>NW_004624792.1:13361479-13375147 GCF_000247695.1 Heterocephalus glaber
CTTATTTTTCCCCATTTCCTTGTCCTCCCTTCACCCCCTCCACCCTTCCCTATTTGCAGAGAAACAATTCAATTTCTGTCCTGCCTGGCTCTCAGAGCTTGTTACGCAGAGAGTTTGCTTTCATGTAAGAAATTGAAAGCTACATCAAAATGTGCATTGCTTTCAATGAGTCCCAAAACTTGCCTTGCTATTTCTCATCTGGAGTCCATAACCATATTTTACCTTCCAAAATTCTTCCTCTTCTCATGGTATCATTTTTCTGAGACTGAGCATAAGGTTTACTGAACACCTCTGCCATCTGTTTTCATACTTGTTTTGAAAGGAAGAGAAATTATATGTATTTTTCAATGTGGTTCTGTAGTTTTTCCAGGCAGTTTTGAAAAAGATTTGAGACTTGCTGATAATTTTCTCACTCTGAATCCCACAGAAGAATGGGAGTATTTCAAATTTTCCCTTTGAAACATGGTCTTTGCAACTGGCATGCTTCTGTATCCACTTAAATAGAACCATTTTCTGTAGTATCCTCCAGCGATGTGTCCATCTGGTGCATATGGTGAGATATTTCTGCTTAGTATGTCACACTTACCAACCATCCTTCCTCTTCAAGACAGAAAGAATGTGTGGCTTTCTATTCTTGAAACTGTTGCTGTAATGACATTTCATTCTGTATATTCTGGGAGATCGCCTATCAATACAGGACAAATATGCATTCTTCATGCTATCTTCTACTTAACTGCTTGAACATATTCAAATGAACTTGTATTTTAACAAAAGCCATTTTCCAGCATTCAGAACTACTTTTCATTTCCAAGAGTTTTTGATAAAAGCAGTTGCAAAACATAAGGGATTTAGCTTTAATATTGCTATCATAAAGGTAAAACTTCTCTCAAACATAAACATTGATGGACCCCAGCATTACAAATGTCAAGATACAAGGCCAGAACTTTAAAAATGTTTATATTTCTGATTTCTTGAGACAGCTGATTACAACAAAAAGTTAACTGGTGAATTCATCATTATTGATGAATCTTACCAACACCATAACTTGACACTTATCCGTGAAATTAGTTGACTTTCCAATTTGAATAGAATAACTCCTGGCATTCAGTTGATTATAAGGAATGTCCTCTATATCAATACATGGACTTGTCTTGGTGCTCAGAGTAGTAGTATATGTTGTCTAATTTGTTTTATCAAATCTTTACTCTGAAATCTCAGCAGCCGCTTTAAGTAATCCTATCTTTACCTGTTCAATATAATGTTGAGTAGTAAAACCTTTCTTAGTTTTGTGGACCCATAACTTTCTTTTTATGCTGTATTTCACAGATGGCTCAGGATGAAATGGGGCCACATGGGTTTCTACTTCATATAGTTCCCATTGGTAAATATTGCTGTTTGTAAACCTGGCCTTCTCCTGTGTCCCCTGTCACACTCATGAAGTGAAATGTATCCAGGTGACAGAAACTCTCCAACAGGGACTTCATTAGAATCTCTCATTGGCAGGGACCTGTGTGTCACATTCTGCTTCAATAAAAATCATATTGGCCAGGCACATGTTTGCAAAATATGATTCCTCCAGAGAAAATATAAATATTAAGATATGATAAATAAATGAGTAAACTGCAACAAAATATTAAATATGAACATTACTCTTCACATGCTTACCTTTATAACCCATGTCTGCAAATCATAAATTAATAAAATGTCAGAGAGAAGACAGCTAAATTTCAGCTAGAAAGTATATTTCTTTTCCCTATAGTTTGTAAATTCTCCTCCTACTTGACTTCACACTGGAAGACTGTATTTGTAAGGTGTATAAGGCAAGGTTGGGAAAATTATTCAGAAAGAGAGCTATGTTTTCAACCTACTAATCTTTTTCTGTATAATACACCATTCACTACTTATTAAAAGGTAACTGTTTCTCTTTAAAAGCTAAGATTGGACTCAAGCCAGTAAACATGTGTCTAAAGCATACTAAAATCTAAAAATCATAATCTCTTGGAGAACGAAAGTTTGTGGAAGACTAAAGTTTCTATAGAAACCCCATCATGACCACTGCATTGAGACACTAGAGTCTCAGGACAAAATAGAACACTCTAAGTACTTATTATTATTTTTTTTTAGTTAATGTGACTGAGTGTATTAGGTGGGGTTAGGGTTGGTGGTGTGAATATGGTATTTAGATAAATTAGTCAAGAGTTAAAGGGGGAACCAAAAGAAATAGGGAATATATATGACACATTTATTTGTAAATCACTATGCTTTAAAATTCTCAGAATTATTTCACAGGCAATGGCTAAATACATTTGATAATATAATAAGTTTCAAGAAAAATCAGACTAGGCTGTCCCCAAATTAATCTAAACCATCCCACCATACTGCTTTATATTCATTCTCTGAAAACAAACCAATATACTACAGGGATTACATACCCTGTAGGGAATGTAAATGCATATGTAAATGTATATGGGTACATTTATGTTTATAAGCAGTAATTTAATTACTTAATCATGAGATATAAACATGAGTAGAGAGCTAACAAAAAGAAACACTTTGGACAATGTAAGTGAACACAATTATTATTTGTAATAGTACAGAGATTCAAAAAAAATTAAATGTAGACCTATTGTATGATCTAGCATTCCCACATGCATATATATATTCAAAAGAAATGAAATCAATATGTTTAAGAGCTATCTGAACTCCCACATACATTGAAGTATTTATTATTCACAACAGCCAAATTATATAATAAACCTAAATCTCCATCAACAGATGGATGAACAAAGAAAATATGATATGTATATATAATGGAATATTATTTAATGATAAAAGGACAAAATCCCCATCTTTCTGACAAGATGGATGATCCTGGAGGTGATTAAATGAAATAAGCCACACACAGAAAGATAGATACTTCACGATCTCATCATAAGTGAAATCTAAAAACATTTATCTCCTAGAAGTAGAGGGTAGAACAGTGGTTATGAAACTGTGGAGAGAAGAGAGGTCGATGAGGAGTGGTTGGTCAATGAGTAAAAACTCACAGTTAGAAGGAATATTATCTGGTGCTCTATTGCACAGTAGGGTGACTATACATAACAGTGATTATTATATGTTTAAAATAGTGAAAAGAGAGGAGCTTGAGAGCTTCTACTGCAGAGAAATAATTCATGATATTCTAGTTTTTCCGTTTGAGAATGTGGCACAATTCTTAGTCTGTCCAGGAGATGGCAAACTTTCCCTACAAATCTACCAGCAGTAGTCCACACACCAAACATTCGTACTCAAAGAATATGACCCTATCAATAGGACATTCGTTGGACGAACAAATTAGTGAGTTGATTTAATCCCTTTCGATTGTAGCCAATAATATTTAATCATAATTGAAAGGCAAGTAATTCTAAAACATTATCTAATCCAACAATTTTCCATACTTCAAATCACTAATCTATGTGGTTTAAACTTTTTAAAATAACCAGCCCAACTGTTGTTACATTTCTACAATTATTTTAGTTTTAAATAGGACTTTCAAAATATCATAACACTTTTTTCTTTATTTTTTTCTCATAATTCTCTGAGAAACAAATATTGTTTTAATGAGAAAAAGATAATCGAAGGAGATCACATGCCATATACGTATATTATATATAAATAACATATATTTAGAGTAATATATAATTTTTGCAGAATTAGAATTTGGAGAATTCAGCTTTAGAACTATGTACTTTCTTTTAGTTATTTAACATTTTAAAGAGTATTTACAAGTACAGAAAAGATATAGAGAAAAAAATAATCTGAAGAATAAGGTTAAGTCGCCAGAGCCTAGTTTTATCAAATCATAATATTTTCCATATTTTCTTCAATTTTATTGTTAGGAAATAATACAGTCAGGCCTAAAACCTCATTGTTCCTTTCAAAACTGGTTTTTCCCCAGACAGCAATAAAATCATAAAGATAATTCCCATGTTGAACTGAGCATTTATTTCTCCTGTATTATATTTCCTAATACTTAAGCATGAATAAATTTCATATGACTTTATAATACTGCCATACTGTCTGTGTTTCTCCGGTTTTCATTAACTTACGCCACATAGTTTGTTTCATTTAAGTTACAGATATCTGTTTTCTGATGTTAGGTAATTATAAAATTTTCTTTTACAACAATAATGCCATATGGATATTAATGTTTCTGATCTGATTTCTGTTTTACAAAAATGTTACAAATCATAGTGTATATACTTATACTTATTTCTAAACATATGGAAGTGTTCTAGGGGGTTTTGAATAAATTCTTAGAATAGAAATTATTGATTTTAAGTGTATGTGCATTTTCTATTTTAGTAATTACTGCAGCCTAAATTTTTCTCTGAAGCAAGTATATTCATATTAAACTTACTACCTCTTTTCTTTAAGAATCTTTTACAATTTTGTAAATGAAGTTATTTGATTTTAGGCATAATTTTCTTGTTTCCAACCAATGCATTTGGAAATCCAACATCTAGAGTACAGGTTTTGGGTTGAATTATGTGCTCTTAAAAAATGTTTTGAAGTTCTAACCACTGATTTACTCTCAGCCTTATTTGTAATTGGGACATTTGCAAAGATAATCAAGTTAAAATGAGATTATTAGGGTGAGCCCTAATCCAATGTGACTGGAGTCCTAATTAAAAGGAAATGTGGACACTGAGAGATACGTGGCCTGAGAGACATGCAAGAGGATCTAAAGAAACAAACAAAGAATACCACATGGAGATCTTGAGATGAAAAGATACATGAATAAATAAAGAACATCAATGTTCACCAAGAACCCATTAGAAGATAGAGAAAGGGAAGGACAAGTTCCCTTGCAGGTTGCAAAAGGAACATGGCTCTGACAACACTTTGATCTTGTACTTCCAACTTCCAACTGTGGTAGAATAAATTTTTATGGTTCTAAACTAACAAAAGTATTTTTTTTTGTTTTTTATTTTTTGTTTTTGTTTCTTTTCTGCAGCTAGAGGAAACTAAAAAAACTAGTGAAGGTTTTGGCTGTTTGTGTATCACACTTTCCTCCAATGATACTATCATACACTAACCTCAGTACTGTAGTAAAGGGATTTGGCAGATATAAGGGCCCAAAATAATTGACTTTAAAAGCAGGAAAATTATCTGGTCCAAATTTATGACACGAGTCTACTTTGTGAGGATGAAGGAATGGAAGGGTAGATCTTCAAAGCAAGATATGTCAAAGAAACTCCAGAAGCTAGGGGAGGGGCCTAAAACAGATTTTCTCACAGCCAACCTCTCAACACCTTGAATTCAGACTTCTATTCTGCACAGCCATCAGAAATTAGAACTAACACTCACTCTGTAGTGCCCTGTCATGGTATCTCCAGGAAGCTAACACATTACATAAAAGTGGAGCCGTTTTTATCTAAGCCAGTCCTAAGCTTCCCCAGCCCAGCTGACTTTCCCCTTCCTGAGCTTCCAACTTATTTGAGTTCCCTGCATTTCTCAGAAATACACAAGAGAAACACTGCATTAAAGTATGTCTCTTGAAAGACTTGAAATTTTAAAAATAAATATGTTGTCTTGGTCTAATATTTAAAAGTCATTCCTTTTGAAGTATAATATGAAGCCAAAAGAGAACAGAAGCTTTCAGCAATCTATTGTACAGCATTGTGACTGAACTAGATGAACAAAACTTCTCTATGAAAAATGTGTATATATTTACAGGAAACACAAATATTTGCAAATGACATTGTGGCCAATAGTGGTCAAAAGAAGAGGTTATTCACTTTATTCTTTGTCATTTCAAGCTTTGTCCTTGGGGAAAATAATTCTCCTAGAATTATCACTTACAGTTCTACTCCTTCCCACTCCAAAATTAATTGTTTGAAACAGAATGTCTTCTGTCCTGCTATCCACTATATTCATCATAAAACTGGTATTCAGTATTTTTCGGTGTGAAAAGTTTGGACTCTACAGACATGTTTTGTGCAGTTTGGGCAAATTACTTCCATATCCATAGACCTTGTCATCTGAAAAATTAAAACTATATCTGCTTTTTAGATTAAATGCGAAATCATGTTTTATGCACTAAATAAAATCACCTAAACCATATTATTTGATGACCATTACCCTTTTTTACTGCACTATGTAAATATTAAATTTATGTGTTATTCTTTAGTACTTTTACATGTACATATGGGGTCACACTAAATATATGTATATATTATTGCTTTTTATAAATTACATGAGAATTAAAATATAGCATGGTTACTATTTTCACAAACTAATTTATGATATTTAAATCCTGAAAATTTTAATTTACAGAAAATTTCTGGCTAAAATGCAAATTGGATGAAATATACCATTATCTTTCAATAAATGTATTACAAGTCCTTTGGGAAAGAACATACTGGTTAGAAACTTAAAAAGATAAATATGTAAGCTGCACCTAATACATATTTTCAAATGAGAAAAGCATTTTGTCTTAGTTCCTTTAGGTTGCTTTAACAGACTATGATACATAGGTAGATCTTTTTGATTTATCAACATATAAACCTATTTATAATTTCCCTTAATTCTAGAACAAGTGTGAACGTTTAGGTTAGGACTACACTGTGGAGAACCACCCTACTGATTATGCCCAAAGCAGGCTGTGAGAAGTGCAGGCTGTAAAGAATTAACCCCACAACTGGCTCGTTTTGAGAAGTGAGTCTGGCAAAGTCTACCTGCCGAGGTCAGAGTGACCCTTACCCAAATTCCATTCCCATAGTTAAAACCTTCTTTACTAAAAAGACAAGGTTAATTATTAACTACAACCTATTTGTCTGTTCTGTTCCTAATTCGAGAATACTTTGTCATTTCCTTCACAAGCCTTGCCTGCATCAGTAACGTGTCCAACACAAAGACAAGTCCTCTCATAGAATCCCTTTACCTCAATCTAACTAGGATGTCAGCAATAGATGTCAACACCTCTGGGTGTTCAGGGCCTTTGCTTGTTTAGCCTTGCTTGATCTAGCACTGGTCATCCTGGCTCCCCATTTCTCTGTCTCTAATTCTGTCTTTGAGTTTTTCTTTTAACCTTTCATCATAGCACTGAGCAGGAGAGCGGAACCTGCCATGGGGGTCTCTGATACTACATAAATGATTTGTGTGTATTTAGTTAATCTTATTTTAAAATACCCCCAAACATTTAAAATATACAAAATGTATTTTAGTGAGTTATTAGAAATACATTGAACATTCCTATTAAAAATAGGAATGATTACAAACAAGATTAAAATAAGATTCCTGTGCTAAAATATTGTATAGCAAAGATCTTACCATTAAGTTGAAATAATAGTTGAATGTTTATTAAGCCTGATAACTCATTTTGTTCCAATGATAACAGCTTTATTATGCTAATAACATAGGGCTACTACTTTCCTAATTAAGATCTTCAACTAAAAAATAATTCATTTCATTCTATTTCTTGTAGTAAATTCTATTATTAGTACTAACCCAATTCAGTAAGATTTTCAGTTTGTTTTACTAATAAGATATTGCTGGCATGTTTTCAGATTTTGTCTGACAAATGAGCTTACTGAGTATAGAAATGAAATGGAGAGTCAATACTACTTTTCTTGCTTATTAGCTTCCAAATATCTCAGGTCACAAACAAAGTAAACTACAAACTCTTTTACACATCCTGTAAGGCTGGAAACTACAGCATCAGTAAATGGTAGCATTTTCTTTTTTTTTTAACTGAAGGATAAGAAGGAGATAAAATATCTCCAGTGAAATTTTTTTTAAATTTTCTTTGTTATTTTTTTCAAAAGAAATCAGTTTATTGCCCCAGCAGAAAAATAAGATGGTCCAACATAATCAAAATTAGAAACTTTTCGTGTAGCCTTCTAAATGGAAAGTACAAGGAAAAAAGATGTCTCATTTCTATGCAAGGATTAAATTTGAAAGCTCAGAAGGGTGTACAGAATCTAAGTCAAGTCCTCTACAGAAAACAGGTTGGAAATATGCGGTAAGAATAATGTTTTTGACCCTGTAAGATGATCTGAAATAGGAATAGAGTATAGAAGTTTATAACAATTAACAAAAAATAGTTTTAACATTACAAAAAGCTAAATGAAGCATAAAATACCACTTTGTAAATTATATTTCACTTTTTATTTAATTTAATTTATTATAGATGTTAGTAGTTGGGGCATTTTTAAGAATGATCTGGGCTGGGGATTTAGCTCAGTGGTTCTGTCACCTGCCTCACAATTGCAAGGACCTGAGTTTGATCCCCGGCACACACACAAAAAAAGAAATGAGTAAGAATGTTTTAAAATTTTTAGTTGGGTTTCATGGAAATAATTTTTTGACCTGGTTAAATATTAGAAAAAATATTAGCTATAAATAAATACTAGAAATAATATTAGTTAAATATGAGAAAAATATTTGAACTTCATTTGTCTTTTAACTTGCAAGAAAACTGTAGAATAATAATCTATCTGTATAAGATTAAATGTCACTTTAATAGTAGTAAATATGTTTATATTAAAATTGTTACTCATAAAAAGCTAAATTGCTATATATACTAGATTTTCATTGTCCTATTAGAACATGGTTTTGATAAACAGTGATTCCATCCAGCATGGTGGTTGTACATAAACACACTATCTTGATCAGTTTTATTCTCCCTGTCCTTCCTGAACCCTGTTCTTCCTCCATTCCCAGATGCCCTTCCCAGCTCTATAAAGTTTACCCCCCTGTTTCTTAGCAAGTTTTTCTTATGTTTGCTCTTTAAATTATTTATATTTTGGGTCTCTTACATTAGAGAAATCGGGTGATATTTAAACTTTTGTGACCGGTTTATTTCATATAGTATTATGGTCTTGAGATCCATTATATACAAGTCTCAGTAGGCTTTCTACCAAAATATTTATCTACACGACTTAAAGTTTTATTTATACAACTTTCTTATGCTTTACAAATTCATCACATATATATATATATGTATATATCTTATAAACTTTAACGTTATTCCTTTATGTATGTAAAATTTAAATAAGGAATCATTCTATAATGTTGAAGAAAGTTTCAGATTGGTATATTTTGAGATTTGTTTTCTTTTGATTACATGTACCTACATTTAAGGGATTATAATATATTCTCATAACACAGTTACATAGTTGCAGATTACTTTAAAAAAAGAAAACTCTTGGCCATATTAGATCCACAGCCGATTGCTTGAACATCAGCTAGCAAAGCTCAGGGGATTTTTAGTTAATTATTGATATAGGTATATTTTGAGAGTCTAGACAACAAGCATAACTGCTGACCCATAAATTTCACCCTTCCTAAACAACCTTTGAATGCCTGGTTATTCTGATTTTTTTCTAAAGTATCATATAAATAATTCTGTTAGGAATTTTCTTGGTAGCAGCACTATTTCTAAGTATTCAAAATTCAATTTTAAGCATTTTAGAGGTATATTTGTTTATTTTTGGATAGAATAGATAAAAAATCTCTAGAATTATATCTAACTAAATAACTTCTCTTTAAGTTGACAGTTTTTGTGTATGGAATAAATTGTAAATTTATTTTAGCAACATAAATTGACTTTTTCTCCTTGCTCAATCAAGAGGGCTGAAGTTTCAATATTGTTTCCTATACACAATAAGGAACTAAAATTACTATTTAAATACAACTATGTGTTTTGTAATCCAAGTAACCAACAGAAATGGTAGAATAAGGCATTTTAAATGTATTGATTCAGCTCTATTCGTGTTTTCCAATTAAAATTCATTACCTTAAGAGAAGCTTCTGATTGCTTAAATTCATTTCCTTATTTGATCATGAAAATTTCTTTACTTAATTGTTGTCACTCCTTGTATGTAACATATTTTGCAAGTTGTAGGTAGGTGTGATATGGGGTGAAACATTTTTCCTTTACTTTTTCCTCTCCTTGCCACTTGATCATGATGCTTACATATGCAAACACAGAAGATATCCCTCACTTTGGAAGAATTAAAAATTGGAAGTGCCCTTTTTAGAAGACACTACTCAGCTGTTTTTCCTACCTTTCCCCCTTTTTCTACCTTCTCTCTCTTCTCCTGCATGCAGACTGAATTTGGAAAATGGGCTCCACTTGAGATACCATCTGAATTTGTGACCTAGGATGGCTCATTCTGTGTGGTAGGGTAAAAAGATCTCTTTTTCTGTCTTGTTTCTATCTCCTTATATTGTCATGTGTGAACTTTGTCCTTTTTTGGGAAACAAATTTCAATATGTTGTTTCATGATGCATTGAGGATAAGAACTGCCATCCTTTGGTTTATCCTAATTTGATGTTACTCTTAACTTTTATAACAGATTTTAAAAAGACCATTTGATGTGGTCATTGGTCACTGTAGTTCTGTTCTGCACACTAGAATAAAAGGCCTTTACAATTTACCTTCTGAGTTCTAAGCCAACTGAGAATAAAATGCAAGAGTCACACAATAGACTTTTGAACACCACCTTGATTGCTCCTAATGATGCTCCTAAATGATAAATCCAAGAACTCTACCTATACTCAGGACCAAGAAGAGTCTTGCAAGTTCTTGCCACCTGAATTGATTTTGTTGAAAAAGAGGGATGGTTTTAAGTGTTTCTTAACTTTTTATTACATGTATAAGCTTTAACTAAGGAGTTGAGGTACAGAAATTTTTTTAAAAGAGCATTAGTTTGCTATCATTTTGATTATGGCAATCTTGCTATTTTCTTTTTCTCTAAAGGTATTCCTGTATTTTTTCAGAGATGTTTACTAATAATTGGTCACACTGAAATTTCTAGGTGTGCACATCTCCCTGCATTTCCCAAAACCTTTAAAATATTTGAAATAATAAACCAGCATATTTACTAAAGATATAATTTTAGATACTAATTTTCAAAAAGTGTAGTATATCACATATTTACAAAACTAGCATGTATCCAATCTCTACAAAAAGATTGTACTGAGAAATTAAATTTTACTTGATAATCAGCCTTTAAAAATTTTCATGTTTAATTTCACTGATACTTTGGAGTCTGGGTGGAGTATGGGTGGCAGTAATATTTTTAATGTGAATATATAAAACAAAATTCCCTTTTAGACAAAAGTTACCCTTGGAAGTATATTAAATTACTCAAAATGTATGATGTAAATTATTTCAACTAGCAGTAATTCCAACTACTATACAGCCAAGATTTTTCTGCAAAAGAGAATGTTAATTAGGCACTAAGTTATATAACAGACTTACATGTAAAAGACATATTGAATATTTATAGTTTTATCTTGCACAATCATCATTAACATAGCAAAACATTCACACTATAGGAGACAGAGGAAAAAATGAGCTCTTTTGAGGTACAGTGTATTGATTCTTTCATTTCTCTCTCATTTAGGGTCAAGGTGCACTCAGAGGCAGGGATTTTGGAACATGATTGAGTCATGAAGGTGCTAATGCTACCCTGATGTCAGGAGGTAGAGCCTGTTGCAGAGAAGCAAAGAACTGGGACTTGACCTGGTTGGGTGTATCTCTCTCTTTCAGCCCACCCTTCACTCTCTTGTCCTGGGCACCATGACATGAGCAGCTTCCTTTCCTCTGTGGCTTTTGCCATTCCCTTCAGCCTTGGAGCCTACAGACATGTGTGTGTAGAATATCAGCACTGTTTGTCTTCTCCAGATACTTCACTTATGCACACATGTCAAGCATATGCCCCCTTGGCTTTCCCAGAAGTGGCCCACATGTATCTATTTACATCAGAATTATGCTGGATGCACTTTCATTGAGCGATGTGAGTTGCTCCATTGTTATTACTAAGTCAAAGTGCAATTCATATAGTGTGGGGAGCGGTGTCAGCCAAAAAGCTTCATTTTAATTTTACCCTTTGTTATAAATAGCCAGGAGACTATGTAATGGGGAACCGTGTCTCCACTAACTCCAATGTTTCCCTTTAGAGTTTGCCCTAGCAACAAGGTGAACCTTCTGTAACCCCAGGAAACAAAGTAGCCCATGAGGGCGAGGAATGTCTAGAAAACTAGCAAACAACGAAGCAGGTGTTTTGGATAAAGGTCATGGTTAATGACCTAACTCACTGAGTGTATAAAAGAGAGGTGAAAATAAACTTGCTTGCTCGGTCTTGGGAGCCCTCCCGACTCTGTTTCTTGTCTTGATTTTTCTCAGTCCTCCTTTCCCCCATTCAGGAACCTTTCGACTGGTGACGGCTGGTCCATCACAGGTGGCTCCCGAACAGGGACCTGAATACGGGGGATACCAGAGTGAAGGACGCCGCGGGAATACGAGGGCGCTCGTTAAGTGATGGGCGGCGATAATACTCGGGAGAGTATGGGGCAAGGCAGTAGCAGGGCGCTGTTCGCTCAAACGCTTAAAAATATGTTACAGGCCCGAGGTCGGGCATCAACAGCTCTGTGCCTTTTTAGAGTTTGTTGAAAAGGTCTGCCCCTGGTTCCCCACAGAGGGAACTGTTAGTTTAGAATTATGGAATAAGGTAGGAAATTGTGAGCTCGGACAAGTAAGTACGGAGCAACGATATAAGATATGGGGACTACTAATAGTAGGATGCTGTTTGCTCAGATATTAAAAAGGATGCTTCGGTCTCGTGGAACTAAGGTTGGGCAACAACAGTTGTGTCATTTTTTGGAATTTGTAGAGAGAGTCTGTCCATGGTTTCCCGAGGAAGGATCAATTAATTTGGAACTTTGGCTAAAAGTAGGAAAACAATTGCAAGACTATTATGATCAGGAAGGGCCTTCCAAATTCCCTGTTGATGTGTTTAGCCTTTGGGGTCTTATCAAGGAGAGCTTGGATCCTCATCAGGGGACTTCAGTGGGTAACTCACAAAGAGACGTGGCTGCCTCTAGTCCAGAGGACATTTCGTGCATAGGTAGAAAAACTGAGTGCCCTCCTTCAGCCCCCCTTCTTGTAGAAGGTTTAGATGAACCCCTCGACCCCTCCGATGCCGAGGATCTGGAGGAGGAGGTGGCTAAGTATAATAATGAGGAATAGCGTCCCTGCTCTCTGATAGCTCTTACCGAAAAAATGAAAGTGAAAGATAAAAAGGATAAATCTGAAAATACACATCCCTCAAATTCTTTGGATATGTTATGGTTTAATTGGAAATGGAATAGGAAAGTTCTGCCATCTACATCTACATTTACGCGGTAACTCATTTCTATAATAATCATTGGAGGAGGGCTACTTCTTGGATACATGATCCTTCCAGTGCTACTACAGATGTTTATGCATTCTTTGATGAGGATGGCTGGAAGTATTCATAATCCACAATTACATGCTACACCACCTAAGCCTAAGGTGTTATCCCCTGCAGAGGCTGGTAGTCAATGACGGGTAAGAGGAGTACAGGAAATCACCAACCTAAAACAGAGTAAGAGTACTGTGATGCTCTTGACTCCATGACAGATAAGAGATTTCTTTATATTCTTCGCCTAAGACAGGCACAGTCCATCTGCGTGATCAAGGGACCTTTATCATATTATATAAAACGGGGAGATGTGGGGAGCGGTGTCAGCCAAAAAGCTTCATTTTAATTTTACCCTCTGTTATAAATAGCCAGGAGACTATGTAATGGGGAACCGTGTCTCCACTAACTCCAATGTTTCCCTTTAGAGTTTGCCCTAGCAACAAGGTGAACC
>NW_004624792.1:13389246-13462119 GCF_000247695.1 Heterocephalus glaber
AAGAAAAGGGGCAAAGGGGAAGGAAGTGGGAGGGCTAGGGGAAAGGATAGAAGGGAATGGGATTAATATGAGAAAATAGAAAAATAGGAACAAAATCTTTGTAAACAGAGTTTCTTCTATAAAACATTACCACAAAATTTAAAATTGAAAAAATATAGACATCAAATTCTAATTGTGTGTCTTGAACCCACTGTGGTAGGCAGAATAGTGGTTCCCTAATCATATCCATGCTTGTATTATTAGAACCTATAAACATACTGTTACAGGGCAAGAGATAATCATAGTTGCTGTTAGTTTTAGAGCGGTGGTCAACTCACCTTAAAATATAGGAACTGTTCTTGATTATCTTGGTGGGTTCCAATGTAATCATAAATGTCCTTTAAAGTAGAAAAGAGAGGTACTACTAGTAGGAAAAAAAACTCAGAGAGACAGCAGCTCAAATATGGAATCAAGAGGAATGAGGTCAGAATACAGGTAGCCTCCAAGAGCTGAAATAGGTGAGAAAAAAGACTCTTCTCCAGGAAGACACAATACTGTCATTTCCTACACCTAAGGACACTCATTTCAAAGCTGTGACCTCCAGAATAATGCATAATATATTTGAGTTGTTTGAAGCTACTACATTTGTGATAATTTATTACAAAACTAATGTGAAACCAATTTGCACACTCGAATACTAAAAACATACTTTTTTTCTTGCAAGTCCAATTTTTCTACCTATGTGTAAAAAAATGTAAACAATAAATATCTACTGTTTTTTCAGAGAATCGGAATGTTTCCTTTCTTTTGAACTTTGATAACAGGTCCTGCTTTGTACCTATTTATTGACACTAATTGGCTCTTACTCTGCAGTTTTGATCACTTAACTGTCCAACATGCTGCTTTCTGCCCATTGCTTCTCCACAGAGTTTCAGCTTCATATCTCTTTTATTTCATAGCTTCAGCATTAATCTTTTGCTGATGCCACTGGTAGTTTGTCTCAGATATCTTTGACTTGATGTACCACCCACTGGCAAGGTTCTCAAACAACATTTATCAATGTTGCCTGGTAGGAAATGAAAAATCAGTTTTCAGAGACAGGAAAATTTAACAGCTTTTTACAAATAGAAATAATTTTAATGCAAATAAAAAACCCATTTGCTTAGGATTGTCCTTATTACTAGATCATATTATGAAAAATACAGGTGTAATTGAAGTAATAGAGTGCTGTTTATTCTGACAAATAAAAGACAAATGTATTTGAGGTTCTGCTTTAATGTAAGGGAGCTTTGGGTCATTATTTCATAATGTATCACTATATTCACTTTTATTTTTATGTGACTCAATTTTTAAAATCTATTACACTTCTAAGGCTTACTTGCCTTCTTTAATTATTACGGCTCCTACTTTCACAGCATTGCTATAAAGACACATCACCACAAATTTAAGAAAATAATCCTAAAACCTAATATAGAAACATAGACATAAATATAGCAATATTATTTTTTAAAAAGATATATTGATTCTAGACAAATAATAAAGAAAATGATATTTAAGCAATAAAGTACAAAAATCTGGAAACAAATGAAAATATTAAAAATTTAATAATAATAGACACTAAATGAATATAATTTAAAATATATCTTAGTCACATAGAATAAATTAAATTTATCAAGTTATGTCAAAAGACATTGTCATTATATATTATTAAAAGCTTGGCACTTGATTTATATTTACGCTTCAAAGAAGTGAAAGGATTTCTGAAAACCTAAGAAATGCTGTCTTCCAGCTACTAGTACAAAAAAAATTGGTTTGTAGAATTTCCCTGTGATTAAAAAATGTGTGCAAAAATATTAGGAGGCTAGAATAACATGGATTTTATAAACACAGGCTAAAACTTTTGGAGCATTACAAATGAGCCTTTGGCATGAATAATGAGGAAATCGACACTCCTGCACAAAATTTCCCAACTACTCCATTCTGACTGAGTTTACCATTCTTTATATTTTGTCAAGTTTTATTATGAATATAATGTCACAATAATTGTCTTAGATGCTTATTCTTATTTTTCTACTTAATACATTCAAAACTCATTATACTTTATACATGTCCTCCCTGTTACTGAGTTATTTACTTTTATTTATTCTTTGATGAGGTGAATTCATTGTCAATAATTTATTTTAAATCACATTAATTGCCGTAATTCTGAGTGCTTATGCAGCTGAAAATAACAGCTGGTTTATTTTATATTCAAGAAGAAAGCTGGCTATGTGCAACATTATTGACTCACTCATATTCTCCCTGATAATTTTGAAATGGTTCTCTGTGTTTACAATCAGGTTACTGTCATTAGTCTCAACATGACCTAATTTCTCTGTATATAAGTTACAATGGCTGCTTGAGAGTTTGAAGAACTCTTCTGCTTATCCATGACAGTATTTTCAAATATGTTTTGATATATATGTCCTATATTAAATTACCTAGAGTATGAAATGTACATATATCAAACAGTCCAGGAAATATTTCCTGAATTATATTTTTGTTCTCTTTTCTCTTCCACTTGTTAAGGTTTCTTCAAAAAATGACCATAACATATCATTCTTGTCAATTTGTAGCTTTTATTTATGAAGTCATCTAACAATTATAACATGGATTGTGATCAAAAATATATTACCATCAGATACTTGGGAATTAACATGACAAAGGAAAAGAAAGACCTCTATAAAAAAAATTAGAGTACTCTAAAAAGGAGATCAAAAGAACATCAGAAAATGGACAGTATCCTCTAATCATTGGCAAGCATAAAAAGTATTATCTAAGTCACCATATTTCCAAAACTGATACATAGATTTAATGTAATCACAATTAAATACCAACAATATTTCTCACAAAAATAGAAAAAAAATCCTGAAGTTCATATGAAACCAGAAAAGCCCCAGAATAGCAAAAGCAACCCTAGAAAAAAAGAGCAAAGCAGGAGGTATCACAATCCTAGATTTCATGTTACATTATAAAGCTACAGTGATAAAAACAGCATGGCACTGACACAAAAATAGACATGTGGGTCAATGGAACAGAACACAGGAAACAACCTCAGGCACATTCAGCAATGTAGAAACAACTTCAGACACCTTTAACAGTGTGATCTTTCACAAAGGGGCCAAAACATACACTAGAGAACAGACAGTCTCTTTAACAAAGAGTCCTTTAAAAACTAGATGTGTACATACAGAAAATTAAATCTAGACACATATCTCTCACTATATACTAAAATATAATTTGAACAGATCAAAGATCTATATGTTGAAATACAAACAATCTTCTGAAAGGTAAAATAAGTACAACTGTTGAAGATATAGGCATAGGCAAAGACTTTCTGCATAGAAAATAAATTGCACAAGAAATAAATCAAAAATCCACAAAAGGAATTATATCAAGTTAAAAGTTTTGGCATAGAAAAAGAAACAACCAACAGAATGATACAGCCTACAAAATGGGAAAAATGTTTTGAATTGATTCAGGACATTAAGGCATCCAAGAAAAGACAAAAGGATTTCTAGAACTGCTTCAGAAAGTGGTGAGAACAATGGGTTGTGTTTAAAGTAAGGTGGAGTTGAAGGAGGATCCATAATAATGTGTCCTTTACTATAATTTGTTTTCTAATGTTTTAAAAAACATTCACCATTCTTATGGCTTATATCTAGATGTTTCCCAAAGCCTTACGTGCCCATAAGTGAGACTTTTGAGAGGTTATAGGACCATGTGTATGTGATGCTGGATCATGGATGTGTTATACTGGATTAGTTCAATGCTAGATTTATAGCTGGGTGAGATACTGGGAAGGGAAGGATGGTGGGAAGAGGTGGGTTACGGTGGGTGTGGCCTAGAAGGGTGTATACAGGTAACCCTCAACCCTTGATGGCTACTACTTCCTCCCTGCCATATTCCTCTGCCATGTTGCCTTGCCTTCAAACTAGCTGACTGCAGACTGAAAGTTCTACAAACAGTGAGTCAAAATAAACCTTACTTCCTTTAAATTGTGGGTGTCAGGTATTGTGTCTCAGCAATGAGAAAGAAACTAAGACAACCATATTCCTTGATCTACATAGTATTTGTCATATTTTTCTGTATTTAGCTATTTTAAGCTATTGCCTTTCATTAATATGATTTTCATCCATGGTTATTCATTTTCTCTCTGGTTATAATAAATGGATTATATATGCAATTACGTGTTTTGATTTTCAAATTTTTTCCTTTAGTGTGAAAGCTCATTCTTTATTACTATAAGTAATCACTTGGAAATAACGTAAAAACTCCAGGTATTCTGTGTCCTTGACTTCCTCTGATTCCTCATTAATGAGACTATGATTAAGGTTAACAACCAATGCTCTTGTTCAGAAAATGCCACAAAAGGGAATCTTTTTCATTTGTTGAATAACTGGAATTTTGTACCTCGTGGGCATATTGTTATATCCAAAAAAGATAGTTGCTAGATATAAGCAAATTAATAGAATATACATATAAGATGGATCATTCTATTGTACAATTAAATATATATTTCAATTTTTTTCCAAATTTTAAATATCAATATTGAAAAAATGCATATTTACTCCAGTTTTTCAAATAAGTGATCCCAAGGAAGAAAAAATTGACTTCACAAATGTAAAACGTGGTAATCAAGGATAATTTAAATTGTAGGAATTTTTAAGTCAATTCCATCTGCAATAATAAAAATACTCCAGTATGCTTTCATTAAACAAAAGATACTTGTTTATCCTTTTTAAAAAAATTTTATTTTATTGGTACATTTTAGTTATACAATATAATGACACTCATCATTGGAAATTTGCACCTTTACATAATCTCTCTTGGTTCTTATTTTTAGCCTTTCCCCTGCCCTCCCTTCAACCCCCCCATCCCTCCCTATTTACAAAGACTCTTGTTTCCATTTTTTCATTTTCTCAATATAATTCCATTCCTGTCTTTTCTTTCCCCTACCTCTTCCACTTCCCCTTCCCTTTTGCCCCTTTTATTCCTATTTCACATTATCTATTATACCATTTAGTCCTTATTTACACTTTCAATTTCTCACACTAGAGAAACTATTCAGTATTTACATGTGTGTCCTATTTAATTCACTTAAGAGTATCACCTCAAGGTGCATCCATTTAGCTATAAATGTCTCTAATTTCTCATTTTTTATGGCTGAGTAGTACTCTGTTCTATACAAAAAACACATTTTCTTTATCCAGTCTCCAGTTGATGGGCAATTGGGCTGCTTCCAAGATTTAGCTATTACAAATTGTGCTGCTATGAACATGGGTGCACATATATCACTATGTTATGCTTTTAATTCTTTGGGAAAGATACCCAGCAGAGGAATGGCAGGGTCAAATGGGACTTCCAGTCCTAGTTCTTTGAGGTATCTCCATACTGATTTCCACAGTGGTTGCGCCAGTCTACATTCGTGCCAGCAGTGGAGCAGGGCTCCTCTTTCCCAACAACTTGGCCAGCATTTGTTATTAGTTGAATTCAAGATAGCAGCCATTCTTTCTGGAGTAAGGTGGAAGCTCAGAGTGGTTTTCATTTGCATCTCTCGAATGACCAGTGACACTGAACATTTTTTCATGTGTTTATTTGGTATTTCTTCTTCTTTGTCTGAGAAATGTGTGTTCATCTCAGGTGCCCATTTTCAGATTAGATCTTTTAATTTGGGAGGGCTGATTTGTTTAAATTCTTTATATATTCTAGATAGTAGACCTTTGTCTGAGGACCAGCAGGTTAAAATTTTTTTCCCACATTGTTGGTTGACTCTTCACACTGCTTGTGGTTTCTCTTGCTGTTCAGAAGCTTTTTAATAAGAAGAAATCCCACTTGTTGATTGTTTGTGCTAATTCAAGGGCAACTTAAGTTTTGTTCATAAAATCTTTTCCTACACCAATGTATTCAAGAGTTCTACCTAACTTCTGTTCCAGCTGGTTCAGGGTTTCTATTTTAATATTGAGATCTTTAATCAATTTTGATTTTAGTTTAGTGTATGGTGAGAGATATAGGTCTAGTTTTAATCTTTGGCAAGTTGAAACCCAATTTTTGCAGCACCATTTATAAAAGAGGCTATCTTTCCTCCAGTGAGGGTGTTTGGCTCCTTTGTCAAAGAAGTGGTGGCTGACTGTGTCTGGAGTTGTTTCTGCATCTTCTAATCAGTTCTACTGGTCCTCAAGTTTGTTTCTTTGCCAGTAACATGCTGTTTTT
Organism: Heterocephalus glaber; assembly: GCF_000247695.1. Next base: position 13,395,478 of record NW_004624792.1, read on the forward strand.
ATAACAGTAGCTTTGTAGTATAGTTGCAGGTTGGGGATTGTGATACCCGCTGCCATGTCTCTGTTACCTAAAATTGCTTCAGCTATTCTGGGTCTCTTCTTGTTCCAAATTAATTGTTGGATCATTTTCTCAAGGTCTGTGAAATATGCTGCTGGGATTCCAATTGGGATTGCATTGACTCTATATAGCAGTTTTGTAAGTATGATCATTTTCGCTATGTTGATCCTTCCTACCCAGGAGCAGGGTATGTCTTTCTATTTTCTGATATCATCTTTAATCTCTCTTTTCAAAATGCTATAGTTTTCAGAGAAGAAGTCTTTGATTTCTTTCATTAGGTTGATTCCTAGGTATTTCAGTTTTTTGGATGCTATTGTAAAAGGAATTGTTTGTCCCATTTCTCTCTCAGTGAGTCTATTGTTCATGTAGTGGAAAGCTATTGATTTTTGTGTGTTGAAATTGTATCCCACTGCTCCACTGAATTTGGTTATTAAGTCTAGAAGACTTTTGGTGGAGTTCTTGGGGTCTTTCAGAGAGAGTATCATGTCATCTGCAATGAGGAAAATTTGACTTCATTTCCTATTTTTATTCCTTTTATTTCTTTCTCTTGTCTAATTGCTGCGGCTAATGTTTGCAAAACTATATTCAACAGAAGTGGTGATAGTGGATATCCTTGTCTTGTTTCTGATTTTAGTGTGGTGGTTTTCAGTTTTTGACCACTTAGTATGACATTGGCTGTTGGTTTTTCATAGATGGCTTTTATCAGTTTGAGGTAGATACCGTCTGTTCCAATTTTTGTAGTGTTTTTATCATAAATTCAGGTTGGATTTTGTCAAGTGCATTTCCTGTATCATATGGCTTTTGTCCTCGGCTCTATTGATATAGTGTATTACATTGATTGATTTGTGTATGTTGAACCATCCTTGCATCCCTGGGATGAATCCACTTGGTCAGGTTGTATGATCTTCTTGATCATCTTTTGCAATCTATTTGCCAGTATCTTATTAAGGATTTTTACATCTATGTTCATTAGTGAGATTGGCCTACAGTTGTCTATTTTGGTTGGGTCTTTCTCTGCTTTGGGGATCAAGGTGATTCTTGCTTCCAAGAATGAATTCGGGAGTATTTCTTCCCTTTCAATTTCATTGAAGAGTTTAAAAAAAAATAGTGGCAGTAGTTTCTCTCTAAATGTCTTGTAGAATTCAGCAGTGAAACCATCAGGACCTGGGCTTTTCTTAGTTTGTAGGGTTTTAATCACACTTTAAATTTCATTGATTGATATTGGCTTGTTTAGAATTTTTAGGACTTTTTCGTTCAACTTTGGTAATTCATATGTATCTAGGAATCTGTCCATTTCTTCTGTATTTTCCATCTTATTGGCGTATAGGTTCTGGAAGTAGGTATTGATGATCCTCTGGATTTCTGCTGAGTCCCTTGTAATTTCACCCTTTTCATTCCTAATTCCATGGATACGGGCCGTTTCTTTCCTTTTTCTGATAAGGTTGGCTAAGGGTTTGTCAATTTTGTTTATTCTTTTGTGGAACCAACTTTTGGCTTTATTGATTTTTTGTATCATTCTCTTTGTATACATTGAATTGGTTTCTGCTCTGATCTGTATAATTTCCTCCCTTGTATGAGCTTTTGAATGTCCTGCTCTTGTTTTTCTAGAAGCTTGAGGTTCAGCCTTAGGTTGTTTAATTGGGCTTGCTCTGTTTTCCTAATATGAGTATTCACTGTTGTGAATTTCCCACGTAAGACTGCTTTCATTGTGTCCCATATATTCTGCTATGGCTTATTGGCATCATCATTTAATTGGAGGAACTGCCTGATTTCTTCTTTAATTTCCTCTGTGACCTATTGGTTATTCTGAATTGTGTTGTTCAATTTCCACGTGTTTATGAAATTCTTGCAGCTTCTTTTACTATAGAGCTCCAATTTCATTGCAGTATGGTCTGATAATATACAGGGGATAAGTTCAGTTCCTTTGCACTTACTTAAACATGTCCGATAAGCAAGTATGTGGTCTATTGTGGAGAGCGACCTACGTGCAGCTGACCAGAATGTGTATTCTGATTTTGTGGTGTGGAACACTCTGTAAACATCTTTAAGTTCATTTGTTCAAGAGTTTGATTGAGTTCTAGTATTTCATTACTAATTTTTTGTCTAGTTGATCTCTCTGTGACAGTGGGGTATTGAGGTCCCCCACTACTATTGTATTAATGTGTATATGACTTTTCATGTCCATTAGTATTTGTATTTTATAATTGGGAGCACTAGTGTTTGGTGCATAGATATTTATGATTGTCATCTCTTCCTGTTGGATTGTTCCCTTTACAAGGAAGTAGTGTCCTTCTTCTCTCTTAATCAGTGTTGGTTTGAAATCTACTTGATCTGCCAAGAGGATATCTACTCCTGCTATTTTTTGGGTTCCTGTTGCATGGAGTATTGTTTTCCACCCTTTAACTTTCAGTCTATGAGTTTCCTTTTGAATTAAGTATGTTTCTTGTATGCAGCATATTGTAGGATTTTGCTTCTTGACCCAATCTGCCAGTCTATTTCTCTTGATTGGTGAATTGAGACCATTAATTTTGGTGGTTATAACTGATACATATTGACTTATTATTATCATGACTTTTTCTTTTTGTTTGATTCTCTCCCTTTGCATTTATTTTCTTGTCACGCCTGATGGATTCATTTTGCTGGGCTTCTTGGGGTTGTGATCCTCATTGTATTTTCCTAGGATATTGTTTAAAATCTTTTGGAATGCTGGTTTGGATTTCATGAAGTTACTAAGGTGCTTTTTGTCATGAAAGTATCTTATTTCTCTATCAAATTTGAAATATAGTTTTTCCGGGTACATCAATCTGGGTTGCAGGCTGTTTTCCTTTAGGGCTTAGAAGACATCATTACACGCTCTTCTTGCCTTGAGGGTTGAGTTGAGAAGTCTGCTGTGATTTTGATGGGCTTTCCTTTGTATGTGATTTGTTTCTTTTCTCTATCTGCTTGTAGAAATTTGTTCTTCTGTTTAGTTTCTGGAATCTTAACTATTATATGCCTATGTTTAGATTTTTTTTTGATCAATGCTAAATGGAGTCCTATATGCCTCGCTTATCTGTATATCAAGTTCTTTTCTTTTGCTTGGGAAGTTTTCTGGTATAACTCCTGTGAACAGTTTTTTTGCCATCTGCACAAGATCCTGTTTCTTCGTTGACTCCAGTCAGTCTTATGTTATTCTTCTTTGCATTACCTTGCCACTGCTGGATTGATTTCTCATGATCCCTTACAATTTTAAAGCAATTTTTCTTTTCCTAGTCACTAATTGCAGTCTTATTTTCTATGTCTGAAATTCTGTCCTCACATTGGCTCATCCTGCTGTTCAGACTTTCAGTGGAATTTTTAATCTCCTGGAAATCTGTTTGCATCTGTTTTATGGATTCCATTTGTTTCCCATGTTGAGATTCTATCATGTTCCTCAGGTCCTCTCTAGATTTATTAATCATGTCCTGCACTATGAGCCCAATCTCTGCTGTTATCTTAGAAATTATTTCTGCTTTTGTTTTTTCCAGATCCTCTTTTGTTGCCAGTTCCAGGAATCCAGGTGGTTGATCATCAGAGTGTTCTATCTCATTTCCCTTTTGGGTTGCTGTAGGTGATCTAGAAGGCTGGTGTTAAGACTTGTTTATGTGCCTTCTCATTTCAATGGTGGTTGGGTGTTGGGGGGGCTTGTGTTGCTGGTGCCCAAGCTGCTCACCTCCTCTGTTGTGGGAGAGGTGCAATGGAGGCTTAGAAGCCTCCTGTCAAATACTTTTTCTAAACATCTGTGAAAGTTCTAGTTACCACCAGATCTGATTGGTGAGGATACCCTGGCTGGTTTGCATGCTGTCATATTCTTTTTTTAATTTTCACATGTGAGAGATGGGGAGGTTGGTCTAGGCCTTTCTATCACAAAAACATTAATCCCAAAGGTCACCTAAACCTAATTACTGTACCTCTCATAGATCTTCCCTTTTAATAACAGTCCATTGGTGGTTTAGACTTCCAAATATGAAGTTAAGGGTGCTTATAAACATAAATATAGCCCATAATTGATGTCATTTATATATATTATATATATATATATACACAACATATATAGCATGAATGAGTAAAGTGCTTACAACAAATTATACCCATGTTAATACTTACTGTATTAATTAAATAAATGAAAAATGGATATAAAATCAAAGACTTTGTCACTAAAATAATTGAAGTAATTGACCTTATAATTCAAGGATGAAATAATTGAAAAGTCTCACAAAACTCCATAGTCAAGTAACACTTTAATAAAAGCACAAGTAGAACTGTTTAAAGCAGAAGAAATAAAACACAATCGCCCAACAGCCCAAGAACTCTAGGCCCATGCTCCCATCAATTTCAAATATGCAGCACACATGTGTTTTCAGATTTAGAAGTTCTAAGAAATGTGTAAGGTATCTTGGTTTCAGGAACATTAAAAGTTTCCTGATGGTGTTTTAGAACATACTGGCACATTGCTCAAATCGGATACAGAAATCTAATAAGTTAAAGGTTGTTCACTCTATATTTTCTCTAAACAGTGTAAACAAACTAGTATAAGATGCCATTCAAGTAGTTTTGACCATTAAAGAGTGTACTAAAAATCAATAGCTAGCACATTTTATCCTTACCTTGGACAGAGATCATGGTAAATTTTCCCGTAGTCTCTTGAAATGTTTAAATTTACCCCTGGGTAGGGATCAGTTAACCTTGTCCTCATATATCTGGGTAAGAAACTAATTAACACATATGAGGAGGCTTTCAGTCTCCAAAGATTGTAGAAGAATAAAATAGTACCCCAAATTATAAAGGATCTGACATTTTAATCTGTATACAACCTGCATATTTCACCTGTCACTTCATGGATGCTGGAAAAATACCTGAATCCTGAGTCGAGTCAGAGACAAAAGATTAGTATTTATTACTTACTGCTTAGCTAGCAGCATGAGCTTCATATTTCTATTAATCACTCCCCACCCTTAAATCTCTTGGAGCAGTGTAGAACATTACAGGTTAATGATGCATCCACAATAAATCTATATTACATTTAATGTTTTTACAATATTTGGAAATTTTGTAAACATACCAATAATAAAAAACACTTAATGAATGTTAAGGGCTTGGGAAGAAATGAAAAGGAACTTAACATGCTGAAGACTGAGGAAAGGGAGAAATAACTTTGAAGTTCTGCATTGTCTTCTTTAAGCTCATGTTCCATCCTACCAAAGCTCCTCCTTAGCAAGTACAAATTAGGTAAGGGAAACCATGTGCAGTGGGACTAATCTAATTTGCTTCTGCAGTTTGAAAGCATTTTATAAATTGGGTGGTGTTTCACTTTCAATTTTCACTTTCATAAGGTGATTGCTCTGAAACTTTCATTCTCTTTGCCTCTATTATTTGGTATATTTGCTTCAATGGAAACAATTTCTTCTTTATGCGTAGGCGTATTCTGCTGAATTATTTGAGTCATGTCAGCATGCTGTTCTTATTTATGACATTTCCCTCCACATAATGCCCTCTCTAGAAGCTGTGCAAATGTCATCTATGGGTGATGAAGATCTCTAAATAGTCACTTTCCAAAGATGTAACCAGCACTTGCTTAAATTGGTGTGCTTATGCCTAAGCCATATGATTTCAAGCCATGGTACTGACATGCACAGACCCTTTCTATTGATATTATCCCTTTCTTCTTATCATAGATCCAAACACTATTTTTATCTTGACTGAACATGATAGCTGTTTGATATCTTTTTTCTCTGTGAATCCAATTAGTCTGTCTATGCTTCTGAGCTTTTTAATTATTGTATATGCCTTTCCTTTCTTTTTTTCTTAAACAGGTTGTTTACATTCTCAGAATGTTTGTCTTAGATCTTCATGCTTGTCTGCTTTTCAAATTACTTAGCTTTTTATTTTTGCTTCCTTTTAATGGGTTTACTAATGATCACCCTCATTTCTCTATATGCAGGCTTTGATTTCTTTTCTTCTCTTCACACATGCATTGGATTATTTGAGGTGCATTCAATTGCTTACTTAAAAGAAGCAGACAAAATAATCCTGTCAAAGACTCAACATTGATTTTATACTCTGTAAAGGTTTATAAGAGCTTAATGTTAATGTTTTGGAACCTAAGAACATTAGACAACTAATTGTTTCCAACAATACTTTCAGGAAAGAAATAAAAAATACACAAAGAAGAAAATCAGAAATTATTTGTAAGAATATATAAGGTCTACTGATGCAGCACTTTAAAAAATTGTGGCTGAGAGACACTATACTTCATCAGCATCATGAAGTGTGTTTACAAAATGTTGCAAAGTGAGAAAATTCATAGAAGCTAAAATGTGTACAGGGCCTACAATAAATGTGTGTTCACACATTTACCTTTAGTTTACCAATTGGGAAATCAAATTAAACAACAAAAATTTAGAAAAAGATTTAATGTCTCTTCAAATAATATTGCAGTTTTTAAGGATATAGATATAAAGTTTAACAACAATGACACTAAAGTTTTTACATGGATTAGATTTCTATAGACCTAGGACTACAAAAAGAATGATTTTCCTGTCTGCTTATACTGTGCCACACAAAGTTAGAGTGAAGCTCATTTTATGGATCTAATATATCAGAAAAAAATCTTTTTTCCTCATTTATTTTTAACCAAAACAGAGATTCCCAAACATGCTCTATTCACCCCACCACCAGTCAAAGCCTTACTAGAAATTGAGAAATTGAAACATGTGAAGCCTGCAATGTCCCCACAAGTTATTCTGAAACAACTCTTAGCCAACAACCTTCACTTTTATTATTACCACTACATTGTATTATATATATGCTTTTAAGGATATAATGGCATATAATGCAGTGATATTTTTGTTATTGGATAATGTTATGGTTTGACCTGAAATGTGCTCAGAAAGCCTCATGTGTACAGAGGTGAGACTTTTGGAAAGTTCATGGATCATGGGAGTGGTATACTCATTAGTACATTGATCCTCTCATGAGTTCATAGCTGTGTGCTTTTAGGGGGTGGAACCTGGTTAGAGAAAGTGTGTCACTGGGAGCATGACATAGAAAGATGTCCCCAAGTCCTTCTACTCTCGCTGGCCTTTCCCCTACTCTATACTTCCTGGACACCATAGGTTGAATAGGTTTCCTCCATCATGCCATTTCTGCCTTGGAGTCCATTAACCATGGATGGAAATCTCTAAAACCATGAAACAAAGTAAACCCTTTCTCCTTTAGGTTGTGTATGGCCCAGCAATGGAAAATGACTAATAAACTATAGTTGGTGAAATTATTAAAATAAAGCATCAATAGTATATTTGTTTGTGGATTTGCAAGACTTTGGATATTTATTTGAGCATTAATTTAATAAATATATAACAGGTGTGAGCAATGATTTACTCATTTCTCCTTTGACAATTCAAATTTAGAAAATAATATTTTTAAAATTTGGGAAATATAGGAATGATAAATGGAGTTCCTTTATTGAACATATCAAAAAATGGAGTGTGTTACTTTGACCTGTTCCTCACACTAATGTAACTAAAAGCTCTGGGCATCTTATCTAAAACAAAACTAAGAAAACTCTGAAAGTAGGAGCAGAGTCATGCTATCTAGGAACCTTAAGACTTGATAATTTACACGGGGGTAAACATTCTGTTTCAGATGTCCCAGATGTGCAGTTGTAGAAAATGGCAAACCAGAAATGCCAATGAGCAAACACACATACACACATGCACATACCCACACACACCCCAAAACTGTTCCAACAAAGCCCTGCTCTTTCTATTTAAAAATTAGTAATGGACCAGCTTTGTAAGCCTGAAAAAATGTAGTTCATAACTGCTGTCTTCCAGGCAAAGGCAACACAGAAATTGTGAACATATTCCACAGTTTGGCCTACTGAGGAAAGAATCAATGAAAGTGTAAAATAGAAAAATAGAAATCATGCAAGGACTCAAGTTCGATCCCTAGTACAAAAAAAATAAATAAATAAAATAAAAAGGAAAATAGAAATCATTTAATCTGGAAAAAAGAGAGATATAGCCAAAACTAGGAATGGAGGACTGGTGAGATTATAATTAAGAAAATATTCAGTATTCTGCTCTGTAAAATTTCAGAAGAGGAGAAAGAGGGAAGCATTAAAAACAGTAAAAGAAAAATTTTCTTGAAAATATCCTCTGTTACTAAAGAGACATGAACAACAGGTTCAAGAAGCTTGGGCCAGAGATTTAGCTCAGTGGTTCCGGCGCCTGCCGAGCAAGCGCAAGATCCAGAGTTCGATCCCCAGTACCTCCCCCCCCCCCAAAAAGAAGCTATGTTTTCCTCTCAGAGTAAAAACAAGGGAATATATAATAAAATTAATAATTAAAAATTGGAAAAACAAATCATGGAAAAACTCTTAAAAACAATAGAAATAGGGAAAATAAATACATACAAACAAAATAAAAATATATATAAGACAGCAAATTTCTTATCATCAGAAACTATGGACAAGAGAATATCTTGGTAATTTCAAGCATCAAAAGAAGAATCAAAAGCCAGAATACCTACCTAGAGGAAGACTCTCCATTTTTACTCTAGGCAAGTGAGAAAAAAGTATTTTCATCTTGTACCCTGAGCATCTGTCTAATCCATTGTAAACCTGGTAAGTCTCAAATAAGTATTTATTTTGCAACACACTGGGACAAACTAGGCAATTCATAATTTTAAATTTCCATTGTTGACAAGTATCTGCTATTTTAATCAATTGTTGCATACATCCTATTTCCAGTACTAGCTTCCAGTGCTAGATTCCAGTGCTATCTACAGATACATCTATTCTATTACTGGTTTCAGAGCAGTTAAGCTTCACTTTGTCAATAAGTTGATATTTGTTCCCTTTTTTCTGATAATTAAATAAGAATCCTCCAGGATGAGTAATGCTCATCTTCAGAGATATTCACAACATAAAAGCTATTAAGTTATCCAGCTGCAGTATGTGTTTTTTCTTAACTATTTATGGTAATAAAACACAACAGTTTAAGCCTTACTGTCTAATAAGGACACACCCTGCTGATTGTTAGGAATTTTAATAAGAATTAGTTGCTTGTAATACCCCTGATGTATCATTATCAGATCATAACAAAACTCCCCAATGATTATGAAAATAAATGTAAATGGCAAAGCATAAAACCAATGTATTTAAATGAAAACACTTATAACTGAGGAAGCTTTTATGAATGGATAATACATGAAACCTCATTATAGATTTTGAGAAGAATATTTTATTTATAAAGTTGAGACAGTCTTTGAGTTTAAGAATGATAAAAAACATGAGTAGCCCCAAAACATCACTATATCTTGGGAATTATTTAAATTTACAAGAAATCACATCTGTACCATCTGTTGGTATTTAATGAACACTCTTGGGGTTATTGTAAAGGGATATTGATGAGTACACCTTTCCTGTAGTGCATCTCTCCTCACCCATATCCAAGGCTTTGGGGCAAAGCCACATACTCCAAGTTCTCCAAATATAGATGCCCAAGACTAGTATGAAATGCCTAGAATCTGTTGAAAAGCAAGAAGGGCACAGATAAAAGATACACACTGTTCTGTTCCTTGATAGTCAGTATGCAAAGTATTCTGTTAACATTTTAATTTGATGTTGAGCAAACAAGGTCACGTCCCCTTTAGATCTCATAGTGGAAAATACAAGAACTGAATTTCGTTAAGCTCATTTTCAGAGATAATTTACTCAACAATGAACCAGCTTATATTTTTAAAGTCAAATAGATTGCAAAATGATAGTTTCATTGATTAAACATGAAGCTGTTCTCTGTTTTCCTGAAATCTTCCTTTGAGATTAGTACAAGTTATTAATACATCTAATCAATTTTTGACTCACAATGACTATTTTATATGAATTGACCTATATTTATATATTAGGTAGTATCAGATATTATGATGAAGTCAAATTAGCCAATTATTAGTTTAATATTGTTTTTGATACTTTTCAAAATGTATTCATTTTATTGTAAGAGGTAATGTTTTCACTATTAACAATGGAAAGAGTAATAGAGAATGCCATAAAAATGAAGGTAAAAAATATGGAAGAACTTCTCTGAAAGCCCCAATGTATAAGGAATATAGGTAATCTGTTCCAGTTAACATGAAATGCAACCATCTTTCCATAGTAATTAAGATCTTTTTACTAGTTTCTTATGTTACACATGAAATTCTAATTTTTATCTCACAGAAAGGCAATAATTCATTTTTTTTTTTTTGGATTACTCAATTCCTTGTAAAAATAATAGAACCAGGTATCAGTTTCATTAGCAAAAACAGTTTTTCAGTTAAGAGGAATATCTGCTTTCCATCATGCATTGCATTTCTCAGCTATAGTGTTGTTAAACATAAAGAATATTCTCTTTACTTTCATATTTGACACAAAGATTTCCACAAAAAGAAGTATTTCTATTCTGTATATATCAGTATTAATGTCTATGTAATTACGTACATATCACCAATGTTTCCAAAAACTTTTTTATAAGTTAGAATTATAAAAAAAGTCCAACTCTTTCTTAAAGATGACTTTGTACTTCCTCCTCCCAACACTGTTTCCTTAGGGATACTATTTGAAATTAAAGGTGTAACACTGAGTATATCATTCAGCAATATAGATTATCATCAAAACTCCTGCACTGAAAAGAAGATTAGTTGAGACATAGATTTCAAAAGCAATCCTAGCTGGAACCTAGTAAGTGACAATTAAACTTTGTAGCAGCCTAGAAGACCTCTATATTTTATTATTTTAGCCCTCAAATTTATTCATGAAAACTGGCTACACTATAGTCCAATATCATTCAAAGATTTATTTTCCAGAAGTTTCCATTCCTACCAGTGGATACTTCCCTCAATGTCCTCAATGTCATTTGGGCTTGATTGTAACTATGGCATTGGATGTGCTGCTAATTATTACACATGAGAATGTGAAGACTCTTGACTTGGGATGATGACAAGGCATATCAAAGGACATATGGATGCATACTCTGCATAAGTGCAATGCTGATGGAGCACACACTTGAGACTAGAAAGCAACTCCACTACATGTTTGTTTGCACAAAAACTACTTTTTCTGCCAAAGAATGATCCACTATCTTGAAGTGCTCACATTAATTGGGGTTCTGTTAGAAATACAAAATCTCAGACACTCCTACATCTATTGTGTCAGTATTTGCATTGTAAATAGTTTCCTGGTAATTCTTATTCATATTAAAGTATATGAAGAGCTTCTCTATTTCAAGTGTCTTGCTAACCACCCCAATCAAAAAGCTACATCCCACCATGTCATAGCCACTCAGTCTACACCTCTTCTAATCCACAGATAATTATCACTATCATCCAATCTTCTTATTTGCTTGTGTGAGAGGTTGGTTGATAAACACACTTAATGCTACAAAGTGGCCCCCATCAATGCCATTGAGAGGTCCCTGTAATCTTCCCTATTCTGCTTCTGAGATGGAGGACATTAGATTTGGGATCTGAAATGAGCTGGAGTCTCTGTTCTAATGGGTCCCAATAATCTTATGTTAGAAATAGAACTGAAAGTTATCAAAAATTGCCAACAACCTTCTGTACCAGGAGAGGACATAGGGAAAAGATAGGAAGATAATACAATAAACCTAATATAAAGAAAATTGCCATACATTACAATATATGAAATTATCCCAGGTAGTTTTTGTTTGTTATTTGTTTTCGCCTTCTATATGACTAATCTCTTAACATTATTTGACCTCATCTTGTAGTTGTAAAATGTAAAGTTTGAGTTAGCTTTTTATTTTGTAAAGTAATTTAATTTCAGTTATTTTGTGTGTTTAAGCAAATGCACACATTGTGTTGTGATATATGTTTATGTGTATATATGATATTGTAATTATTTATGTAGATCTCTCTGATCTTGAAAAATAAAGAAGTTCAGGGGAGATCAGTTGTCAATCCAGGCTGCATATGAAAAACACCCTTTAATCATAGAAGTGTATTGATATCTATGCTACAACCAACCCTGACCCAAGATGAACCTCTGGGGTGGGTAGTTTATCATCAGACTTTATTTCTTAATTTCCTTAATGATTTCAATATACAACAAGGTTGAAAAGCAGTGGGCCAGATTTGTTCAGGTGTTCAAGCTTTCATTCATTTTAGCTTGGCTATGATAATGCCTTGTGGTGAAAGAGCCACTCTAAGACTAAAACCAGGGAGAGGGTCTGCACTTGTGTTACCTCTCATATTCACATGTAATATGTATCTCTGTGTATACCGCACAGCATGTATTACTCACACCATCCACAAACCTTATTTAGAACCATGCTAAATTACTATTGACATTTTCCAAGGTTTAGATTTTTATAATTTTAATGTGCATAAAAAGATAAAACATTAGAGAATATACATATCTCATCCACAACCCAGGTACACTGGGGCATTGGCTGAGAGACCAAAGAAAATATACAGAGAGGGGTTTCAACAAAGTAACATCAGGAAATGATTGGTGTGAGACTTACTAACAGAAAAGTAGAGTCCAGTGACCATGGGTAAGGCAGGAAAGGCTCCGGAACATACTAGCAATGCCCAGTGGTGGAGGGACACAAAGTCTAGGAGTGGCAGATCAGATAGGAAATGGCCAGAAATTCCATGGTGTGTTGGATAGGAAATTGCTACAATTTCCAGTGATGGCAGTGGGTTTGACAGTGGCATCCAGCTGGACTACAGCATTTCACAGCTCTGTTTCATGCTCAGTTATTGCAGGGAGGGGGTTTTATAGAGTAAGATACACAGTAGTAACATCATTAGCTTTCCTTGTTCCATTGCAGGAGCAGCATTTCAAGGAATAGCTGACAAACCACACAATCAGTAAAACTGTTTCAACAGACATTAGTTTATCTAGTTTCCAGTGTCCCTTAGATAATTCATATTTAAACATTCTATTACTGGGTGTTTGGGACACTACCACTAACTACCATAGCATAGGGATATGCTCCCCTCAAAAATGAGAGTGTTAGTGAAAAAGTAAAAAGATTTTGCTCAAAACCAGCTCTGAGGAAATGAAGAAGGCTCACATTGCACCAAATCACCATTGTATTGTATTTACAAGTGTAAGGGCCTTTTATAGTAAGGAAAACGTGGACGAGAGAATACAATGACACAATAGACAACTCCCAGCTTGTTTTATTCCAGATCTTTGGCTTTTTCCCTCCTGGCTCCTTTTATGGAAACTACACTCAGACCTCTTGAAATACTCTTCTGCATATTCTGTCCATTCATCTGGGCTATGGAGACAAAGGAGCAGAAGTCTGGAGAAGCAGCTTCTCTAAAGGAAAATATTCTAACTTTTAAAGATCCCTTCAGGCCTATCAGCTACAATTCCAGTCCCTGTCCACTTACAATGTCCCTTTGACTTATCAAGAGTCTTGGGAACACAAAACAGGGATTTCAGGAACAAAGTGGCAAAATGTCCCAGTTTTCCTCAGTGACAATATAATATGAAAGGCAAATTTCAAGTGAATCAAACTATATTCAATCTTTATCTTATTTTATATGGAAGATTTGTGCTGGGGGTGTAGCTCAGGGGTACAGCACTTGGCTGGCATGTGTGAGGCCCTGAGTTCCATCTCCAGAGAAAATACAATCAATTAATCAATAAATGAATGAATAAACAAGATAACTCAGAAGTTTATGTGAATGATTCAAACATCACAAATGATAGCTATCTGTTTTTCAAATTTGCTTACCCAAAATAGGTAGGTTTGAATGATAATTGTTTATGGCCATTCTAATCAATGTACGTCAATATCCTAATTATGAAAAAATATTTACAATGCTATCAATCTTATGTTTTCAAGTTCTAGATAGAGCAACAGACATTGCTTCATTTTCCATGGAAGCTGGTTATTTTTTCATACAAATTCCAAGGCCCTAAGGCACACATTTTTCACCAGGACATTTTTCTGAAGGATCATCTTTTTAACTTATCCTCCTTTCTGCATGCTTTGGATTTCTTCCAGTTGTTTATATAAATCTTATATTTGGCTACAGAATACTTCCAACAATGCAGAAAATATGTGACTTTCTCACTGAAATATTTTTGCTAAAATTTTGGTAGCTTAAAAATATTCCAATTGTGCCCCCTTCACCCCCTCCACCTTTCCCTATTTACATAGATTTTGTTATATTTTTTAAAATTTTCTCATAATTTTTTCTTTCCCCTTCCCCTCCTACCACCCCTAAAATGTACCAATAAAATAATTTAAGGAAAAAAATTCCAATTGTAAAACTTTCTAAAAAAAATAATTTCAATGCAACTTTATTTCATGAACTTTCTTTTTTTTAAAAAAAGTGAGCATTCCAAAAATTACAAAGAAAACTTGTACACAAATGTGAAAATATGATTATTATATATTACAAACATTTGAAGGTACCACATGACCCTCCTAATTGCTGAAAGATCATTATACTGTATATCATGTTAATCATATTACTGCAATTATATCTACTTCACCATGCCTTTCTGAATCTGCATACTTTTGCATTTCCCAGGGGTATTATGTGCCTCTTTTATGTATTTGCTTTGTAGTTTAGCACATCTCCATCTGACAGCTGTATGTTGCTTGTTTTCTTAGCTTTCTGTCACCCTACACATTAAGGCCTCTTTGAGGGTAAGAACCACGGCTTTGTCACTTTACCACGGCTTTGATTCTCAGGACTATGCATGTGGCCTAAACAATAATAGTAGATATTCATTGTTGTGAGTATTTAAATAATTTTAAAGTACATGTGTATTTATAAAGCTTGATCATATGTCTACCACCTTATTATTAAAATTTTAAACATATACTGAACTGCGTTTTTTAAAATACTAAATACAAATTTATATAAAAAACTATAGATGAGTCATAATAACTATGAAGAAATCAATAGGGAAAAGTAAAAAAAAAAACCTCAAAGAAATGGAAGCAAATAACAAAAAGAATAGTAAATACAAGTACAGATGCTCAAAGAAAAACAGAAATTGAAGGAGAATAAAGAGATTGTATTCTCCATGTGAAAATAATAAGATTTAATAATGTTGACAATATGCAATCAACCTAAAGTATGAAGAAGATTTATGAAACCCTATTGTTACTGTTTTGGCAGATATAAAATTTAATTATAATCATTCTAGAGTGCAGTTCATAGTTACACATCAAACTTAAAAATATATACATGCCTAAATTAAATACAAGTCTGAAAATTTCTCTGACCAAATGTAACCAAATGAAAAGATATATATTAGTATAAAATATATAGTGCGGCATTGCTTAAAATAACAAAATCATTTGTTGTCACCATCATGTGCATTTGTAAAGGACACTTACATAAATTACAATATATTGTATATATAAAAAATTATACGTTTAGCTAGTACTAAAATAGTTAACACAAGATGTAAAGTCATAGATTGTGATATATAACGAGATTCAATTCATGTAAAGAAAGGGCCCACGTTCTCAAAATATGTTCATATGTGTGTGCATCCATGTCTATGAAAATGTACAGAAAATGGCAACAGACTGAATCACGAGTTGCTAAAAATAATTGTTTCTAACAATGAAGTTGACTTGGAGTGTGCACGAAATATTCTGACAGTTTAAGAACATATTAATATCAGAGAATGTAAATATAAAATAATTTTTCCCAAATTACAACTAAAAAATAGATCATTGCATTCAACTTACAACAAAGAACATTAAAAGTTTTGACCCTATAACTAGAGAAAGTGTGTTAGTATTTTAAAAAGCTTTTATGTTCTTTTGTTTGTTTGTTTGGTACCAGGGATTGAACTCAGGTTCTTGCACTTGATAGGCAAGCGGTGGAACCACTGAGCTAAATCCCTCTCCCCTACATTTTGCAAATTTTACACATGAGAGCTCTGAAATGAGATAGGAAAGTGCAACCAAAGCAGCCACAAATATCTCTGCTATATTTCAACCTTATTCCTTACTTTGCAACTTGGTATATATACATGCATACATCAGTGGTCACGGCTATTTCTAAACAGGATGTTTATTGCTGACAATCTGAATGAGTATTTATTAATAGTACATCCCATTACAACACACTCTGGCATTATAAAGGTCAATGCATTTTATTCCACTTTAAAATCAGTAATTAATATTTCTTTTATATATGCAAATTTTATTTATTATTATATCCTTATTGGTAGAGTGTTCTATGATTATGTATTCAATAAAATAAGTGAAAAGCTTCAGGATGATAGAAAATCAAATTCCACTAAAATATATATATATGTAATTAGACATTTTATAACTATTATGTTAATGCAAGAGTTAGGACTCATAATACCAATATTTTATAGCAGTGAGACTCCTGATATGCTGAAACGATACCTCTTTCTCCCTACATAACATGTTAAGATATGTCACATAAAATATCTTAAAATGCCTAGATCATTGCTAATGCATGACACAGTAACTCATTCTGGAATGATTTAATTTGGATTTCTGTATAATTCAGGGAATACTCAGCCAGAGTAACATATAGTTTTTGTGAATTCTTATATCATACCAGCTAATAATACCTTCCATGAGTATGTAAGGGTAATAGACCAAGGAAATAAAAAGAAGAAATGATATTTGTTTAAAAGCTTGAAATATAAACAGGATGGAGAATACAAATAAAATATGAATATGGAAATGAGACAAAAAATTGTTTGATTTTGAAGGAGTATGCAAAGATGCAGATTTGTGACAGATTCACAACATCAAGCAGCATAGTTAATTTAGGCCAAAGTTACAAATTAATGAGAAGTCATACTGAGAGTAGACTATTATCTCAAAACACTTAGACTTTATTTGAAAGGCCATATATATGTAAGACAGTTGAAGAATGGACAATGGAATGCAAGGGGATTGAGAGAACGAAGGTATATTTTGGAACAAGAGTTGGCAGGAGTTTAGAAACATGTTCAGAGCCACTAAATTGGCTTCATACAGTCTGTTTTGTTTTTTTCCCCTTTTGTGGAAAAGTTCAACTCTGAGGGAAAAAAGGGAAGTTAAAAAATAAGAAAAAATATTACCAAAAGACTAAATTAGTTTACTTTTGGGGAAGCAGTTTTTTTTCACTTGTGGGAATCTGACAAAGAAATAGTGATGTTTCCCCTTTTCATCATACCTCCTAGATAGATAGATAGATAGATAGACAGAGAGAACTGTTCAAGTTACAGAAAAAATGATAAATAAGTTGTTAAAACTTGTGGAAATGAAACACAATTTTATTTTGGAAGAAATAGCTGGAATGTTATTTATAGCTGTGGGAGCAACTGTCTGAAGTCAATATTACCGAGTAGATGTAGAGAATTTGTGAGCAGAGATGCTATGGGGAGGTTTTTCCTTGATTGTTTTATTTAAAATTTTTCAAAAATTTTTCAAAGAATTGTGGTTGTTTGTAACAATGTTGTGATATGTATTTGATAAAATATGGAGTGTTTATTCTAATTAGAAATGATTTACTGTGAACTTATGTAATAATGAATACAAAAAGAAAAAAATGGAACAGAAAAAAAAACATAAATTCAAGTTCAAGGAGAGTGCACCTGCTCAGTCACCTCAGGTTGTTATTATTTCCACTTTGATTACATTGGCTGATAATGTTTCTAATACAGCAGGATACCAGAAATGAGACAATTTTTCTCTGTATCTGCAGAAGCAGATATACTCACTAATGTTGCCTACTTACTGAACATATACGATGTTTTGATTTTCGCTATCATCTGAAGCTCATGTTTTAATTCTGCCTTTTCAGAATCAGAAACAACAGTTTGTCTACCTTTGTGAAGTATGATTTATATTTGAATATATATGAAGTATATATTTATAGATATGATTTATCAGAATATAGAAAACTGTTATCTACATAGTACCTATGCTATAACAAAAAATGTAAATATAAATTTGTCCCAGGCCTGCTGGTGCACTCATATAATCCCAGTGCTTTGGGACATTGAGGCAGGAAATTTAGGAAATTGCACATTTGAACCCAATCTGAAAAAACTCTGTCTCAAAAATTAGAAAAAAAAAAAGAAGAAGTTCTAGGCACGTAGCTCAGTTCAAAGGCCCTCTGTTCAATGCCTAGTACTTTCAAAAAACATTGGATTAAATAAAATGCATAACTTAAGTTTTTAAACTACCTAATAAATATAATCTATGCTAAAATATTTGAGACATTGTTATTCATTTTTTTATTTTGTAAACTGATATGTAAAAATATAAATTGTATGTATTTCTGTATTAGTAGGATACTGTGTGATGTTTCTTGTCTGGTATACCTCGTGTAATGCTTATATCAGGTTAAACATATCTGTCCCCTTATATATTTATCACTTCTTATAAGTGAAAACTCTCAAAATTCTTTTTTCTAATTTTTTGAAATGTAGAATACATTACTGGTTTTTGTAGTTACTCCATTTTGGCTTATGATCTGTAAGCTACTTACCATCTCTGTACCTTCAAATTGCTCATGAAGAAGATAAGAAGTACAGTACTAATAATACTAGGTATAGGATGAAAGAAAACACTACCCACATAGCATATATTCATTCATATTTACTAATAATTGAGGATATTATTACAATGAGATCCATTATTTTTTAAAGTAATACATCTGTACTGTGTTTGTTTATGGCTTTTCTGAAATAGATAATGTTTTGAAATAGTTTTTTTAAAAAACTCCTTGTGTTCAATCAAATAACTTTTATTTTTTATTTGTTTTCACTGGATTCTATATTTCATGTATTTAACAGGATAGACACTGGGAAAACAACTTAATTGGAGAAGAGATTTGGAAAATAAAGTGCTGATTCACAAATATAAACCAGCTGTCAACTACAGGGAGGTAAAAATGTTAAAAGATGAGATAGCTTACAAATACAAACAATGTGGAGTTGTGTCATGTCACAAAACAGAAGAGAATTTCTGCCAGAAGGAGTCACAACTGAAGACCTGAGTAGTTTTTCATAGTCCAGTCTCGGAAAATATTTTCAATTCAGTTCCTTCATCTGTGCTGTGTAGATGTTATTACTTGCTTAAAAGATCTGTTTTGTTGACCAATGTTTGCTGTAGAGTGACAGCTTGGTAAACAGGCCTCACTGATGAATAGTTGACCCCTATGTCTTTCCACTGAGGGCAGAAGAGGACATCTTTCACTTGTTATTGAACTCTGTTGCTCCATCTCTCACATAACAGGCTAACCTACAGGAGGAAGTCTGTAAATATTTGCTGCATGAATGAAGGATAAAGAGGGGTGATTGGCATTCTGTTCTCCCTAGGAAGACAAAAAGCACCCAAAGCAGAAGAGATTTAGAGAAAAATAGAACAAAGAGTATATTTTAGTGGTTACCTGTAGAATCCACAATTTTAAGAGGAAGAAAGAAAAGAAAAATTCTATCACCTTTTGCATTTGTCATTTTATTAGTTTCTTACTCAGATTATCACAGTGAGGAGAGAAACAAAAATGCACTCTGTATTAATGCAGACTGTGCTACTGACTGGGTCTTCTCTCAACAGTAAATAGAGACCTGACAGATGGGATGCACAGCAAGAATTTAAATATTTAGGCACATGACTAAAATCTAAATTAATCATTCATTCAAGAAACATTTGCAAGGATTGAAAATGGCAGAGTAAAGACTGGCAGCAAAATACAGCATCTTTGGAACCTGGCATTGAGACATTTGGAAAACAGCAGCTTTGTGAATTGAAAAAGGAAGATCTCCAGGAATGGGATGCAGCTGACAGGAAAAAACAAAACAAAACAAAACAAAACACTAGAGAGAAGCTAAAGAAACTGACCACAACATAAACTGAGAAAGAATGAAGCAGGCTGTCCTGCTACTCACGGCTCCTGGGTTCTCATAGAGTGTCAGCAGCTCCAGAGAGAAACAATGGAGTGGGCTGGTAAGGCCAGGCCAGGAAAAGCTCATGGATATTTTAATCTGCTAAAACAGTGCGGAGTTTTACTCTGAATACAACTACTTGCTCATACCACGATATAGTTAGAAAATAAATCCATTGTAGTACCACCATATTGAAGAGGGTTTTATCAGGAGCCACTTTAGAAAGGGATCAACTTTTTAAGACGGAACTGTAGATCAGCTATACTCTGTGGCTTTTTGGGGTCATTCTACCACAGTAACTGTATGGAAGATGGCCACAAGAGATAGTCATTGAGAGAATGTAGGCTAGAAACCCTTAGAAGTTCACTTTTAGCCTAGGAAGGACACAGAGGTTGTGCCCTCTGTAGTGAAAAGCCAGGCTAGTAGTATGTAATTGTCAGAGGGAGGTATGTCTGAAAGTATTGGAATTAAATACAGTGGAATACTTACCCTCCACACCAGAAACACATGTATACACACTGCCTACAGCCAACATGGAACTCAGTGGTTTTGATTGCTTTTCAAATCTGCCTTAGCTTAGACAGTGGCCATAGCCTTGAGTGTACAGGAAGAAAGGTATCTGGAGCAGGGAGAGCACCTCACAAACTCACACCTAAGTAAAGAATAGCATGACTTGGGTTGCTCAAAAGGACACAGAATCTGAGAGTGACTGCAGTGGAAACAGCCCTAGAACATATATCATTGACTAACCATGCCCAGCAACAAAGGTGGAGCAGGATTCACATTCACACACAAAAAGGTGAGTATGGAAACAAAACAGGATTTAGTATTGCTTTCCTGTTCCTTCCTTGTATTTGTGGATTCCAAATCCATAGATCTTGGAAAGAAACCATTGACTAAAAAACATGGAGAAGTTTTTAAGACTTATTTTACCTTTTCTTCATTTTCAGGGCAGAGCTTGAATGTTTCTTTTTTTCTTTTTTTTTTTTTTGCTTTTTGGTTTCTTTTTTCTACTTTTTAATCTATTCTTTTCTCTTACTTTCTAATTCTATTAGTTTTTTCTTCTTAACAGGGTCCTTTATCTCATTTTCTCTCTTATCCTCTTTTTCGGTGTTTTATAAAAGTTTACTTCTTTTATTTTTCCCCAACTCCCACCATTTTTACTAGTATTACTGGTAAGTTTTATTAATCTTTATATATTTAGTTTACACTATACTGTTACTGTTTAATTCTATTGTTAAGGATATAATTGTTACACTTAGAAGATATGTACTATATGCCATTATTTGGTTAGTCTTTGTGTTTATATTATTATTGCAGATCTCTTTTCTATTGTTAAGGGTGGACTGTGGTAGTTTTATTGGTTCTTGTGGTGTGGCAATACCGAGCTTGTCTTTGACTCTATTATTGCTGCTGATTTTGTTGCTATTGCCAAGGTGGAATAGTTGTTGCTATTAATTTGTTTTTATTGTACACATGAAATCCTAGCACTCTGAGAGACTAAGGCAGAGGGATTACAAGTTTGAACTTGGCATGGGCAATTGAGTGACTTAGTGAGACTTTGTCTCAAAATTAAAAAAAAAAATTAAAAGGACTTGAAATGTAGCTCAGTGTGAAGTGCAAAGGCCATGGGTTCAATCAACCACATTGCAAAAAACAAGCAAACAAAGCAAAACATAGCTGAGATAAACAAAATGGTACAGAACATGAAGGATCAATTTAGCAAAGAATTATAATTCATAAAAAGATAGTAAACAGAAATTCAAGAGATGAAAATTTCTATTGAGAGTATGGATAGCAGAAGTGACCAGTATGAAGAAAGAGTGTCAAAACTAGAAATGGAGATGATGCAGGTAAACATATAATCAGATGTACCTTTAAAGACAATAAGTAAATATGGAAACTGGTTCAAAAAGCTGCTAGATGATGCAAAGAAGACTAACCAAAGATCAATTGGAATTAGTGAAAAATCAGAAGACAGCAAGAATGGTATAAAAACCTGTTTACAGAAATAATAGAAGAAAACTTTCTAAGTATGAGTAAGGAATTTAACACAGAGATAAGTGAGGGATACAGAATGACAAAGAGCCACTATTAGAAGAGAATTTCTCCAAAAAAATAATAGTCAAAATTCAAGAAATCCCGCACAAGGACAGAATCTTTACAGACCATTAGAGAAAAGCAACATATCACTTATAAGGGTAAATTCACTAGAATTACAGCAGACTTCTCAACCCAAACTTTAAAGGCCAGGTGAACTTGAGGTGTTATAATCTCTAAAAGAAAATAACTTTCAATTCAGACTAAAATCTCTTGCAAAACTATCTTTCAAAATTGATGGAAAAGTAAAAACTTTCCATGGCAGAGAGCACTTTAGGAAATTCATTGCCACACAACCAGCACTCCAAAAACTTCTTAAAGATACCTCTTATTGGAAAGAAACAGTGAAGCCAATAATGTGAGGGGAAAGCCATTAAGCAAAAAGAAAAAATCAGCACCAGGAAAATAATGCGATGATAGCAATACATCAATGCCTCTTCTCTTAGTTACTTTCTCCTTGCTGGGAAACAACAAAAAACACATACAATTTTAAAAAGCAGAAGTTTATTTGGGTTCTTGTTTTACTTCATTAGATACTGGCATCAAAGAAGGAACAACATGGCAGAGACACATGGCTTAGGAAGAAGCATGTTAAAGGATGGTAGCCACAAAACAGATAGAATGAAGTGAAGAAAAGTGAAGGAACTTATTCTCTTTTATGCCATGCCCCCAGTGACTTGCCTCTTCAACCATATCTCACCTCCTAAGAGCAAGTTAGCCCCTATAATACAAACACTTTCCAAAAGCCACATGAGGCTTTTATGGTGCATCTAGATATATACTGTAAAAGTTCTCAGTAATAACCCTAAATTTAAATGGTCTAAACTTGTGAACTAAAAGATACAGATTGGCACAGTGGATTAAAAACAAAAGCTAATTATATGCAAGAAACACATTTAATCCTAAAAGACATTCATAGATTAAAAACAAAAAAATGGAAATCAATATTCCATGCAATGTGACCCTGTAAACAAGCAAGAGTAACTATCCTATTATCATCCAAAATGGACTTCAAGACAAAAATGATCAGATGAGGCAGAAGACAGTCACTGCATGTTAGTTAGTGGAACAATTCAAAAGGAAGAGATTAAAAATTATAAATATACATGCACCAAACACTGGTGTACTCAACTTCCTAAAATGAACACTACTGGACATAAAAGATCAGATAAATATCAAAAAATTATAGTGAGGAAACTCAATATCTCAGTAACACAAACAGTTCAATTAGCCAAAAAATCAACACAGAAATAATCAGAGTTGAGACACAGAGTTTAAAAAGTGGATTTAATAGCTATCTACACATTACACCACTCAACAACAGAATTGACATTCTTCTCATCAGCACAAGAAACTTTCCCCAGAAAAGAGCACATACCAGCCCATAAAGCAGGCTTAAATAAACAAAAAAGAATCAAAATTATTCCATGCACATTATGAGATCATAGTCAATGAAACTAGAAATCAATGGCAAAACAAACCATATAAATTATGCAAATATGTGGAGATTACATAATACACCCATGAATAATCAAGGAACCACAGAAGAAATCAAGGAAGAGATTAGACAGTTCCTAGAATCAAGCAATAATGGCAATAAAACATACCAGATTCTATGGGAGCCAATGAAACCAATTCTGAGACAGAAGTTCATACCTGTGAAGGCAATGTCAGAAAAATAGAGCAACGCCAAAAACATAACTTAATGATGAACTTCAAGATCCTAGAAAAACAGGAACAATCCAGATCCAAAGTTAGTACAAAAAAAGGAAATTATAAAGTTCATAGCAGCAATAATGAAATTGAAGCTATTGAAAATTAATAAATGTATCACATAAAGAAAAGCAAGAACAAAAATCACAGCACTGTGGATGCAGAAAAATGCTTTGGCAAAATCCAACAACTATTCATGATTTTAAAAATCTGAAAAATAGGTATAGAAGGATTTTACCTTTAATCCAATAAGAGCTATTTATGTCAAACTTATTGCCAACATCATATTAAATGTGGAAAAACTGAGATTTTCCCTCTAAAATCATAAATGACAAAAATGTCCACTGTTGCCACTCCTGTTCCACATGGTTTTTGAGAAAAATTTCATCAGAGTAATCATGCTGGAGACAGAAATAAACGGGATATTGCAAGAAAGAAATCAAACTATTTGTATCCACAGAAGACATGATTGCTTACATAGAACATCCCTCCAAAATATTCATCAAAATATTTGTAGAACTAATAAATCACCATGACATTATATCAACACTTTCATAGATTAAAAATTAATAGCATTTTGGTACATTACTAATGAACTCATCAAAATATTAGGAAAACAATATCATTCAAAATAGCCTTAGGGAAAAACTGAACATATAATTAATCTTAATTAATTAACTTAATTAATCTAAGTGAAAGATCTCTACAGTGCAAGCTATAGTAATCTAAAAAAGGGGTTCAAGGGGGATATCGGAAAATGGAAAAGTATCCCTTGTTCTTCTGTAGGCAGAATTAATATTGTCAAAAAGGCCATACCGCCATACTAATATATAGATATAATGCAATCTCATTCAAAATACCAATACCATTATTCACAAAACTAGAGAAAAGAAGCCTAAAATTTATTTGAAAAAGCAATCCTAAGAAACAAGAGCAAAATAGCAGACATAAAAATCTTGGATTTCAACATGAATTCCAAACTAAAGTTATAAAACAGCATATAGTGGTGCAAAAACAGACATGTGGATCAATGGAATAGAATAGAAGATCTGTAAAATGATATCAGAAAATGGAAAGACATCCCTTCCTCTTGGGTAGAAAGAGCCAACACAGTGAAAATGGCCATACTTCCAAAACTGCTACATAGATTCGATGCAATATCAATTGAAATTTCAGCAGCATACTTTATGGACCTTGAGAAAAAAATCTGAAAATTCATTTGGAACAAGAAGAGACCTAGAATAACAAAAGCAATACTAGGCAATAAAGACAAGACAGGTGGTATCATATACCCCGAATTTAAACTATACTACAAAGTTACTGTAATAAAACAGCATGGTACTGGGAAAGAAACATACCTGAGGACCAGTGGAACAGATTAGAAGATGCAGAAACAACTGAACACATACTCAGCCACCTCATCTTTGGCAAAGAAGCCAAACACCTTCACTTGAAGAAAGATAACCTCTTTAATAAATGGTACTGGAAAACCTGGGTTTCAACTTGCCAAAGATTAAAACTAGACCTATATCTCTCACCATGCATTAAAGTAAAATTGAAATAGATTAAAAATCTAAATATTAAAACAAAAACTAAACTGGCTGGAAGAGAGGTTAGGAAGAACTCTTGAAGACATTAGTGTAGAAAAAGATTTTATGAACAAAACCTCAGTTGCCTGTGAAGTAGCACAAACAATCAACAAGTGGGATCTCTTCTTATTAACAAGCTTCTGCACAGTAAGAGAAACTACTAATGGTGGGAAGAGACAATCCACAATAAGGGAAATAATTTTCACCAGATGTTCCTCAGACATAGGTCTACTATCAAGAATATATAAATAAATTAAAAATATCAAACTTTCCAAATTTAAAGACCCAATCCAAAAAGGGACATCTGAAATGAACCGACATTTCTTAGATAAAATAAATAGAAATAGCAAATAAACATATGAAAAAATGTTCTACATCACTGTCCATTTAAGAGATGCAAATGAAAACAACACTGAGATGTCACCTCACCCCATAAAGTATTGCTGTCATCATGAAATCAACCAATAACAAACACTGGGAGGGCTGTGGGGAAAGAGGGACACTGCTCTACTGCTTTTGGGAGTGTAGAGTGGTGCAACCACTGTGGAAATCAGTATGGAGAAACCTCAAAGAACTAGGACTGGAAGTCCCACTTGACCCAGCTATTCTTCTGCTGGGTATCTTCCCAAAAGAATTAAAAGAATCATGCCACAGTGATATATGCATACCCATGTTTATAGTGGCACAGTTTGTAATAGCTAAAACTTGGTAACAGCTCAGTTGTCCATCAGTTGGAGACTGAATAAAGAAAAAGTGTTTTTTTTTAATAAAATGGAATACTACTCAGCCATAAAGAACAAGAAATTAGAGATATTTATAGTTAAATGGATGCATATTGAGGCAATACTCAAGTGAAATAAATAGGACACACATGTATAAATATTGAATACTTTCTCTTGTGTGAGAAACTGAAAGTGTAAATAAGGACTAAGAGGTATAATAGATAATGTGAAATAGTAAGAAAAGGTGTGAAGGGCAAGGGAAAATAGAAGGGGTAGGGGAAAGGAAAGAAGGGAATGGAATTAATATGAGAAATTGGAAAAAGATGGAAATAAAGTTTTTGTAAATAAGGAGTGATGGAGGTATTAAAGGGAGGGTAGGGGGATGGGAAAAAAATTAAGAACGAAGACAGATGACAAAAAGGTGCAAATTCATAATGATGAATGTCATTATATTGTATACCTAAAATGCACCAATAAAATTAATAGTAATTTTAAAAAAGAAGATCCATAAACAACTCCAGGCATTTTTAGCTATCGGGTCTTTGAAGAACGGAACAAAGCTCTATTCTGGAGGAAAGATAGCCTCTTAAACAAATGGTGCTGGAAAACTGATTGTATATATGCACACTATTTAATGCAGACCCATCTCTCACCATGTACTAAAATTAAAATCAGAATCGACCAAAGATCTCAACATTAAAACAGAAACACTTAATCTGCTGAAAGATAAAATAGACAAAACTCTTAAAATCATAGGCAAAGGCAAGGACTTTCTGAACAAAAATCCATATGAACAAGAACTAACATCAAATATCAGCAAATGTGTCTATATCAAATTAAAATCTTCTCTACAGCAAAGGAAATAATGATCAGAATGAAGCTATACCCTTCAGAAAGGAAAAAAATAGTTTTACCAGGTATTCTTCAGATAGACAAGTAATATCTGAAATATATAAAGAACTCTAAGAATTAGACCCCAAAATTAAGACTCAATCAAAAATGGTCAATTAAAATCAATAAGCACTTCTCAGAAGGACAATTACAAATGGCCAACAGATAAATTTTAGAAAGTTTAACATCTCTGGCCACTAAAGCAATGCAAATTAAAACACGACTGAGATTCCATCTTTCTTCAAAAAAAAATAGCTATAATCAGGAAATCAATAATGGGGTGGGGGGATTTACTTCAGTGGTTCCAGCGGCTGCTTCACAAACACAAGGTCCCAAGTTCAATCCATGGTACCAAAAAAAAAAAAAAAAGTCAATAATAAATGCTGACGGTGCTGGGGGTGCTTCTCTGTGTTGATGGAAATTTAAAGTAGTACAACTATGATGAATATCAGTGTGGAGAGTCCTCTAAAAATACAAATAGTAATTCCATTTGACCCAGCTATTCCACTTCTATGTATCTTACTGAAACTGTGAAAGACATCATATTACAATGACACATACTCGTCCATATTTGTAACAGCACAACTCATAATAGTTAAATCTTGGAAGCATTCCATATATTCATCAAAACAAGAATGGATAAAACAAATGTGGTATTTATATATAATGGAATACTGCTACAAAAAGCATAAACTTGAGTCATTCGTAGGACAACTGATGCACCTTGAGACCTTAATACTAAATTAGACACTCTACCTGAAGCATTTCATGGACTTTCTTGTATGAGAAATCCAAAGTAGAAATAAATGAAAGAACTAAATAACAATTAGACAATAGAAAACAGAGAGAGAGAGATTTCTGGAAGTAGGAAGGGAACCTAGAGATTAAGAAAGGGCAGGGGAAGGGAAATTAAAAAGAATTAAAATGTGTTATGTATGTGCACAAACTCCCCCCAAAGAATGTAATCATTATATAGTAAAATGTACTAAAAATGGAAATTTTAAAAAAGAAACACTGAATGCCAAATTTATACAGTTTTCCAGCATATGGAGAGAAAGAGTGAGAGAAAGAAAAAGAGAAATGGTGAGCAAGAAGGGGGAAGAAAGCAAGAAGGAAAGGGAAAGAGGATAAGAAAGAGAATGGGAAGGAATAAGGAAGGAAGAGAGAAAGGAAGAATGGAAGGAAGAAACAATGAAAAAAGCTGTCCTGTGTCTTTAAGAAATGCATTGCCTATCTGGTGAAACAGACACAAAAATAGGAATTCATAATAAAATCTGATCGAGAGTGAAGTTGGCCCAGACCCTGTGGGTAGAAGAAATTAACACTGCCTTTAGCATCTCATTTATTAACTCACCTCTAAAGTTTCTCTCCTTGTGAGTGATATTAAAAATACCCTGGATTGTGAGTATAATTAAATTTAATTTTAATTTCATTAAATGACACTTTTTGCACATAGCTCAGCCTTAGGGGACATATTGATATTTAAGATACAGTTCTTCTCCCAGAGGCCTTGCGATATCATTAGCATGATGTCTCACATACATGTAGGTGTATTTCTCAGAGTAAAATTAATGTTGCCAGCAGTATCTTTTCAGGGACTGAGAATGGGGAAAGTGCATTGTGATTTTGAGAAATTCAGGTGTTTTTTATGGATATGGGATGTGAATTGTGTTATGTGGACAGTATTTATATGGCCAACAAGTTAATGGACATGAACTGTCTAATCAGAGAGGCTTAACTGGAAATATCTTGATGCACAAGATCACTGTGACATGGTTCTATGTGATGGTGAACGTTTTTCAAGCTGTTCAAAGTCTGAGAATTGTGCCCCTGCCAAAAGAGCGAGTGAGATGTAATTACTTCCAGCATCATTCACCAAGGTGATCAAAAGAAAAGAAAAACACAATAAAGAGCTGAACAATATACAAATAAAAACAAGGTATTTTGTTTATTCCCCCATAGTGGAGAACTACAAACTTGATATTTGCATAAATCTGGGCAATAGCTGCTAGAAACATGAGAAGCTAGTGTTGCTTATAGATTAAGAACAAGGAAATAAAAATTTCTGAAATTAATAATCACAGCCCTCTTCATGCCCATCTTACCAAGGTAAAGACAATGCTACCTTTGTGCTGCAAGAATTCCCTTTACTCTTTCCCAGAAGTCATGAAAACTAGAATTAAAGCTGAGTTCAGAAGAGGGGAAAATGTGACTATCACTGGGCTGAGATGAGAAGCCAACCACAGAATGTCATCACTGTCACTGTTGCAAGGGCGTTGCACGTAAGTGCAGAAGCCACTTTTCAAATGAGTTCAAAATAACTAGATGGAGCACAAGTAGCTGCTGTTTTTTGGATGCCACAGATTGAAATTCTAGTAGTTTCCATTGTAAAGCTATTTGTGTTTTCTCCTTTATCATATCAGCCTTCTGAAGAATGGAATTTTTGTTCATTTGTGTTTCTTTGTCAGACTTCCAGTTGAACTTCTAAGCTCACATAAAAATTGAATATTTTAGATTTTTAATTCAATTACCTTTAGAATGACATATGCCAATCTCACTGGCAATAAGTAAGGGGATAATCAGTAAAACGTCATTTCTCCTATTTCTTAATTATATAAATCTTAATTGTTATGATAAATATTAGAGATACCATCTACATATATACTAAACTGGATATTCTCAAAATAATAAGAAATTCTGAAACCACGAGAATAAAATTTAATTCTTGTTTTACAAATGAGAATTAAAGAAAACTTTTTACTATCTGGAGATGAAACAAAATTGATAGGAAAACATTTTGTTTTTGAAAGATTATTATTTTCTTAAATATGACACATCCATCCATAAAACATTCCAGTTAAACAGCACATTCATATATAATATAGCAATGATAGGAAAATTTAATATTTTTAGTGAAAATAATTTTAACGTGGAATCAAATAATATGAGATCAAGGAAGGGGGATTTAGCTCAGTGGCATTGCGCCTGCCTCACAAGCTCCTGAGTTTGATCCCCTGTACTGAAAAAAATATATATGTATGAGATCAAACTTTTTTTCTCAAGGAATCATTACTCTAAAAAGAAGAGTTGTCTTCCCTGAAGGCAATGGAGTTTATGTATGGGTGATATTTAATAAGATAATTAATGTAGATAATGAGATAATTAATAGGTGTGAAATTGTTGTACAAAGTTCAGTGATAGCAGAGACAGAGATTTGCTTCATCATGAGATGAATTACACCCTGATAACAGTATTTGGGAAATGAGAATGAGAACTTAACTTGCAGAACTTTCAGCTTTACCTCTCATTCTCTGCAGCCATTTGCTGGTGTGGTGCACTTGCTGGACACCTGCTGCCACTCTTCTCATACCTCCTGAAGTGAAATCACCCAGCTACAAGTGATCTCCTTGAGGCCCATGCCAAACGCTCTGGGACGAACCACATATCTGCCTGGGGAGGACCCACCTTAATTGTCAATTGAATTATATTAATTCCTCATGTTCAGAATTCTTGAGAAAGTAAGTTCAAAGATGATGAGTAAAATTTGAAGGTAATATTGATAAATGAAGAGAAAAAATATAAGAGAAAATCTTCATTACTTAAAGTTAAATGATAGTTTAAGCAAAATTTTAGAATTAGCCATTACAGCCAGAGATACATTATATTACATCAAATGTCATGTTTTTATACAAAATATCACATGGAATAAGTAAATAGATTGGATAGCATCAGTTGGCTAGCCTCGCCTTTTCTGAGTTGCTGCAGTTTAAGTGGGACTTTCTTCTAGCACAGGATTTGTGGAGATTCTCCCAACTTTGCATATATTGTTTGCTCATAGAAACTTAAGTAAAGTTTTAATTTGGTTGCACTTTTGTTTATACATAGAAAAGTAAGAAAGGAAGAAGAAGGGCCATGAAACTAGAGGAGGATATGCCCTTGTTGATGAAGCTCTTTATGCAGGCTCCCATAACAGAATACTACAGTCTGAGTGGCTTACACAACTGAAGTTCATTTTCTCATTGTTCTGGAGGCCAGAAGTCTAGGACTAAGTTGTTGACCTGTTTGGTTGTTTCCTCTGAGTTGTCTGCGCTGCCCACCCCACCCCCCTCTCTCTCTCCTCTCTCCCTCCCTCCCTCTCTGCCTCCTTCTGTCCCTCCCTCTCTTGCTCCTTCTCTCCCTCCCTCCCTCTTTCTCTTCTGCTGCTGGGGATGAAACCCAGGGCTTCACGCATGCTACAGAAGCACTCTACCATTTAGGTAAATGCACACTCAAAACAGAGAAGTTTTATGATTTTTTCTTTCAGTTTCAACAAGAAAAATCTCCCTTCCTGAACTTTACAAAACAATTAATCCTGTACAATTACAGCTACAACACTTACTACAGTTAAACTTTCTTTTATTAAAATATATTACTTTATTACAGTTTTTATATTATCATGTTAATCATCTGATCCTAGCTATATTTAGTGACCATTAACTATATTCTATTCATAATTTCTGAAACTTTCTATGTATTAACACTAAGCAACTCCTCAATAACCCCATCTTAGTAACTGTGGTGACCACCCACTTTACAGATAAGCAAAGGGCACAAAATCAGGAGCAAGCAGGTTTGATCATGACATGTGTGGCCTAGAGTGCAGGTTCAAGTCACTATCTTGTACTTTTCTTCTTTGACTTTTTTTTAAGGTATACAGTGTAATGACATTCATCATTGGAAATTTGCACATTTACATAATCTTTCTTGGTTCTTATTTTTTCCACATTCCCTTGCCCTCCCTTCAACCCCTCCATCCTTCCCTATCTACAAAGACATTCTTTCCATTTTTTCTTTTGCTCATACTAATTCCATTCCCTGCTTTCTTTTCCTATCCCTCCTATTTCCCCTTCCCCTTAGCACCTTTTCTTCCTATTTCATATTACCTTATTATTAGTCCTTATTTGCACTTTCAGATTCTCACACTAGAGAAACTATTCAGTATTTACATGTGTGTCCTATTTATTTCACTTAAGAGTATCACCTCAATGTGCATCCATTTAGCTATAAATGTCTCCAATTTCTCATTTTTTATGGCTGAGTAGTGCTCCATTTTACTAAAAAAAAAAACACCTTTTTTTTAATCCAGTCTCCAGCTGATGGGCAATTGGTTTGATTCCAAGTTTTAGCTATCACAAATTTTGCTGCTATGAACATGGGTGCACATATATCTCTGTGATATGATTCTTTTGATTCTTTGGGGAAGACACCCAGCAGGGGAATAGCTGAGTCAAATGGGACTTCCAGTCCTAGTTCTTTGAGGTATCTCCATACTGATTTCCACAGTGCTTGTACCAGTCTACACTCCCATCAGCAGTGGAGCAGAGTTCCTCTTTCCCCACAGCCCTGCCAGCATTTGTTATTGGTTGATTTCATGATGGCAGCCATTCTTTCTGGGGTGAGGAGGAATCTCAGTGTTGTTTTCATTTGCATCTCTCAAATGACCAGTGATGTTGAACATTTTTTCATATGTTTATTTGCTATTTCTACTTTTTTGTCTGAGAAGTGTCTGTTCATTTCAGATGTTCATTTTTGGATTGGGTCTTTAAATTTGGGAGGTCTGATTTTTTTAAGTTCTTTATAGATTCTAAATAATAAACCTTTGTCTGAGGAACAGCAGGTGAAAAATTTTCCCACATTGTGGGTTTTCTCTTCACTTTGTTGGTGGTTTCTCTTGCTGTGCAGAAACTTTTTAATAAGAGGAGATCCCACTTGTTGATTCTTTGTCCTGGTTTATGGGAAACTCAGGTTTTGTTCATAAAATATTTTCCTACACCAATGTCTTCAAGAGTTCTACCTAACCACTCTTCCAGCTGGTTCAGACTTTCTGTTTTAATATTTAGATCTTTAATCCATTTTGATTTTAGTTTAGTGCATGGTGAGAGATATAGGTCTAGTTTTAATCTTTGGCAAGTTGAAACCCAGTTTTTTCAGCACCATTAATTAAAGAGGCTATCTTGCCTCAGTGAGTATATTTGATTCCCTTGTCGAAAATGAGGTGGCTGACTGTGTCTGGAATTGTTTTTTCATCTACTAATCTGTTTCACTGGTCCTCAGGCCTGTTTTTTTGCCAGAACTATGAGGTTTTTACCATAGTAGCTTTGTAGTTTAGTTTCAAGTTGGGGATTGTGATACCCCCTACCTTGTCTTTATTGCCTAGTATTGCTTTTGCTATTCTAGGTCTCCTCTTATTCCAAATGAATTTTTGGATTATTTTCTCAAGGTCTGTGAAGTATGGTGCTGGGATTTCAATCGGGATTGCATTGAAACTATATAGTAGTTTTGAAACTATGGTCATTTTCACTATGTTAATTCTTCCTAACCAGGAGCAATGGATGTCCTTCCATTTTCTGATATCCTCTTCAATCTCTTTTTTCAGAGTGCTAGAGTTTTCAGAGTAGAGGTCTTTGATTTCTTTCGTTAGGTTGATTCCTAGGTATTCCAATTTTCTGGACCCTATTGTGAAAGGAATTGTTTGCCCTTTTTCTCTCTCAGTGAGTCTGTTGTTCATGTAGAGGAAAGCTATTGATTTTTGTGTGTTGACCTTGTATCCAGCTACTCTACTGAATTCAATTATTAAGTCAAGAAGACTTTTGGTGGAGATCTTAGGGTCTTCTATATAGAGTATCATATCATCTACAAATAATGACAATTTGACTTCTTCATTTCCTATATTTATTCCTTTTATTTATTTCTCTTCTCTAATTGCTGTGGTTAATATTTCCAAAACTATATTGAACAGGAGTAGTGATAGCTGACATCCTCATCTTGTTCATGATCTTACTGTGAAGGACTTCAGTTTTTCACTATTTAGTATGATATTGGCTCTTAATTTTTCCTAGATGGCTTTTATCAGATTGAGTTAGAGTCCATCTATTCAAATTTTTGTAGGGTTTTTATCATAAATGCATGTTGGATTTTGTCAAATGATTTTTCTGCATCTATTGAAATGATCATATGGTTTTTATCCTTGGATCTATTGATATAGTGTATTACATTTATTAATATGAGTATGTTGAACCATCCCTGCATCCCTGGGATGAATCCAACTTGGTCAGGGTGTATGATCTTCTTGTTCATTTTCTGCATTCTATTTGGCAGTATCTTATTAAGGATTTTTGCATCTATGTTCATTAGTGAGATTGGCCTATAGTTCTCCTTTTTGCTTAGGTCTTTCTCTGCATTGGGGATCAAGGTGATGCTTGCTTCCAGGAATGAATTTGGGAGTATTGCTTCCCTTTTAATTTTATTGAAACGTTTAAACAGTAGTGGCAGTAGTTCCTCTCTAAATGTCTTGTAGAATTCAACAGTCAAGCCATCAGGACCTGGACTTTTCTTAGTTGGTAAGTTTTTAATTATGTTTTCACTTTCATTGATTGATATTGGGTAGTTTAGAATTTTTAGGTCATCTTCATTCAACTTCGGTAATTCAGACGTATTTAGGAATCTGTCCATTTCTTCTGTATTTTCGATCTTTTGGCGTATAGGTTATTAGACTAGATATTGATGATCCTCTGGATTTCTTCTGGATCTGTTGTAATTTCACCCTTCTTAATCTTAATTGCATGGATTTGGGCCTTTTCTTTCTTTTTTTTTTACAAGGTTGGCTAAGGGTTTGTATATTTTGTTTATTCTTTTGAAGAACTAACTCTTGGCTTCATTGATTTTTTGTATTGTTCCCTTAGTCTCCATTGCATTGATTTCTGCTCTGATCTTCATAATTTCTTCCCTTGTGTGAGCTTGAATTTCTCCTACTCTTCTTATTCTAGAAGTTTGAGGTTCAGCATCAGGTTGTGTAATTGGGCTCACTTTGTTTTCCTAATATGAGTATTCACTGCTATGAATTTCCCTCATAAGACTGCTTTCATTGTGTCCCATAGATTCTGCTATATTGTATTGATATTTTCAGTTAGTTTTAGGAACTGTGTGATTTTTTCTTTAATTTCCTCTGTGACCCATTGGTTATTCAAAAGTGTATTGTTCAGTTTCCATGTGTTTATGAAATTTTTGCAGTTTCTTTTGCTATTGATCTCCAATTTCATTGCACTATGGTCTGACAATATGCAGGGATAACCTCAATTTCTTTACACTTACCTAAACATGTTCTATGAATGAGTATGTGGTCTATTTTAGAGAATGACCCATGTGCAGCTGAAAAGAAGGTGTATTCTGATTTTGTGGGATGGAACACTTTGTAAACATCTGTTAAGTTCATTTGTTCACGAGTTTGATTGAGTTATAGTATTTTGTTGTTAATTTTCTGCCCAGTTGATCTA
Organism: Heterocephalus glaber; assembly: GCF_000247695.1. The sequence goes on from NW_004624792.1 coordinate 13,430,789, forward strand.
TTTATGGTAATGGGGTATTATGGTCCCCTGTATTATTTTATTAGTGCTTATTTGATTTTTCATGTCCATTGGTATTCATTTTATATAGTTGGGAGCACTAGTGTTTGGCATATATTAATGATTGTCATCTCTTCCTCTTTAATTGTTCCCTTTACAAGGATCTAGTGTCCTTTTTTGTCTCTTTTAATCAGTGTTGGTTTGAAATCCACTTGATCTGCAAAGAGGATAACTACTCCTGATTTTTTTCGGGTTCCTGTCACATGTAGTATCATTTTCCACCCTTTAATTTTCAGTCTATGAGTATCTTTTTGAATTAAATGTGTTTCTTATATGCAGCATATTGTTTCATCTTGCTTCTTGACACATTCTGCCAGTCTATTTCTTTTGATTGGTGAATTAAGACCATTAACTTTGATGGTTATAACTGAAATGTAGTGACTTATCCTTGTCATGACTTTTTCTTTTTGTTGGATTCTCCACATTTGTGTTTAGTTTCTTGTCATGATCGATAGATTCCTTCTGCTGGGCTTCCTGGTGTTGTGATCCTTGTTGTCTTTTCCTTGGATAGAGTTTAAAATTTTTTGGAGAGGTGGTTTGGTATTTGGAAGTCCCTAAGGTGCTCTTTGTCATGAAACTTATTTCTCCATCAATTCTAAAAGACAGTTTTGCAGGGTACATCAATCTGGGTTTGAGGTTGTTTTCCTTTAGGGCTTGAAAGAAGTAGCTTTACACTCTTCTTGCCTGGTGGGTTTGTGTTGAGAAGTCTGCTGTGATTCTGATGGGCTTCCTGTTGTATGTGATTTGTTTCTTTTCTCTAACTGCTTGTAGAAGTTTATTCTTCTGTTGGGTTTCTGGAATCTTAAGTATTAAATGCCTATGTGAATATTTTTTTTGTTCACAGCTAGTTAGAGTCCTATATGCCTCACTTATCTCTATGTCAAGTTCTTTTCCCCTAATTGGGAAATTTTCTGCAATTACTTCTGTTAACAGTTTATTTATGTCATCTACACTCTCTACTGTTTCTTCATTGACTACCATCATTCTTATGTTAGTCTTCTTTGCATTATCTAGCAGCTGCTGGATTGATTTCTCATGGTCCTTTACTTTTTCTAAGAATTTTTTCTTTTCCTGATCATTGATTGCAATCCTATCAGCTATAGCTGAAATCCTATCCTTGCATTGACTCATTCTGCTCCGTAAACTTTCAATGGAGCTTTTAATGCCCTGGAAATCTGTTTGCATCTGTTTTTTCAATTCCATTTGTTTCCTCTGTTGGGATTCCATCATGTTCCTCAGCTCCTCTATTTTTTTACCTGTGTCTGATCTAGATTTATTAATCATGTCTTATACTATGGGCACAATCTCTGCTGTTATCTGAGAAATTATTTCTGATTTAATTTTTTCCAGGTTCCCCTTCGTTGCCAGTTCAGGGAGTCCAGGTGGTTGAGTATCAGATTGTTCCATCTTGTTGCCCTTTGGTGTTGCCTTAGGTGATCTGGAAATATGGTTTGGGGACTTATTTACATGTCTTCTCATTTGAATAGATGCAGCCTGCTGTGTCTTTGTTGAGGCAACTTTTTGTTCACTTGTTAGTCTTGAATTTTCAGCAAGCCACCAAGCAGCCTTTACCCTGCTACTCATCAGTACACCAGTTCCTGGGTTCAGAGTGGTGGCTTTCTAGATCCCTGAGCTGACCTGTTGTCTGGGCGGGCTTCTGTCTGGGGCCTAAACACACTTGGGATGGTATCTAGGCATGCCTTTCTCTGGGGCCCCTATGTAGCTATTGACTTGCAGGGCCTTTGGTTGGGGGCTGTGCATCCCAGTTTCTGTCTGCACAGGCTTTGGCTAGAGTCTCCTCGCACTTATCAATGGTATTGGTGCGATCCCCTGGGTATTGCTTGTGTGCCTGTCTAGCTCTTCTCTAGGTGGGTTCCTGGCTGTGGCCGATGGTACGGCGAGCCTCTGGCTGAAGCCTGTGTTCCTGTGCAGCCCTTTTCTGGGTGGCCCTTTGGCTTGAGTTGGTTTGCCAGAGGCTCTGGTTTTGAGGCAGACTCCTGGCTGGGACCCCCCTTCATCAGCACGGGTCTGGGCCACACCGCTGCTCCTGGGATCTCCATGCACTCACCAGTGGAATGGTGGGCCTCAACCTTCTCTTACTTTTATGATTCATGAAGTTAGAGACTAGAGCTACATAAGCCTAGTCTTCATAAATTATTCTGGAAATGGTAAAAATGGAATCCTTATAAAACAAGGTTGAAAATCTTTGACTCAGCTCTTTTTTTCTTAACAAAATTGAAATTGAAAAGTGTCATTTTTCCCAGAAAGCACTGTTCTTCTAACTTGTCCACAATCAAGCTATTTAAAAAAAAAAATCCAGAGCTCTCTAAACTGACCCCTCATCTACCATTAGTATTTATTAGTCTCCTGTTTTTTTGATGAAGTACCTAACTGTTATGCACATTATCTGTTAGCTAGAAGGTGGAGATAATGATGGCATATTGAAGTAAAGCTTTCTCTTTCTTCTTGCCTTTTTAAAAAAATCTCTTGCTCTAGGACCTGCAACATTCAGTAAATAATTTTGTAATGAAAGCAGTTACCTCTGTCCTTGCCATGAATAACTTTCCTAATGGCATGGACCAATATATGCCTATCTTTTTATCCATAGTGCCTCTCATCTTACCAACCATGCTGCTAACTACACAGTATGCACTTATAAGGTGTATCCAAACTTGATAGAAAAAAATGACAATTTTATACTTATTGCACAATTGTAATAAAAAGATAAAAAAACTCTCAGCAATGTTTTTGCTGCTTGTATTTAAAAAGAAAATGGCTTCTTTTCAAATAATATATTTGCATTAAAATTATGTAGTCTTTTTTTGATACATTCTAATAAGAACTTTGCCATTTCCCAACACTCTCTATTAAGTCATTTGTAAATTTTCTTTTCCTCTTGAAAGAATCACAGTGTGAATAATATTGATTTTCAGGGCTTTAAAAGATGAAATTCCAACTACTACATTCACCATAGTATTTTGATTTATCTAGGTCTTATTTCATTTCTGTTTCTGGAGTATTGCTTCCCTTTCAATTTCATTGAAGAGTCTGAAGTGTAGTCACATTATAACTTCTCTAAATTTCTCATAGAATTCAGCAGTGAAACCATCAGGGCCTGGGCTTTTCTTTGTTGATAGGCTTTTAATTACATTTTCAATTTCATTTACTGATATTGAGTTATTTAGAATTTTTATATCCCACATGAATTTTGCCAAACAGAATTTCACTTGCACTGATGTAGCTTTGTACTGCATCTTGCTCCCAATAGAGCCACTTCATTTAGCATGCTATTTTCAAGATTCATCCACAGTCTAGCATGCATTATTATTCTGTTCTTTCCTAGAGATTAATAATGTTCTTTTTGAGAACATACAGAAAATTTTAACTGACTCATCAGTTTGGGTTTTTTTTAATTTGGGGATTTTTCAGTTTTTTGTTATGAATACTGTTCCTATGAATACATTTATGCATGTTTTTGTTTGAGTACGTATTTTTAAATTTCTTGCTTGAATATGTGTCCCAAAGGGAAATTTTTGAGTCATAAGGTAAAACTAATTTTTATATGAAAGTTTCACTTTGTTTCCCAAAAAAGGGGCAGGGAAAACTACACTGCTGTAAATTCTCATTAGAAGTGTAGGAAATTTCTATATAATTAAATGCATGCAAAGCCTATTTAATAGTAGTTTTTCACAATTCTGTAATTGTTAATGCTGTTATTGTAAAGATATATAATTTTTTATATATTCTACATACTGGACTTTTATCAGATATATGATTTACTAATATCTGTTCTCAGTTATGTGACTCTTTTGACTTTTTGAGAGCATTCTTTGAAGAACAAACACTTTTTTATGAAGTCCATCTTACATTTTTAAAAATTAAGTTTTTTGTGATTATTATGCTATGTCTAGGAAATCACTGATCCATTGTCATGAACATTTACACATATTTTCTCTAAGATTTTATAGTTGTAATTCAAATATTTATGTCATTTTTGTATTGAGTTAATTTTTGTACATTATATGAGGTAGATGGCCAACCTCATTCTTTTGCATGTGGATTTTCAGTTGTTCCAGCAAATTTGTTGAAAAATCCATTATTTTATTGTTGACTTGTTTAAATAGCCTTGCCAAGAATCAATTGACTATAAATGTATGAGTGCACTTCTTGTCTTCTAATTCAACTCTTTACATATCTAATTGTAATATAACATGATAGAAATTACTGTAGTTTAGTAGTAAGATTTAAAGTTGACAACTGCAGTAACATTTGAAATTGACATAAGAGTCCTTTAATGTTCTTCTTTTTTGACTGTTTTGGTTATTCTGGGTGCCTTGCATTCATATATATATATATATATATATATATATATATATATATAATGATAAACTTGTCAATCTGCAAACACAGTCAGTTGAGATTTTGTTAGAGATTTTTGTGAAATACATAGAGCAATTTGGGGAGTAGTTGCATCTTAGCAATATTAAATTTTCCAAACCATAACACAAGGTGACTTCCATTTTTTTATTTTATTTAATTTTCACTCATATGTGCAAAATACAATAAATTATTATTTTATTACTAGTTTAATAATCAGTATTTTAATAGTATAAAGTTATCTTCCAGTGACATTGAAAAATTATAACCATCCCTCATAAGGTAAAAAATTTAATAACAATTATATAATCATTATATCTTTTAAAAAGTTAAAATAACATAATTGTCTTAGCTACTTTTCTCATTGCTGAGACAAAATACCTGAGAGCCAAAGTAAATAAAGGAAAGGTTTAATATAGCTCATAGTTAGTAGAGCTTTCAGTTCATAGTTTCAGGGCTTCAAGGCAGGGTGACATGGCAGAGGGGTATTTCAGAGGAGGAACAGTTCATGGTAGGCAGAAAGCAGCAAAGCAGTGAAGTAGAGAAGAAGCTGCAGGCATCAAGTGACAAATGGCAGCCAACCTTTCTGTCCCTTAAATTCTACCCAGGTTACCAACTCTTATGACAGGTAACACTCACAACTAGGGTTGGGCACCTTTAATCCTAACATGACACCATTGATCAATTCCAGAACCACATCCTTAATTGCAGCATCACACACCCTAGATCCAGCCACCTCTGAAGAGCTCCAACTATGACCACATGAAGCTTTAGGGGACATCTAGACAGAAACCATAACAATCATGTAGTAAAAGTTTTTTATATTTTTCAATTCATAGAAAAGTTAACACATTGATATTTTCATATAACACATTTCTACTGTATTTAATTCCAGAATTGGCTTCTCAATTAAAAAAGAAGCTATTTCAAAAGAAATAGCTGAGGATATACCAATAGCCATTTTTTAGAAATTCTAAAAATTAGAGTTTAACTCATATCTTTTAAAGAACCAGATTATTTTGTCAGGATTTGATAGAAGTCATTTTGAGTTTGTATTTCCTGACATTTTCTTCTTCTCTATGTTCAGCTGAAATCATTTAAACATTCATCTAAAAGCCTCCATAGAATAAAAGAGAATTTGAAAAGTCATGAACATATTTGTATTTGCATTTCATAGGCAAAAATGTGAAACCATGAACATGACTCTAGTATCCTATAACTTCCTTCTTATTAATTTTTTTTACAAAATAAAGGAAAACCAGTGTCCATTCATAAAACAATGTATGTTAAATGATGCTAATTTTTAAATAAAATGACTGTAGTCTTAGTAACAGTGCCATGGGGAAAGGAGTGGAAATAAACCATGTAAAGAAACAAGATTGAAGCTATATTAGCTTGTATTCTCATGCCAAGGCAAATGTTTTCAGGTCTCGTGACAAGTTTTGTTCTTCGTCTGCTCCAAAATTGCAACCTGTCTTTACCACTGCCTTTGCAAGTTTGTCACTCTTGTTAAGACTGATGAAAACTATTTCCTAGGATTTAAAGAGAAAAGAAATGCTCAGCATTTGCAAGTAACTCATACATTGGAAATACATTGTGTGTATTAGTGAATGAAGAAAATACTCATTTGAGTAGATAAAAGGTTTAATCCAGAACTCAGATCTTTAAAATTAGTGTTAATAACATAATGGGTTAATTTGACAAAGCAAAAATGTAACAAGAATATTTTTAAAAAGAGGATGTGGTTTGTCTCAGGATTGAAAGCTTTTAGTTTGTATGATTAATCTGTAAAACAATACATCTAAATTTAGGTTTAATCAGATCCACACACAAAAAGAGAGTAAAAATAGTGAATTTTAATTTTCCAGGCTCAAATCTAAATGTGAAAGTTGGAAAATATCTTAATGTAATTTCTTCCATCTCTCAACTTTATACAGGATGAAACAGAACCACAAAAGTAAATTGACCATTCAAGATGTGAATTTCATCAATTTTCTGACTCCCATGAATGCTAATATTGACAAAAAGAACTTCTTACAGTATTCTATGACTAATGAACATTGCATTGAGTTTAGAATTTTGTTTAATCTTTCTTATGAGATGAATGTTTGTATTTATATGGTGATCTCCTAACCCCTTATGTGATGGTGTTTAGAATTGGGGCCTTTGGGAGGTATTGATTTTAGATGAGGTAAAAAAAAGATGGAGCCCCATAAAAAGAGCAGTATCATTATAAGAAGAGCAGGACAGAGGAACAGTCTCTCTCTTATCTTGCCAAAGCAGAATCAGAGTGGCTGTGAATCAGGATGTGGGTCTTCATGAGGAACCAAATCTTGGAATTTCTAGATTCCAGAACTGAAAGAAAATAATATAAATTCATATATTACCCATTCCATTTTGTTATAAAAAAACTATATAGCACTTATATCTTTGTTAATTGCAGTATTGTACATCAAAGTATAATTAATTCAGTATCTAATTAATATACTGTCTATGATTGAATTGAGAAACCAATAAATTTCAACCAACTAAAACAATATGAGAAAACATAATAAAATAGCTTGAGCAGAAATAACTAATTTTATAATACAACAAAAATGGTATCTTTCATTGACATCTCAAGAAAAAATTTCTTTTCATTTCATATCACTTTCCTGTTTTACTTTTATTATATCTGAAGAAAACGAATTTAAAAGAGATGGTTCAATTAAAATTTTTTATGTTTAAATTTTACTCATTATTTTTGATAAAATCTGACTTTCCTTTACCCAAAGAATTACTTAAGTAATTGGAGTATTACTTCTCTCATATATCTTCTTTTCATTTACATGTCTCTCATAAGTTGAAAGTATCATATTGTACATAACAGAATCATTTGATAATAAATATATGAAGTCTATATTCTAAGAGCAAATGAAGAACATTAATAAAGATATTCTGTATTTTACAATGTTAAGATGGTGATTACTTAGCATAATTAAAAACATTTTCTAGATTTTACCTTTTTAAAAAGTAATGTTATTAATGAAACAAATATGTCATGCTTAGCAATGAAACTTATTTTTACTATACATTACATATACTAAAAGAAACCAATCTCATATTAGTCATTTATTTTAGTGTTATTTTTCAATCAATTTATTCACCAATTTTGAGGAGGATTCAGAAATGCCCTTTTTTAAGCTCAGCAATTATTTTAAATCAAAGCTCAATATCTGCTTGTCATTTCTAAGCTTCCATGGGAAGGATAACTAAACAAGTGACATTTGTGTTTTACTCAAGTAATCTTGATAATTGTTTTCATTGTCATAGCATGTACTTGCTTATTGTAATAAGATCATAAATTTTCCTTCATCCTCATCATGCCCATTAGCAATGAAACATAATTTGGTATACCCTTAAATAATATATCATGAATAAGAATATCAAGAAGCACACATCCATATCAGGAGAGAAATCTCAAAATACAGCTTATCTTTAAACAATGAAGTTAGCCTCATTTGTCACTTTACCCTTCTCGTGGGTTATTGTTATATCTGTATGGGCTTAGTATTTAAAGCATTTAATACTTGCTTGATACACAAAGTTTAGTGAAATTCTTACACTAAATATTACCTGTTATTAGGCATGTTGTTTAAAGGATAAGAGCTAATGTAATTGTGAGAGCAAACAAGAAAGATTGCTAGAGAAAATAATTTCAAAATCTTCCTATATATACTTTCTCAGAGATTTTGTGCTAAATGCAAAATATTATGTTCAAAAAACTTGATTTGGAATCAGTTTGCTATGAGAGGATAGTTCATTTATTATTATTCATTTCTATTTTTCTTAGTACATGTTCACAGTATATAATGGTTACATTCATTGTGGGGAATTCGTATATATTCATAAGACATTTTACTTCTCTTTGTGTCCCCTTCTCCTCCCTTCATCTCTTCGCCTTCCTCCCATTTGCAAAAGATCTGCCTCCTTTAACCCTGTTTAGTTTTATTTAAGATCTAGAAACACAAAAAAGTCATTTTCCTCTAAACAAATTCCAAATTATTTTATCATTTACTTTTATTTAACATCACCAAGAAATTTCCCTTAAAATATAAAAGTAAAGGGAGAAAAATGGAAGCAACTTCAATAAACTGAAATATTATTTCCTGGTAGTTGTATAAGGAAGTTAGTCAAATATCAACTTCTTAAATTTGTCATTGAACTTCCAAGAGGGGAAAGAATGCCAGAAAATTTAGGGGAAGATAATGACATCCTTGACCTGCCTAGAGCTCAACCTCTGTGAACTATGCAAACAGGCATCCATGGAATATCTAAAAATGATTTTATAAAGCTTAAAGAAAAATGCTAAAAATTTTGGCCTGTGTCCTAGATATACATATATAGGTCTTATAGAAGCAAAAGCTACTAATCTTTGCTTCAAAAATTTTTTAAAGATAAAATTATACATAAGGCCTATTGTCCCCAATTACTTTAAAAATACTTTTTTAAAAAAATGCTTCAATTTAAAACAGTTAAAAGAAGAATGCAGTAGTATATGTAAGGGATTGCAACATTGATTATCCTGAAAGCAGGGCTGTAAACAGTACAGGCTGTGAAGAGTTAACCCCTCAATTGGCTTGTTTTGAGAAGCAAGTCTGGCTGAAGCTTAAATGCTGAGGTTAGAGTAACTTGCACATAAATTCCATTCCCACAATTGAAAACTTCTTGACTAGAAGGACACACATTTAATTATAACCCTATATTTTGTCTATACTGTTCCTAATTTTAGAATCCTTTGTATTGCCCTTTACAAGCCTTGACTTTATTAGTTTCCATAGAAACTGCATAATTTCACATCCTCACACTTAGTTCCACTCTCACATGTAGCTTGCTTTTACTCCAATTGATTACTAATAAAAATCAGTGGCTTGGATGGACCAGCACCTTTGCTGAATGAGCAGCATTATTTGTCCTTGCTCCCCAGTTTATCTATCTCTTTAGTTCTGCTTTTAGTTTTTTTCTTCAGTCTTGCATCATACACTGAGGAGGAGAGTGGAAGCTACTACAGAGGTTTCCAGTAGTATATCCCTAATGTTTTTTGTTGGTTCATTATGGAAACAAGTATTAAAATTTGCAGTACATTATGTAAAGTTGGAAGATTAGAATAATAGCAATAATTGCTCAGGCAGATGAATAACTTCTTCCAATAAACCTTTGGGGGAGTATTTTATCTTAAGATAAAAGTTATTCTGTTAGACATATCATAGATTTTAGTTATGCTATTTTTCCTAAAATATTAAATTAATTAAAACTTTGAAATGTAGTTTTTTTCCCCAATAGCTGATTCATTAACTACCAATTGGATAGCAACATGGTACTAAGGGTATGTTGTGTTGTAAACAACAAAATTATCTTTTTTACCCTCCTGGGGCTTTTATTCTGGTGTAGACCAAAGTAAAACAAATACAAATGTTTAAAATTAATGAATACATTGTTGAAAACTAGTAAATTGTATGAGAGAAAACAGATGTGTTTTAAGAAAATATAGCAGGAAAATCACTTTAAAGTAGCTTTTCTGAGACAGTGAAATTTTCATTGAAAGTAAATGAACCATTAGACTAACAATGGGATGAGGAACACCTCAGGAAATGAAAAAGTTATGTGTCCCCAGATAGAAAACCATTGGTCTATTGAGGAATTGGAAGAATGCTTTGAAGCTACAATTTGAGTAAGATCAATTAATTGAGTTGGAATATCAGGTGGAACCTTCAAGACTCAGGATGTGTACAGTAATTAAGTTTGTCTTATTTTATCATTAGTCAAATGGCACATCCTTATAATAAATTCAAAGATATGATCACTTTTATTTCTAAAATGGTTGTTTGAGTTCCTGGAAGGAAATTGTATTGAAATTGTATTGAAAAAAAAAAGAATGGACATAGGTTCTATTTCTGTCATAATTTTGGAAAGGTACACTTTTACCACTGACTAAAGAAATGATAATGGAAGAGAGAAGTGTGCAGTTTTTAAGTATATTCATCCCTCCAAAGTTTTTATTGAAATGATAAAATATTATTAAATGTATAATAAAGTTCATACATTTTAATTAAAAAGATTGTTTAAAAGTGTTTTATTTTCTTGTTCCTAAATTTATATATTCTATTTCTTTTATTTGGTTTATTGTGCTAGTGAGACACTCCAGTACAATGTCACACAATTACCAAAATTAGGAATTCTTTCTTTATTCATGAAAATAAGTACAAATAATTGAATCTTTCATCATAAAATATAAAATTAAATATATATTTTCCACAAGTACCTTTAATCAGAATGAAGAAGTTACTTCATATGCTTTGGCTTTATATTCAGTCTTCAAATGCCTTTACTATATCTATTGAAAAGGCTATATGTGTTTTCTCCTTCATTTTATATATTTGCTGAGATATATTGATTGATTTATAAATTTTATATTTAATTTGCATTCCTGGATAGATTGCACTTGATCATGATGTATAATAATTTGTGTATTGTTCAATTTGGGTGCCAATACTTGGCTAAGGACTCCTGCTATCTATATTCATGAGGAATAATGACCTGTAGTATGGAATTTTTCCCTATCTTAATATATTCCTTTCTCCTTTTATTATAAGGGAATTATGCTAAACATTTTTTATTGAAAATATGCATAATATTTTATATGTTGCAAAATATGGTGAAAATGTTTTTCAAAAAAGAATAAGATTATGAAATTCTTCTATATTAACTTTTCTATGCAATCATTGTTTAATTTCAAAATAAGTACATTCATTATAATTTCATCTATAAGCGTGAGATTTATAGCTTTAAATTATTCCTTCTACATCATTTTTCAAGGTAGTCACTGGTTTTATCATTTTCTGTATCAAAATAAATTCCTATTTTGTTCAAAGGGTGAATAGGTTTAAGAATCTTTCATTAGAATGTGCCTTGCTTCCATATAGTACTGGTTTACTTTAATCACTAGGATAGTAATTTTTTTAAAAATAAATTGAGATAAACAAAGTAACTAAGCATTCAGAAAGCATATCTAAAATATACTGTGAATCTCATGGCTTTTCTTAATAAGAGATGAAATTTTGCAGCTAAATATGCAAATAAAAAAATACACATATATAAATTGTATCTATAGAATTATTTTATTGTCACTTCTATATTTCTAAAGAGAAAAATAATAGACTTTATTTTGCATTGTACCTTCATAAAATACCTTAATTATTTTATTTACTTATACTGCACAATAGAATGCAACCTCTGGAATTCTGGACCTGTTCTAGGCCTCACAGTTAGCTCTTTATATTCTGTTGAACACAACCAAACTTACAATACCTTGGCATGAGACATGTTCCATCTGTGGCCAGTCGAGATTAAGATAAAAACCTAATGATTATGTTATAATAAAGAGATAAACACAAATATTGCCCAAACTATATTTCTTTTATCCTGACTTATGCTGGGAGTCTTAATAGAGATGCTTAGCCTTGATTACCAACTTCATTGCATTGAGAGATATATGCCTATAAAATTAGTAAAGTACTCTAGGTCTGTACAGGTGTGTTTGTGAGTGTGTTTCCAAAAGCGATCAGCATGTGGATCTGTTAACTGAGGCTGCCCTGAATGTGTTTAGCACTATGAAATAGGCTTGCAACCCAGATTAAATAAAAGTGAAAGAAGGAAGAAGCCAGGTAGCACTTGCAAGATGAATTCTGCTTGAGTGGGTGTGCCCCTGTTGAGCCCCTTAACTGTGGACATTAGACTCCAGGTTTTGCAGTCTTTCAATGCAAATTTGTATCAGTAATTTTCCAGAAAGCTTTCATGCCTTCAGTTTTGGACTAAGGCTAACTCTATGGTCTCTGCTATTCTAAATGTTTTAGCTTCTTGGGCTGAGCAGCTACTGGGTCAGGATACAGACAACCATTATGGGATTACCCAGCCTATGATAGACCAATCCAATAAAATTGCTTTTATAATCATTCATACATATGATTCTGTTCCTCTTGAGAGCCAGAACAAGTATAGTAATAATGTACTGCTCTAATCTATCTCATCCTATAGATGAGATTTATTAAAATACAAATAAAATTCTCCCATATCCTGAGAGCATACATTATTGAGCAGTTTTTGTTCTTGAACTTTCCTCACAATTACTTAGCAGGACCTTAAATTCTTTAGCATTTTCTACCCTTCTCTCATGTTGTTTTGCAGTTCCTCATGCTGTGTTCTTTTTTGTTTATTTTTTGGAATAAAACCAAATTTATTTCTGAAATAGAAGGAACAAAGTATGCATTTGAATTCACTTTACAAAGTACATTAACAATAAAAACATATGTGCCATGTCCTACTTATTTCAACTTAATGATAAACATTGACATCTGAAAGGAAAAGATTCTGGCCCTTGTTTTGCAGAACCTGAAACTTGCAAAAGAACACAGGAAATGGACACTCCAAATTCAAACCTCCTGGGTCAAGGTGGAGGCTTGTTAACACTGACATTCCAGACAATGGAAAAATAAAGACTTTTTGCTGCTCACTTACCCAACAGCTCTCAAAGAGTTATTTACAGTTTGAAGTCTTGTCTCATCTTTCACTAACCTGTAACACTATTTTGAGGTCCAATACAAAGCGTGGAAGAATGAAATTCTCTTCAGTTTCAAATGAACTAACATACAAATTAGAAATTATCAAAGGTAACTTCATTCTCCTTGGAAAATAAACCACACAAATGCATTAACTGGTTTGAAAGACAACCCCTGCCATACTGGGGAATGAAACCAGGGCCTTTCCATTAAATTACATCTCCAGCCCCTTTTATTTATTTATTTTTGAAATTCTGAGACAGGGTCTGACTGAGTCATCCAGACTGGTCTTGAACTTGATACTCCTGCCTCAGCCTCCCAGAGTACAGAGTACAGGGATTACAGGTGTGTACCACTCTGCCTGGCTGAGAGATACTTGTTAATAAACCTGACAAGGAAAATTACACTACCACCCTTTTCTCTTGGCAATGAGAATCTATAAAATGTTAACTTCTTAAGTGTTTTCAGAAGTGAAATCATGTGAATTCTATCAAAATGGCTATTGCGATTGTTCAATTTGAGCAGACTGGGAAGCCTGCATGGATTTGCTGACTTGCAGCTTCTTCCCACTCATGCTTACCAGGTGGCTCTTGATGACGTTAAGCTCCTGTATCACTGTGCTCAGGTCTTCATGGAGTCTAACTATCGCACTCTGTACTTCCCCGAGAAGAACTTCAATGCAACTGTTTGCTTCAGGTTCCCTAGGCAGGTTCCCTTTGGTTGGCTGAAAACTAGAGCAGGCCATGGAGGGAAGGGTGTCTACATTTTGGGTGGGAAAGCTACCCAATTGCTGCTGAAAATATGACTTGCCTTATTTTTAGCAGAATCAGAGTTAGCTGGAAAAATTTCCAGTACGCTAGGATTGTCATTTTTCCTCTTCATCAGAAGACACCAGGCCCCTAGGAGTGAAGGGGAGGTGGGCACTGGCTGTCTTGTCTTTATGCTTAATAGAGGCAGGAGACCACTATGGATGAGGCAGAGCCCAGAGGAAAGGTCTGGGCAGATCTGGGGGTAAGTGGAGAACTGGCTTCTCTGGAGGGCCTGCATCAGGAGGGGACACAGAGGTAGCAAAAAAGGAAGATGTTCCCTCAGAGGTAGTTGAAACTACATCACAGGCGTTGGATACTTCTACTTCCCCATCTGACAAGCATGTAGATGGAGAGATAACAGAAGGAGGTATCATTGGCAAGGATGACTTTGGATCCTCATCGTAAAATAGAATCAGGTTGTCTGTTGATTTCCAAGCATTCCCTTCTAGTGGTAGTAGAGTTTCCCAGGACAGCATTGTTTCTGCAGGCAACTTAAGTTCTTGGTACTGCTCTTGTTTCAATCTTGCCTTGGAAGCATTTTCTCTACCAGGTAGTCTTTTGGGAAATGTCATGGAGTAGGAGGTACGCCGTCTAATCCCACATGCCTCTTCCCTCTCTTTATACAGTAACTGTTCATCCATCAGCAATGCTATAACTTGCTTAGACTTTTCCCAGATATAATAACCTTGGTCTTTTCCAGCTTCATCTATGTTTTGAAAGTCTTTTAGCATTTGAAGATTAAAGAACCCCTCTCTTCAATCCTGAATAACTTTCTTTGATCCATTCTTGATGAGGTAATCCATCAGGGTGAGGGATTTGTACACATGGCACCAGTTTTTCCCATGGTCAGTTAGTCTCTGCCATAGCATATTCATAACCTCTCCTGAATGCCACGGGTAGGACAAGTCTGAAGGTTAAATGGGGGATGAGAGCAATGGAATAGGAACGTGTATGATTGGTTTATAAAACTCTTGATGGCTGATCAGTCCTCACTTCTGCTGCTCCTAAGTACAAATGATTAATCTCCATGCTGATAAAATATCGATTTCCCACGTTTACGACAGCACAATTTACAGTAGCCAAGAAGACATGGAGCCAGCTGAGGTGACCATGGACAGTTACAGTTTTACCTGATACAAAAAACCGCAGCCCTCAGCAAAGACATGCCTCTCCTTAGTTGGCTGAAGACCAGGTATACGTCCTGCCGTCTCCTCCTAGATACAGGCTGTGCGTGTCCTCGCACACAGAATGCAGAACGGGTATTACAGAAAGGAGAAAAGACCATAAAGCACACTACAACGTCTTCCCGGTGCCAAGTCACCCGACAACACCCACACATCTGCCCTGACCGCTGCACGGGCCCCAACCACAAATATTTGCTCCGACCCCTGTACGTGCCAGATCCCTTCCTGATCCCATATAAAAATCCCTGCCTGACAGGTTTCTTGCCCTCAGTCGACCTGCACACACATGAATAAAGTCTGTGCCTCGTTGCCTTTCCCCCAAAAAGAAAGAATCAACTAATAATCAACCATGTGGCAGGTCCCATCCCAGGAAATGGAGAAATAGTTGCATCCTATGTTCTTCTTTATTGAGATGAATTATGAACACAATTTCTTCAACTACAAACATTTCTGGTAGTGTTTGAATTGAGGGCATTGACAAATCCAATTAAAGTTTGAGCAGAAATGGAACTGCTATTAACTATAAACAGAATATTCTAAGGTGCTCTAATAATCCCTCTAGCCCTAACCCCAAATGCTTATTATAGTAGCATTATTTTACATTTGAAAGATAAAAAACACTAACAATATCTTTGAAGTTTTATGAGCTCATACCAAAATAAGTCTACTTTACAGATCTCCCTGAATGTATTTTAGTAAGTTTCATTAGTATTGTAGAGCATATAAAATTAATATTTAACTGTGCTTACTTTACTCCTAAAAGATTAATATCACCAAAAGTTACACTACCATTGATTTTGTAGTACCTGCTACAAATTAATGAGTCCTTGATATATAAATATGTATAGCAGGTTATAAATAGCAAGCTGTAATATTCATATGATTTCATTTGCAGTAAGTTAGGGTTATTAAAAATTCTCAGCTAACTTGAGTACACGCTACACTAGAATCAGATTTAGATAGTAATATTAAAATTTCCAATGCCTTCATATATAATCAAAATCTCATTAGATTATGACCATCATAAAAGATCACATATGTAAGCAGAGGAGCCTGATAATTTGATTACTAGATCAATATATTAGATTCAGTAAATCACAAATTTTTTTATGTTTGTCAAATATACATTTGCATATTCTTGCATCATGAAAATATTTGGATATTTTGAATACCATTATAATTTTCCACTTGTTGAAAAATTGTAGACATTTGCTCATAGTTCACTTTTATTCTTTCAATTAAGAGTAGAATTTAATATTCTAGTCATCTAAGGCTGAATTTTTAAAGCACTATGTCCATTTGCTTGTGTTGAACATGTCTTTACTTTTGAGACTATTTTAAGTTTCACTTATTAAAATAATATGACCACTGACTTAATTTATCTTAATTAGACAGCTAAGACCACTATAAAAATTTGTTGTTTTTTTAATCTATGTTTATTTTCATAATTCCAATTTATCATTTCATCTAATTATTATATTTTAATAATTAAGGCAATAATTAAGTCTAACTTTTGTAGTACAATTATTCAGGAACATGACAAGCAGATATCTACTAATGAGATATAACATACATATTCACTTAATCTCAATTATGGCATATATTTTGTCTACTTTAATCTGTTGAGATTATTACTTGGGGATGAGAACTCTGTTGGAAAATGGACTAGTGATCATGCACGTTTTATTCTGGAAAAAGAAGTGTCTACATTTTTTTTTCATGTTCTAAGACTGTGTGAGGCTGAATTTAAGGGTGGAGGATTAATTCATTGGTATAGGAAATTTCAAGGCAATCCATCATTCGGGTTGTGGCATGAGTACGGATGGTTCCTTTTAGCCAGATCTATAGTAAGAATCTGGGATCAAAAAGCAGGGCTTAAAGATTTGAACATATTTACAAGTTGGTCAGAAAGGAAGTATGTACATGTGGGGCAAAAGAGACTATGGTTGCCAAAACTATTAGTGCCATTAAAAAGAAGCAAGCAATTTGCATCAAGACAATAGGAAAGATGATTTGAGGGAATCTCAGGAATTGTCCAGACCCATACATAGCAGGGTCTAAGACGTTGAAAGGTAAGTTCTTTGAACACTTCTCTTTTAGAATTGAGTCCCAGGCCACCTTGAGCATTCAGGGCTTTCTAGGGAAGTGTTTCCCCAAGTTCAAGCATCTAGGCACTCAAAGACTACTACAGCAATACTCCAAGTTGGACTAGTTATTACTTGAGTTGCCAACAAATCTCCGTGTTATCCTCAAAGGTCCCACCCAGATTTCAGAAGAAGCCCTGAGAGGTCATGTAAAAATGAATGACAAAATCACAGTGCCTGCTGGGAACCCCTAAAAGGATAATGAGTGAAGGTGTGGTAGTGAAGCTGAATATGCTTTGGGGGACTTAAGAAGTTATAGATGCAAGGAATGTCTCGTATCTGTGATGGAAAGCCTCACGCAGCAAATGGAGCCAGCCCAAGAAAGACACCACATGGGCTGTAGTTGACCACAAGATCATGGAGGACTCCTTTGGAATTCACATTTTACAATGACCTGGTACAGATGCTAGACATGGATTATTGGATTAATATTTTCCTTACTGAGTTTCAGTCTTACTTTGATGTAATTCCTCTCTATTTTCCTATTCCTCATTTGTGGTATGGAAATATTTACCTGGTGCCATTATATTTTTGAACTCTAACACTCTTCTTTTACATTTACATGGCCTCACAGCTAAGAGTTCAACTTGAGTCTCAGAAGATATTTTGGTCTTGGACTTCTCAGCATTTACTGGAAGAGTTAAGATTTTCACAGCTCTTAGAAATGGACTAAGTGCATTTTAATAATGAAAAAGACAAGAGTCTTTTGGAGCCAAAAGCCAGAATATAATGGTTTAGATCTAAAATGTCTCCCCAATGTCTTATGTTTTCTAAGGTGGGGATATTTGAAGGTGATTGGATCACTGGAGTGCTGTACTCATCCATTGATTATAGCTATGTTGTTATGAGGTGTGGTTTGATTAGAAAAAATGGGTAACCAGGGTCATTATCTGGAAGGGTATGTTTTGTCCCCTGTTCCTCCTTCTCTATCTGCTTCCTGGCTATCACAAGATGAGCAGTTTTCCTCTCCCATGCTGTTCTGCCATGCCATTTTTGCTTCAGAGGCAGCAAACTATAGACTGAACCCACTGAAACTCTGAGTCAAAAACTACTTCTCTTTCTTTAATTTCCAGGTGTCAGATACTTTTTCCCTATAATGGAAAAATAATTAATACAGTGACTAAAACTGTTACTAAAAAGAAAATATTAAACCAAAAGAATACAATGATTTTTCCTTTCTTCTTTTTTTTCTTCACTAAGCAAACAAAATACATTGTAAATGGATGTATGTTTTATTTGCTACATGTATGTGGTTCTTTAGGGTTGAGTAGAAGTTTAGCTACTCTAACAGAGATATCTAAAAATGGAGATGCACTATCAAATTAGAAATGTTTTTCTCTCATGTCATTGAGGTAAATACACTGATAGTCAAAAATAGCCAAGTAGCTATATTTCCCAGAGACATTGTGGGAAGCTGAGTAGTGACTCTCTGGTTTTAAACATGTATATCTGAATACCATGATCCCTGAAATATTACAATGGGTAGAAAAAATTTATGTTAGACAGCCCAAGTAATGCTTGATGAATAAAATAGTCACTGTATCTGAATTTAACTCCAATGGTTTATTGTATCAGATGCAATAATAATGCCTTGGAAAAATTCCTGCCACTAAATCTGCATATATATTTTATTATCATAGTTGAAAATAAACAATTTCTTCTAACTTTCAAAAAGCCTAGTTAAATTAATCTACCTGAAAATAGGTTACATTCATATCAAACACAGAGTTGGAATGGGAAAAATTGTCACTCATGAAATGAACAATGACAGTTATTGAAGCTGGTGAGAAATTTGAAAGAAAAGAGCTGGTAACATATATCCAGCACCCTTGTTCTAATATCATTCTTAGAAATTATTACTCTGAAATTATTGTGATTTTTGGCACTTTTGAGGGAGACATCATACTTGATATAGAGCACAAGCATCTGATTCAGCTAAATGTGATGAGTGTCAATAACAATATTGGCAGAGTAGTTTATGTTACATTCTCCTACCAGATTATACTTTGAGTTTATTCTCAAGAACCTACTTCTATTTTATGAACACGTATTTCTCAGATCCTGTTCAACTGAGCAATATCTTCAGGATTGTGAATATGTCTTCAAAAATCATTCAATAAATATCCATTAAGTGTTATCTATATTATAAACATTCTTCAAGGGACAGAATGGAGCAGGATTGAAGAAATTACACAATTTCTGTCCTCATGGAAATTACATTTGTAGATGTAAAAATACAAATTATAATAAATGTGCACTGTAGCCTAATTCTGCTTCCCAAGTCTAAGTTTAAGGGACGCGATACACTAATATCCTCAGCAGTACTCCGGAGGGGAACAATAGCTGGTGCTAACGTGCTGAGGAGGTAGCCGTCTGCAGCCTCAAGGAGCAGTGGATATGGAGGTTGTCACGGAGA
Organism: Heterocephalus glaber; assembly: GCF_000247695.1. The sequence continues at coordinate 13,450,370 of NW_004624792.1, forward strand.
GTGAATAAGGAGAGGAGAAAATAAACTCAAAGAAGTGAGGGAACTAAGTCACATCATATGCCACTGGGAGGTGTTTGGTTTTCACTCAGAATGAAAATGAACGCTATGGGAAAGTTTTGAGAAGTGATAGGTCTTTAAAATGTCACTATGCTGTGTTGTACCGTATACTGTAACAGGACACACTGGCAATCGGGGCAACAGTTCAAATGTGTTATAATAATATAAAAAGAAATGATGATAAACAGATGATAAATGACAGGTGTATATAGAACCTAATATCATGAGAGAGGCTTCTCCCATTGTTCTTTCATTTCTGTCTATAGGTGTGAAATAATGAAGTTTAATTCTTTAGGTTTTAATAGGTGTTAAATTCTTAGAGCAGCCCTATACAATACAATTTTGTATGGTGATAGGAATTTTCTCTTTGTTGTTCCACGTGATAGACACAAGGCACATATGAGGATTATAAATGTGATTTGTGTGACTAAAATGTAAAAGTTTAATTTAATCATGTTAATGTAAATGAAAATTGCACATGTAGCTATTGGTTATTTATTGGACAGTGTCATACCACCATATGATGGTTGTGTCCAGTGAGGAGAGAAATTGTTACTCCACATGTCAGATAAGACAGGAGGAGGTCTGGAGCCCTATCGATTTTCTGTTTCAATTTGAATGATGATTATGAGGCTGATTATATTATAATCACTGGTCTAACCATACCTTTATATTTTGCAATTTTTTTCTTTATTTTTTATTATTCACACAAAAACACACCAATTTAATACAAAAAGGTGAATAAGATGTAAGAATGGAAAGACAAGCATATTAAATGACTTCATAAAGAAGTTGAGCTGTAAAATTCAGAGTGATTAAACCTAGAAACTGAGAGTAAGTACAGAAATTATCAAATAAACAATTAATATTTAATTAGGCTGACAAATATGCATGCTCTTTAGTGAAAAGATAGTGAGCAAAAAGTCTTATAAACCAAAAAAGTAGTTTGGATTAAAATTTACAGAAAGATACCTGCAAAGGGAGAAAATGACGAGAACCTAAGTAAATATAGAAAAATCAGTTATGAACACTAAAAGATTCATTTTTTATGTTTAGTGGTAGATAAGTTTATAGGTGAATGATCATAGGGCCAGTGAGTTACATTCTAATAGTTTCCATTTTCTGTTTGAGATGGGAAACAGTGATATTTTGATAAGAAGGAAATTAATAGAGCTAAATTACAAAACTAACGAAAGTTAATGGTCAAGATAGCTAGAAAAGACTTTGATTGGCCTGAAGAGAACGGGATTATTCAGTTTGAGAGGAAAGTTAAAACAAAGAAAGTGATCAGAATTTGTATGAAGTTGAACAGAAATCCTTGCACAGAATAGTAGCATTATTAAGCTGCGCTTGTTCAATGTGTTAGAAATTTAAAAAAAAATCTACATGTATTATTATTTGATTTATATAGTATGTAATTCTTTGAGTAAGCCATGAATTAACTCAAGGGTAGTTGAGTTGGAGATGGATTGAGTCAATTTGCCAAGATCAGCTCTTGGCATTGAAATTGGCCCAATCATGGCAATCTGATGACAGGACTGTGCAAAATACACCATTCCATGACATCCTCTAACTAAAGAAAACCAAAGGCCATCATCTAATTAATTATTTGTTCACCTACTGGCTTCAGAAAGACATTATATATTAGATCAATATATCTGAAAGGGCTCAAGAAAGTGGGTAGCTGAAGAGATTTGAATTTTTGTTTTTCTGTTTTCTTTATAATCAAAATTTCCTTCGCCTCTCTCACTGAAACATGAACGGCAAACTCTTATGTTAGATTATAGAACCACAGAACAGACAGTAGGAAAGAGACAAAGAATTAGTGCCAATTTCAAATTGAATAGATGTATTGGTTTGGTAAAAAGGGCACTAAGCAACAGAAGAGATTACTGACCTCTCTTTTTGAACGATTTCTACTTTTAATTTGGACAGTCTGTGCAAAGTTATTTTATTTTCCTCTTTCATTCATCCAAGTTTTAAATTACTTCTTCAATATTCTCCCTATGAAATGATACTCACAATATACCTGCCTGTGTGGCAAGAATGTCCACCAAACCCATGATGGGCCCATAATCAGTTTAAGTATAACATCAGCTCTCCTTGTTGCCTACAAATAAAGTCATAGTTTATAATTTTTAGAGTGCAATAAGATATTTAAAAGCTTCTGAAGAAATTTAATTTAATGTGAAAATTATTGTTCAGTGGTGCTAAAAGTGATTAATCAGAAAACTGTGTATTAAAACTTTTTAAATAGTTCAGACAAAACCATTTGCTTTTTTTCAAATTGAATAATAAGCTATGAAGGTAAATGTTAATTTATCTAGACATAAATGAACTCAAAGAAAGGAGCAATACAAACACAGAAAATTGCTTTACCATATACAAAGCACAATCTTGTTTTAGATTCTTTCTTTATTTGGTAAAATAATTTCAGATATTTTATTCAAACTCTAAAATTTTATTAACTACCTGGAAATTTCCATTTTACCAGTGAAAATTTCCATTTTATGCACTGATGCCCAGTGCACTTTGTAACAATAACATGTGTCTGCATGTTACACAGAGTGGTGCTCCCAACTAAATATTTAATGGAATTAGCTGCTGCTCCCAGAATCAGTAATGGGATAATACATATGCATCTTACATTCAAATGTAATATTACTTGAAGTGAAGCTATCAAGGCCCAATTTGCTTCCATTTTCTTTTTCGTTATTGGTGTTTGTCTTTCCTTTGGCAAATACGAAATCATTTAATTAAAGAAGCAATCACATTACTATGTGTAATGAGATTATTCTATAAAAAGTTCATTTAGTTTCAAAAGAGCTATTATGGTTTACACTACAAGTCACTTTAAAGCAAGTGAATGACCCAAATAGAAACAAGAAAAATTTCTACTTAACGTATCTTATGAAAATTATGACATTGGCACATTTAATCTCTAGATCATATTAGGTGTAATTCTCACTAGGAAAGTAGTAAGGTGAAATTAATTTTTTAAAAACAGAAAGTGAAAGAATACTTCTCTAATAACACACCTTATACCATCTGAGAATCTCTATGATTAATATCTTAATTACTGCTTATGATATGAGAATTCAATGATGTGTGAAAGCAATATTAACTTTAATAGATGAGATGCAAAAATCAATTTCATTGTCACATGATGTTCACTATTACTAGCATGTTGATGTGCCACATTTACATAATGATGCCTTTAAGTAAAACCACTGTTTTTATTGAATTGAATAGAGTGACTTCATTAATTTCTTAACCTCTACTGACTTTTAAAAGATGAACACTATTTTGCATGGGAAAAATTGAAAAATCTTTGCTTATAATTTCTTTAAGCAGTACAGAAGTAATCAAAACTAATTTTTGTCTTTGATTCACTTATACAACATATACACTGCATTGTGTCATGTGGAGGGGAAAGAGAAGTGAATGGCAATATGGTCGTTGAATTAATAAAGTTCATGGTTTATTAGAAAAAGATAAAAGCATTTTGCAAATTTTGTCATTCTACTTTGGTTGTGATATGAAGGACAGCTGCTAAGAATAATGTGCCTGCAAGACCAAGGAATGTAATCTTTGGAGGAAATGGTAAGGTCCTTCCAAGGAAATGATATTTAAATGAGCCCTGGAAGAAGTACCAGATAAAAAGGAGCCAATGTCTGGACAGAGCTAAAGAAAATAAATCAGAGAATGAAGAGACCTAAATTGATCAAGAATGAAAGTGTAGGTGAAGGTCAGGGATCAGGGAAAGAGTCTGTATGAAGAAGTCAAAGGCAATGGCGGGGAAGGATTTTGCACTATATTTATACTTCTTTCTTGAACTTCTTTCTTTACTTAGCTCCAAAGATTTTACAGTTGCTTGGTTTCTCTTTTTATTTCTCTCTTTTTGTTCTCTCTACTTAATCCTCTAATTTTTTTAGCTCTATGTGGCCTAGTCCTCCAAACCCACTCTATTCTAGCAGTACATTGGTTTTCTGAATGATCTTCTCTAATGCCCTGTGTTTAAATATTATTTATTTATATCACAGATCCTCTATAATGGATTCCTGGAACTATGACTTCTGCCCTGGGTCACAGACAGTGCAGAGGACACATGCATTTCAACATCTGATAAATATTTCAAATCTATTGTCTCTAAGTGCAAAATCTAGGTGATACTCAAATGTTTGTAGAAATCCACCAATTGCTCATATCAATCATTGTGAATAATTCTTTATCATTTCAATATAAAAATGCTCAGCAAATTATGACCTTTTGTATATATCAGAAATCAAACTGTCAATTACTCTATTCCTAACACTCTAACACTCTTGCTTATAAAGATAAATAAAAATTTAAAATAATAAGCACATTTCTACCTGTTACAAGGAAGAGTGACCATTCTTCTCTTTCCTTGGAATATTTCTTTCATATGGCTATAATTGTAAATTCTCACTTTTTATGTGTACCTAAATATTTTTTTAGACCAGCTTTGTAGAATTTACAACCCTGCAGTGTCATTCTCAGGGACCTAAGAGCCATTCCTTCAAAATGTATTCATGAAGAAGAGATTCTCTGAGCCTCACTTTCTTTGTTAGAGAAAGGGCCTATCTTCAGCCCAGGGTGAATCCAGGTTGAAAACATATCAACATAGAAAACTATGATTCTTATTTATTTAATCATTTTACGGAGAAATTACTATGTGCTAAACTCTATGTATGCTAGGGATAAATTACTGAATAAAAGGATTGTGGAATATCTGCTCTCATAAAATTCCTTTTCTAGGTATAGTAATACTTGGCCAGACATTCGAAGCACTGGTTAGGGTTCTCTAAAGGAACAGAATCAATAGAAAAATAGCCAAAGGATCCAATAGCTACTCAGCCCAAGAAGCTGGAAGCTGCAGAAAAGGAGGCATCAAGGATACAAGGCCAGTAGGGGAAAAGAAAGAAGGGAATGAATTAATATGAGAAAAAAAAAATGGAAACAAAGTCTTTGTAGATAGGGAGGGATGGAGGGTTTAAAGAGAGGGCAGGGGAATGGAGAAAAAACAAGAACCAAGATGGATTATGTAAAGTTGCAAATTTCCAATGATGAATGTCATTATATTGTACACCTAAAATGTACCAATATAATTAATAAAAAAATAATGATGGCCTACAACATTTCTGCAGAATTGCTGCTGAGTCCACAATGAAGTGTGGAAAAAGAAGGAGTGTGATGGCTACAGGTAGTGGCGGTAGCAAAAGATGCATCTGCCTAGGCAAAATGAAACTGTCTAAAATGCAGGCATGCTTCCTCTTCAGTCCATCTAGGCTGCAAGCCTATTGGATGGTGCAATCCACAATCAATGTGGGTCTTGTCCTTCAATTTGCTGGCCTGCATGACAATCATCTCTGGAAACACCCACAGACCTACCCAAGAGTGTGTTATCCTAATCTGCTAGGTGCTTCTTACTTCAGACTATTTGATGATCACTATTAGTAATTACATCAGTAAACTTTAAATGTTATTTCCTTGATATACAAAATGAGGAAAATTCATAAGTTGTCCAATTTTGTGAAGAATGTTCTAAATTTGATACAAGTTCTTAGATTTAAAGTATTTTTGTTTTCTAACAGCTCTATGATAATACATATTGCAGAGCATAAATATACACACATATTTCAAACATGCACATGTGAAGCCCGTCAAAAAATACAGATGAAATATATAGTCACATATATAATGTTAATATTTATATTTTTAAAGACTAGTTCTCATTATATGCAGTAAGATTAAAATAAGTAATCAAAGAACAAAAAATATTTCAAGTTTTTGTAATGATTCATGTATTTAAGAAGACTGTACTCAAGCTGATGGTATAGTTCAGTGGTAGAGCCCTTACTCAGCATGTGTGAGGCCTTAGGTTCACTTCCCAAAATGGCAAAAACAAGATCAACATACTCCACAGTTTTATTATTAACAAAATACAAATGACAATAGAAGTAATAAACATGCCACATCTAGATCCCAGAACATATTTTTAACCTTTCTTTATCTCCTTTGAGTAACACTCACAAATAAGAGCAATGATATCTCATTTCTTGAGCCACTGTACTTAAATATATTTTTGATTCTATTATTAACCTCATGTTCCAGGTGATCCATATTACAGTCATGTTCAATATTGTTGTAAAGAACAGAAATTCCCCAACATAGAAAATCATTGTGCTAATACACCAGAGAAGTGAACCAGCATGTGGATCAGCCTTATAATGATGCCTTCTGGAGACTTGTAAGGCCATTAAGAGTCTGGAGCATGGTCCAATTATTTCCAAACAGGGAGTCTTTTAGAGCACTTTATTCTTCAGTGGGTAAAACTCAAATATTTGACTATCAATAGGGCTTGGACCCTAATGGATCAAAGTGAAGCCATCTGGTGTTAAGACACTAGTTTCTAGATATGAGGTTACCAGGGCAGCCAATGGTGAGGGGTGGATGCACAGGTATCTCAGGGAAGCAGCTACTTACCAACCTCCTAGTGAACCTCTTTCGCTATCTGAATAACAATGCAGCCAACCTAGTGTGTGCCAGGTGAGTAGCATCCCTGCCTAAAGAATTATGTGATCTTTTAGTGTTGCTTTTTCCTATTTCTCTTCTTCCTGTGTCTACATATGATAACACTTTCAGCCACTTCTCGCTTCCCTTTTCTTACTGTACTTAAAAATATTCTTGATTCTATTGTTAACCTCACATTCATGATAGGTCTACACAAAGCTTTCATTATTCCTGGGTTCCTTTGAGTTTTTGTTATGCCCTTTATTTGTTTTTCTATGTAATTTTAGTCTATGATCCCTGAAAAAGAGGATTAGACTGCTCTAATTAGTCACAATATGGAGGATATCCTTATGAAGTATGTATTTGCCAAGAGACTCATGCTGCTTTATTTAGGTGAGATGACTCTCCCTTTTATTTTCAGGACTAATCCCCTAATCAGCCTCTATGACCACTGAATTAGTCAGATTTCCAACACTAACAAAACACCTAAAATAATCAACATAAAAGAAGAAAGTTTCTGATAATAAGACCTTCTTCTGTATTTGTTCTTCCATGTACTGTGGAAAGAAAAAGTGCTATGAACATGGCTGGTCATCATCTTCCTTAATGCTGGAAACCACCATAGTACTTCTGAATGTGGCTTTTGGGAAGACATGCCCAGGAGAACCATGTTCAGCTTCAGTGGTCCAAATTTATATACTTCTGATGCGTGAGCAACCTTGGGTTATATCTGTATGGTCATAAGTGCTGTAGCTGTTTCTGTGGCTCTTAGACCACCTAGTGTGGTGTTATCCAAAACAAAGCAAAGAATAAATCTTGAATGGAAGAGGAAAAAAAAAAGGAGAAAGATTTATTTTGGCTTAGATTTTTGGAAGAGTCATTTCATGGTGAGTTAGCCCATCACTTTTAGGCCAGTGGAGAAGCAGCACATCAGGATATAAAGCATGTAATAGAGCAAAACTGCTCACTTCATGGCATCACAGAAGCAAAGAGTGGCTGGGGTAGCGCAATACCCCATAGGCACACCCTAATTATCTAGCGTTAGTCACCTGAAAAAGATTGCACTGCTTCTCAATGGTTTCACAGCCTGGCAACCAGGCCTTTAATACATGGACCTTTTGGGGACACTTACCCAAACTACAGCAGGCAACAAGGACGCACGACTTAGAGCAAAGATCTCATGTGTAAATAAACTCTCCTTGCTGCTCCTCTTAGCAGGGGCTGAACACATCAGGCATTGTGAATATCAAGGGTCCTTTTCCAGATCAAACCTACTCCTGTGGCTTACAAAACTAACTTATCTTACATGGTTACAATATTATTTATATTATTTTCCTTGTGAGATACTAGATAGCAAAATGATTAAAATTCAGAGGTTTAAGGAAAAGGTATTTTATTAACTGTACTTCAATTTCTTTTTTCCTAAATTACATCTGCAATTATGCATGGCCAGAAACGAATTTGTAAAGAGAAGAAAAAATTTGAGAATGTCACCTTCAACATGCAGCATGAAGTTCTCTTAGCCATTTTTACATTAATTATTCACTTAGGAACAAACTGAAAGAATAATTTACTGTGAATATGACCCATCATCATTGCTTTTTATACAATAAAGCCAGATTTGTCTTTGTCTATGGTGCCCAACATTATTGGAAAGCTAACAGGCAAGAAGCCATTAAAACAAACCCCAAAGGGTCATTGAAATGGATTTATAGTTTATAAATTCATGCCACATTTTCAGACTGTCACTAATGGGGCAATTACATTCTAATGACCTTTCACTAAGGGGGAGCCAAAAATATAATTCAGTTTTGTATAAATTAAAACAAATGAAATGGCTTTCAATATAGCACTGTTGACATCTCTCTGTAGAGAATCATCTTAGTAGTAAAAATTTTGAGATCATTTAGAAGAATAAGTATATTCAAATTTAATTTATCATGTTAGATTGCAAGAACCATAAATTTCATGTAAAGGTCCATCTAAGACTCATTTTTGAAAAGTTAATTTTGTCTCAAAGATGAGACCTAGGAGATGCATTCTTTTCTGATACAAATTAACATTTTATGTCTAAAGGCAAACTTCTTTAATTTACTCATATATATATATATTTCCCTTATAAGAAAAAATGTTATGTCTCTATCTTAATGTTGCCAATGAACATTTGTATCGTATCTATATCTATACACCTAAATTTTATCTATGATCTTAGCAAGACACAACGGTTTCAAATTTTCCAGGAAGATCTTATCATCTTGACAGTACTTCCCGGAATCCAGAAGCATTCATGTAACACAATATGTAAGAAAAAGCTTTCAGTTCTTCAAATTTTGACTAAACATATGGAGTAATGATACCTTTATATTTTGTTTTGGACTTACCCTCCTTAATTAAGTATTTAATTTTAAGGCATTTTCTTCCACATTTTTCCACCCTCCTTTGAAAGTTCTCACATGGCCTCTTAGCTGCTAGGCTAGTAGTTCTTCTGGCAGCTCAGTGTACAACTCTCTTCCCTCTTAAATATTGATACTGGTTCATAGCTACTGTTTCCTAGCATCTCAGGCATTTGTTTCTTATTCATCTGAGAAAGAACAGTATAAATAAAAAATATTTAACAAACGGTGTGCCTTTATAGATTTTCCTGTGTTTTCTAAAACCTTAGAAGCATTGACACATATGCTTTTTTATAAGTTTCTAGCTATCTGCTTTTTCCTGACTATAACAAATGATACCACACCATACCATCTATACCAGTAGTAGTGAACCTATGGCACAGGTGCTGCAGTGGGCTGTTTGTTATCACTGCAAGCTCTAAAAGGTTCTCCATCACTAATCTATACTAATCTCTATTAATTTAATTTTGCAGTTAATTACTGTTAATTTACTTAACAATGAAGTTGACTTTCTGTTACATTAATTTAGTCTGGTGTGGATGACGGGGGAAAAGCGCTAAATAAAATTGCGTAGTATAAAAATTTCATCAAAGTTATAAATAACTAAGATACTTTATATGTTTTGATTTAGGGAAATGGGCCAAAGGACCAAGTCATGGTAAACTTTAGCCTGAATTCTGGAGCCTCAATTCACTTTTGTAGCAGAATCCAAAGAAAATATTTTGTTGAAGTATAATAGCTTTGAACATTGAAAAGCAAAGCTGATAAGTAATCAGATGAGCTCCAAACATTAAGAGCACTAAGAGTTTCAAGAGAGAAGGAGCTATATAAAGTATCTCCTTTAGCCTTTAATGGGTTGCCATGTGTCACCAATTCCATCCTCTGTGGGCACATGCAACTGGTACACTGAAACAAGGAAAATTTGTTGTATCAAGACCAGTGACATGAAGCTTCTTTGACAAATTTTCCTTTACAAGGGGAAAGAAGAAAACCCTAAAATTTTTGTATTATGAGGACACTTGTGTTTTTTAGCACCTCATAAGAAAATAACGAAGGAATTCCCTAGGGCCCTGAATTAGGAAAAAAAGAATTTATAAAACTATGGTCTTCAAAACAGAAGAAAGAAGCAAAGGAAGTAAAGCAAGAAAAGCACTGATTAGCCGGACTAGATATTTGGCATGTCTTTATCTGTTTGCCCTTGAAGAGCTGTGAGATATTTATAGCTGAAGGAGAAGGATAAATAGCTCAGGTCTGCCACACAGCTCTAGGAGAGGTGTATAATCAGTAAAAAATCATCACTTTTACTTAACATTTTGTACCTGGTATTATCAAGTTGTTACTAATATTATGAAGGATAAAATGGATGCTATTGAAAATGCCTTTGAAAAGGTATCTGAATTTTTCTTAAGTCTAAAATATGACCTAATTATTAATTGTGAACTGTCAAAAAGAAGTCATCTTTTCTTATTTTCAAAACTGTCCTAAAACTTTTGAAAAAAATGCCGTGTTTGACTGGTGTATATATGTGTATGTACACACAAGCAATGAGCTTTGTACTTTCAAATACATTTAGTAATATAAGAAAAACTAAAGAGAATAAAAACTGTGAAAGGTACATATTATATATTTTACTTAGTATGTGTGTATTATTTGTTTATATTTCTATACTCTGCATTATTTTGTTTATAATAATTTCAAAAAACAAGAACACTCATTTTGTCACATTTGAATTATTGTTTTAATTCTCTTTCTTCTTTCATAGTAGAAGTGAATTTTATCTTATCAACACTTCACCTATCCTTTTATATTCTGTTCAACACACTCCAGCTTTTCATTGACCTCCTAGTGTTACTAATCTTTTCCCACACTGTCAACTTTCCTTTGCTATTGCAGTTCTTCAGTGAGTATTTAACCTTGCCTTAGTAACTCCAAGCAGTTTTAAGTTCTTCCAATTGAAACCCAGTCTCCTAAAGTTACCCCCAATCTCTGCAACCCTCTCTCTGACATCTTTTTTCAGTGCCTCCTAATTTACCACATACTCTTCAGGGGCTTCCATTCCAGTTCCTATTTTCATTGGCCCACCCAGTGTACTCATTCTGTATCAGTTACAACCATGGTAGTAAATTCAGAAAGCAAGTTTTAGGCTTCTTATTTGAATTCTTGGGATCACATCATAAAATTAACAATGTATGACTTGAAGTACTTCTTGGCTTCTATGTCACTACATTTACATATTTTCTAATTATCAACAACATTGTCTCAGTTTTCTCTGATTTCTATTCTATCTAATGGTAAATAAATGTGTTTTGCACAATGAGATATTTGCCATTCTCAGGCTTAGATTTTTCTGAATTTGCTTAAATACTACCTATATTCCAATTCATATTTTTCTATTTAACTACAAAACTGACATCAATATTTCTAACCATCAAAGACAGTTCAAAGCTGACATGTTGGTAACTAAACTCTTCACTTGGTTACTGAAATCACTTTCAGTTTCTCTCTAGAGTAAATTTAAGTTTCAACTTCATCTCGCAAACTGCCCATGTGCTCAAACTGGCCCTATTTCTCTACATTTAGCTCACTCTCAGTACACTGACCCCCAACCAATACACCATGACTCCTTCATTTTCCTCTATTTCTATGTACTTCATTACCCTGACCATATCTTCCTATAGCTTCCTTCCTTTCTTTCTTTCTTTCTCTTTCTTTCTTTCTTTCTTTCTTTCTTTCTTTCTTTCTTTCTTTCTTTCTTTCTTTCTTTCT
>NW_004624792.1:13462219-13477172 GCF_000247695.1 Heterocephalus glaber
CCTTCCTTTCTTTCTTTCTTTCTCTTTCTTTCTTTCTTTCTTTCTTTCTTTCTTTCTTTCTTTCTTTCTTTCTTTCTTTCTTTCTTTCTCTCTCTCTTTCTTTCTTTTTCTTTCTTTCTTTTTCTTTCTTCCCTCCTTTCTTTCTTCTTCCTTCCTTTCCTTTCTTTCTCTTTTTCTTTCTTTCTTTCTTTTTTCCCTCCTTCCTTCCTTCCTTCCTTCCTTCCTGATACTGGAGATTAAACACAAGTGTTTCACACTGAGGTATCCCCAGCCTTTTTAAAAAAATTTTTTGAGACAGAGTCTCAATAAGTCAAGTCACTAAATTGCTGAGGGTGGGCTAAAACTTGAGATTCTGCTGGCCCAGCCTCCCAGAGTGCTGAGATTATATTCATGTACACCACACTTGGCTTATAGTTCTGTAAGTGCAACTTGCTGGCATTGGAGGTTTCACTCTTGCCTTTTCTTTACTTCTTGGTTGTAAGGTGTTCTTTCAAAGGCAATAAAGTAAGGTCTTATTAAAAAAATTAAGTCATAGAAGCCTGTTCTTAAAATCCACAATGGCTACTCTTTTCCCTTACAAAAATACAGAAGTATTAGTGTATCCAATACATTATCCTATGCTCTTGACACCCTAACTTTCCCAGGAGACCCTGATATCCCTACAATTTCTGAAATCATCCAAATTTTCAAAACTTACATTTTTTGAAACATGGTATTTCTTTTCTTAAAATATTTATGTACATATTCTCTGCCTCCATTGTACTTAATTCTGTGTTTCCTTACCATTTGCCTTCAGTGGGACTTCCCCGAGCTTTCATCTAACTTAGGTCCTCTTGTCAAAAAGACTATTACATTCTACAATTTTCTGTCAGTTTTTATTATCAATTTCTTCTTGATTTTCTGTTTACCTAATTTGTAGTTATTAAAATCTATTCTCTTTCCCAGGTGATTAGTTTCAGAAATCAGGGTGTGTGTCTGTTTCCTCATCATGTGTAATCTCAGAAAGTGAATCAGAAACTCGTTTAATGATGGAGTTCAGTAACCCAAAACATGCAAGTCCTAAATGAGTAAATGGGTGAATATGTTCATAGATTCTACACTTCTAAAACAATAAATTTTTCTAAGATTAATTACCTAAAGCTTTCTAAAAATAGTTAATTAAGAATGAAATCTATGTGAAAGATGAGCTAAAGCAGACACACAATATCATAGCACATTTTTTTTTTCATTTTTAAAACATTTTTTTGTACAGGGAACGAACTCAGGACCTTGCGCTTGCTAGGCAGGCGGCGGAACCACTGAGCTAAATCCCCAGCCCCACAGCACATTTTAAATGAATATTAAAACTACATTTGTCACTAAATATGTCCAAGTGTATTAGTATAAAAATTGTAAACAAGAAAGAAAAAATGAAATATTGCTATATTTCTGTCTACCCTCAACTTTAATGGTTTCTTTTTCTTTAATCAAAGATATATCATTAGCAAGATATTCCTGCAATTATTCAAGATAATCTTAGCCATTATTGTTACTTATTTGTGTAATATAAGAATGTGTGCTATGGCTTGTGTCTAGATGCTCCCTCAAAACGTCATGGGGTCATAGGTGGGGCTTTTCAGAAGCGGATGGATACAGAGTGCATGAAGCTGAGATTGATTCGTGGTACAATGCTAAATTAAGGGTGGATTAAGGGTGCCTAAAATATGAGAGGCTTGTCAGTTGTTTCTTGCTTTGCTACTTTCTGCCCAATACTGTTTCTCCCCTGCAATGCTTGTCTGCCATGCCACCATGCCTTGGAGCCAGCTGATTATGGTCTGAAACCTCTACAAACTGTGAGTTAAATAACTTTACTCCTTTAACTTGGGTGTAGGTTTATTTTTCTCAACAACAAAAAATATACCCAAGACATGTAGCTCCTTAAAAATCATAAAGCTCCCAAAACTCTTTTCTTTCCCATAAGATTTTCCACTTCCAGATATTTGTGTGCTATATTCAATATCAGTACTTCAATATATATGAAAATGATCTTAATTTTACAAATCAAATTTGAATTTTGAAAAAATTAGAATTTAGAAAAACAATTATGTGTATACCTATGTACACATAAGCATAAATATAAAGATACCTTCCTTTTTATTTGATTGATAATAAAATGCTAACATATTTTCATATACTATCAGCTTTCATTTATTATCATAGATTTTTTTGAGTTTCTTCTGTATACTAAGTCTGAGAATACCATGAATCATGTGCCTGCTGTCAGCTGTTTACATTCTCTAGTAATTTTGCGACTGTCACTGAATGGGGCCCAAAGAGGTTCCCCTAAAGAGGAGATGGGAACCTCAACTCACTCTGTGGAGTAGGTTTAATGACAGTTCAGTACATGCCAATGTAAAGACAGAATTACTGAGCAGGGAAAGTACTTCATTCAGCTTGAAGAGCTAAACAAAGTACAGTTCTGGTGAGACTGGTGCTGCAACAAAAAATGAGGCCAGCCTTTATAGATTTGCTGAGGTGAATTAGAGCCTGTTTGATCAGTATCTCAGTTTTGTATTTGCAAGATGGCTCCTGTAGAAGCCCTTGTATTGATTGATTGATTGATTCATCATTCATACATTCATTCATTCATGTGTGTTTCTATGTGTGTATTGTGTGTGTGTGTGTGTGTGTGTGTGTGTGTGTATGTTATGCAGGATGGAACCCAAAGCCTTTTTCCTGATTTACATTCCCAGACTTTTCTATTTTTTATTTTGAGAAAGGGTCTTGCTAAGGCACTGCTAAATTACCCAAGGTAGGCTTGAATTTGCTATCATTCTGCCTCAGCCTCTGAGTGTTAGGACTATAGTCTTTCAGCACTATACCTAGCTGAGCAGTGCATATTGTTAAGGGAGCAATTCCATCTCCATGGCAGGACTGGGCTTGGTACATATTTTCATTTTTAAGGGGGCTTTGCTGGAATCATAGACTGAAGACTTCTGGATGCTAATTGGTAATTCAATGTCCCTGTAAATGTCTTACTATGGTCTCTTTAGTCTCGAAGTGGATGAGAAAGGTTATGTAAATTCAGGGCTAATTACCCTTGTTTTAGCAATTTTAGGACAGGCATTTTCTAAATAATTAATATTTCTATATGCAGAACTGAGCACAGACATGACCAAAAGTTTTAAGGTAATAAAGAAAAGAGGCACGTACGAAAATGAAGGTCAACCCTTGTTCTGCTTGTAGTTACTTATCTGGCATCTGTAGGCCCAAAATAAATGTCTTTTTTAAAAGCAAAAACTGCTCTTAAGTCTCTGATGGCCTCAGAAGAAAACACAGATCATGCTTTTAATAAGTAATAAGTTAAAGACCCTGGAGTTTGTCCTCTCTTCCTATTGTGTCACTAATTGTATCCAATGAATATTAAAAATGACCACTAGTAATTCCACTTGCAGCAATAAGTCCTAAGAAAGATTATGAAAATATGCTATTATATCATTACATGGGAGAACTTTTTTTCCAGAATGATATTAAATGGTGTCAAAAGAAAGTGGATTAAGAACACTTGATTAAATGAACTTCCAAAATAATCACATCAATTAATAGGGCTGTAGTTCATATCACACACTATGAAGATTATTATGTAGGCATTATATAAAATTAGGAAAATATTTACCAAATAAAGTAAATATATATATCCACCCACATATATTTAGCATATATATATTTAATTCACAATTAATAATATTATGAGAACAATGACAAGAAAACATCAAGATATCTTCATATGTTAGAAACAGGTGATCCATTCACACAGTTTCTTGTATTAAAATAAGGAAAAGTAATACGCTAAGATTCCTCAATTCTGGAAATAAGGCATTTTGCCTTTATGTTCTATTGTGAGAACATAAAACAGTTTTTCTGTTTTAAATATCCAGTAATTTGTCCTCATTAGCTAAATCTCATTGGTGATAGTAAAATAGTAATAAGTCCAAGATTAAAAACTAGTTCATAAGTAAAATTTAGTACATATATATATATGATTAAATGTAAATATTAAATATTTTTGATATGGTTTTTATTTTTTGAAAGATACTACCTGATTTTTTAAGCAAACAAAAACTGACCTACCCTCAGAGCATTGTGTAGTAAGCTACTTTAAAAAAGGCTTTTGTTAGAAGTATAATTGCTTATTGTATACTTGAAGTTAGCTTTAAGGAATATTAAAGAATTTTAAGTGGACAGCAAGAATAGTAATTTTCTTGAATAAACATTTTTAGAAGAGAAAAATACTGATGCACTGATTACTGTAATTTTTTCAATGACAATAATTCTATATTCTTTGATCTTTTGTTCATTTTTATTATTGATCATAATACAGTTTATTCTTACGCAGTGAAAAATGTTTTCACCGTCAAGCACACAAAGCCAATGGAAGTGTGTGACAATTTTCCATCTATGCTGTGTTTATCCTTTTATATTCTCCTGAAAATCCTCAATATTCCTCTTATAAATAGTTATCAAAATTGTGTAAAATGTCATTTTTATTTATTCTCCTCACAGTATACTTCAAAACTAGATTAAATAACACTTTACAAAAAATTCCTAGACTGAAATAACCAAAATGTATACCTGCCCTTGTAACTTCTCACTCTCCACAGTTTGAAATATTAAATTAACAATAGGGCTCTGTGTGGCCCCAGATTTCAGCCTCTGGCACGGCCCCTCAG
Organism: Heterocephalus glaber; assembly: GCF_000247695.1. The sequence goes on from NW_004624792.1 coordinate 13,466,929, forward strand.
GTACAAGCATCTAGCAGGTCCTTGTCCAGTGAGACTGATGTGGATATTACCCTGACCCTGCACAAACTGTCTTTTTAGATAACTTTTAAAATAATTTTTTGCCTTCATATCTTATCCCTACTTTTCCCTGAAGTTGTAATAACTGCAATCTTTTGGAGCTTTCTCTTATTTTTGCTGGAAGAAAAACATAAGTGCATAGACCTCTATGGGATAAACTGATAAAAGACCACATGAAAGTCATTGCCTTAACCCTGGGATCCCCAAATGACTGGCCACAGACCAGTACCAGTCCATGGCCTCTTAAGAGCTGGGCCACACAGCAGGAATTGAGCTGCAGGCTAGCTAGGGGAACTTCCTCTGTATTTGCAATCTCCACATGGCCCACAGCACTGCATGAGCTCTGCCTGCTGTCAGGTCAAAACCTCATTAGAGTCTCACAGGAGAGTAAACCCTACTATGTGAAAGCTGAGGTTCAGACAATCGAATGCCTAGTGATCTGAGGTGGGGCTGAGTCCGTGATGCTAGGGCTAGAGAATGTATTGTTAAGCATCACAATCTTACATTAATTAAAACAACAACAATAAAACCTCCTGGCATTCATGGAAAACTTGTCTTGATGAAAGTGAACCTTGGAGCTGAAAAGAAAGGGATCACTGGCTTAACTACTTAGAAAAAGCAATTGTCAAAATTATTACATGTAGGTGGGTAAAGTTTTCCTTTTCTTGTCTCTCTTGGTTTAGCTTTTCTTTTTTTTCTTTGTATTTGTTGCCAACAGGTGAATCTATGGCTTTGAGTACGCTATGCAAATGCTCTACCCAAAGGTGGGTAAACTTTTTATTGGCTAAATTCTTATTCTTTTCAGAGTTCACATGATTGTCAATGAACTGTTTAAAAATGACTTTTTATAAACAGATTTTTAAAAAGGTTTTCATGCATATGTTTCAAAAATGTATTAAAAAACATAAATTTAGTTATTGATGTCATCATTAAAGTAATGAGGCACATGTCCCGGAGGAAAAACATGGGTAAATAATTCCATTGTTTGCAACATGAGAATATAATGATTCAGAATTATAACACATTTTATTTTTCACCACTCTTTATAGTCAGGAAAATTTAATATTCCATGTAAGCCTTTATTAAAAATATTCTGAATTTCCACTAAGCTAACTAAAACTTATTTTAAAAAATGTACTGAAGTTTAGTAACTAGAACTAACAAAATTAAATACAACAGAATCTTAAAAGAAATCCTAGACCAATGTTTTTGTGGGTAAAAATGGTTCTTCTACACAGGAACAAGAATGCCTCCTCTATGATTTTTTAAAAATGAATAACAAATTAACCAGTTGTAAAACTATGCAGTAGTTGTCTAACCATTTAATAATTTCAGCTAAAATAATGTCTCTAACTTATTTCAATGATAAATCAATAGTTTTAGGACTGAAATTAATATGATCCAGAAGTACTCATTACATTTATTTAATATGGTCATATAAAACTGACTTTTTGGAAGAGCTTCAAATTATCAATACTAATTCTAATGAAGTTTTAAAATAAAATGTCTTAAATTTTGAGTTATAAAGATTAAAAGATACATGAAAGAGCAATAAAAGAAAAATTAAACAAATGAATGAGATCATGTGCATTATCTTTTTTCCATTACAAGCCATCAAAGAATACCTATTCATCCACAAAATGAAGATAATAAAACAATATTTTATATTAAAAATTCCATTATTTTATAATACACAATATGCACTGCTCAAATAAAATTACTTTATTATATTATTATTTAGAAATGACAGCAAACAGTATAATACTGAGATAACTTGTTTTTATTTTATTTTTGCTTAATTTGTTTTTTCCATTATTTTTACTGATAAAATTGATTTGCTATTTATCAGTTAACATGTAAGCAGGCACTATTCTTCATAACCTAATTTTGATAGGACTAATTGAATATGTAGCTGGAATAATTCATAAAAAGTCAAAAACTTAAATATTAATTTAATGATGCTAATGTGTATATCAATATCTTACTCAAATAGAAAAGGAATGTACATTCAAAACTATTCTATCCTTCATAAGGTTTTTTCAATATATAACAACTGTTATCCAGGTGGATGTATAAACCACTTTATACTCTTCTACCTTTGATATAATAAAATAAATTAATTGATATTATATTACATGCTATGTTAGTTTTCCTATTGGTAAAAAACACAATGGTCACAATTTCAAATCATTTGTATTTACTTTCACATATCAACGTGTATAGAAAATCATCTTAAAATATTTTATTCTATTGTTGGTCCCTCTGATATCTCTTGTTTTGAAATGGTGAACTCAAAGCCTCACTTCACAAAGTTAAAATGCATATTATCTGTCTTCTAAATTGATTTTTGTTTCAAAGAATTTTAGACAGAAAATATAGTAAGTAGTCTAGGATTCAGGCAAATCTGTGTGTGTGTGTGTGTGTGTGTGTGTGTGTGTGTGTTGCCCAAAGCTAATGAATACATTTTACTTCACTTCCAATATGATTATTAATAAACACACTGTTATATATTTTTTAAAAACACATAAACATTTTGCTGGAAGTATATATGTGTCCTATTTACTCATATAATAATTTCATCTATTGGTATATTTTTTGGATCACTCATAATTGTTCAGATACATGACATTTTAATACTCATCTCCACATCTTGTTTGTTGCTATTAAAATTAATGTTCATGTTTCTACATAACCATCTGATAGTATTTAGATTTATTCCTTTGACTTGCATATTTTACTACCCTTAAATCTTAATTATGCCAAAACTTGAACTTTAAATTTTGCATTTACTTTTGATTTTTGAATGACTACTTATGATCATAGGAAACAACAGTATTCACAGAACTTCTTCAAAGCAAAACTGAGCATTTACATGCTTAATGACATTTCACCATGTCCATTTTGTAATACTGATAAACACTTTTTATTATTTTATGATGGGTGTGGTATACAAACACAAAGACATACACATGCAGTTGTACACACACACATCCTTAGATGGATTGATGGATACATAGATGGTAGATAGATAGATAGATAGACAGATAGATAGACAGACAGATACATAGATACATCAATACATAGATAGACTGACTCCTGGGTGCCATTACATTTTAACCATTTTGACATAAGTTGATTCATTATTCAATTCTACTATGTAGCACTTCGGTCATTTGTATTTATTAACACAATTCATCCCAGTATCTTAATATGTAGTCATAACAGAGCTACAATTTGTTTAGCTATTTACTTAGTTTTTAAGTGACTTTTTAAATTATATGAAAGCCTCAATCCAAAATGAAAGATGAAAGAGTTGTGAATATTGATTATTTAAGGAATACTTGAAATGTTAAAATTTGAAGTTTTTAATAATAATTACTTAACCGAATTACTAATGATAAACAAGTTAAAGAAATAATCAAAGAATTACATATAAATAACTGTAATGTTTAAGGATCAGAATAAAATTAGTTTCTTTTGAGAATTACATTGAAGTTTGTTATGCTTTTATCATTTGATGCATTGGTATGAGTTTTCTACTGGATTTTATACAACATTTTATATATTTTCAAAAAAATATTATTATAGTACTTTAATGACACACAACATTTTATCTAGAGATGAAAAGGGTAATGTGTGTGCAATTATTCATTTTTCTCATTTTCACATGATATAAAAATTATTGTCATTTACTGAAAACATTTTTCACTTATTATTATTCCCCTGTGAAAAAGTTACCTCTACGTGTGTGCATACGAACACATATCAAGAAATTTTCTTAGTTCAATTATATGGAAATGTAATTTTTCCTTATTTGAGGTATTTTATGTTTTAATAAGAAATCAAATATTTAAGAATTTTAGCTATAAGAATTTAATGATTCATTTGTGACTTGTCAATTTAAATATATGAGTCATTTAATTAACTATTAGCTAACTCAGAGAATTGGAGAAAACATTCCTAAAATTCATTTGGAACCATAAGAAACCTAGAATAGCAAAACCAATTCTGGGCAAAAAAGGTAAGGCAGAGGTTATCACAATCCCTGACTTGAAATTATACTATAGAGCTATTGTAATAAAAAACTGCATGGTACTGGCAAAAAAACAAAACAAACAAACAAAAGACAGATCTAAGGATCAATGAAACAGACTAGAAGAGGTGGAAACAAGGTCAAACATACTCAGCCACCTCATCTTTGATAAAGAGGCCAAACACATTCACTGGAGGAAAGATAGCCCCTTTAATAAATGGTGCTGGAAAAACTGGTTTTCTACAGGCCCAAGATTAAAATTAGACCCATGTCTCCCACTATGCACTAAAGTAAAATAAAAATGGACCAAAGATATAAATATTAAAATAGAAACACTGAATCTGCTGGAAGAGAGACTAGGTAGAACGCCTGAGGACATAGGGGTAGGCAAAGACTTCATCAACAAGACAGAGACCACGAGGGAAATAGTGCGAAGAATCAACAACTGGGATCTCATCCTATGAAAAAGTTTTTGAACCACAATGAAATCACCAACAGAGTGAAGAGACAATGCACAAATTTTTTTTTTAGCCAATACACCCTCAGATAAAAGACAAATAGCTAGAACATATAAAGAATTTAGAAGAATCAGAACCCCACTAAATTTAAAGACCCAATCCAAAAATCGGCATCTGAAATAAATAGACACTTCTCAGATGAAGAAGTAGAAATGCCAAATAAATATAAGAAAAAAATGTTCAACCTCACTGGTCATCCGAGAGATGCAAATTAAAACACTAAGATTCCATCTCACCTCAGAAAGAATGGCTAGCATCAAGAAATCAACCAACAAAAAGTGCTGACAGGACTGTGGGGGAAAAGGAGCCCTGTTCCACTGTTGGTGACTTCATTGTTGCAGACTGGTGCAACCATTGTGGAAATCAGTGTGGAGAGTCCTAAAAAAATTAGGATTAGAGATCCCATTTGACCTAGTCATTCACCTGTTGGATATCTTCCCAAAAGAATTAAAAGCATCATACCACAATGATATATTAACACCCATGTTTATAGCAACACAGTTTGTAATAGCTACATCTTGGATACAACTCACATGTCCATCAACCAATGAATAAATTAAAAAGGTGTTTTTTGTATACAATGGAGTACTACTCATTCACAAATAAACTTGAGACATTTATAACTAAATGCATGCACCTTGAGACTAAATTCTGCAGTGAAATAAATTGGACACATATGTGTAAATATCGCATTGTCTCTTTGGTATGAGAAACTGAAAGGATAAATAAGAACCACAGTGTATAATAGATAATATGAAACAGGAAGAAACTTTTCAAAAGGAAAGGGAAACTGTGAAGGGGGGGAAGGAAAGGAAAAGAAAAAATTTAGAAAAGAAGGAAATAAATGGAAACAAAACTTTTGTAAATAAGAAGGGGAGGAGAGGTTGCAGAGAGAAAAGGTTTGGGAGGAAATGAGGAATCACGATACATCATGTACAGGTACAAACCCTGTTTGATAAATGTGATTGTTATGTATATTTAAATTGTACCAATAAAATTATTTTTTAAATTAACTATATGCTGAGTTATATTAGAAAATGAAAATATAGGAGAAAGTATAGGGAATCATTTCATTAAAAGTCATTTTTTTCTGTTAAAGGAGGCTTTATTGTTTTACTAAATATAATAACTCCCAGACTTATGAACATTCAAATAGTGAACTTTTGCAGATAGGAAAGCACTTCTCATTATGAATTGTAATACATTAATGCGAACAAGTCATGGAAGTAGCTCAAGTGTCTACCTTACAGTTTTGTAGTAACTGTAAAAGTATAAAGAGTTTATTTACAATTATATTGTTCTGTAACACCATTTTTAAGGTAACTGTAAAAGTAAAAATAGTTTATTTACAGTTGTACTGTACTTTATCACCTTTTTAAGGTAACTGTAAAAGTAAAAATAGTTCATTTACAATATATTTATGTGTCTGCTTTTTAATGCTTTAACTTGTATATTTGTGCCAAAGATGTATAAGACTCACTTTGTTGGATTTACCAAGTTCCATTTTTTTTTTTTTTGCTTAAATTCTTTTATTGGTATATTTTAGGTATACAATACGTTTACATTTGTCATTGGGTGCTTATACCTGTACATGATGTATCTTGGTTCTTATTTTTTTCCCATTACCCCCTTCACCCCTCCACCCTTCCCTATTTACATAGACTTCGTTTCCATTTTTGTTTCTCTTTTCTCATAATTTTTCCTTTCCATTTTCAAATGGTCTCCTCGAGCAGAACTTATACACTTATACTTTATTTCATATGTTCTTTACTTTATCTAATCAACATAAAAGACATGAAAACATATAGTACAGCATTGATTTTTTTATAGACATGCTATTAACTTTGGTTTAAAATTATTTGAAGTTGCAGGCATTTGCATAGATCGAATATTATTGGAGAATGCCATTTACATCTTTTATTGATTCATCTAAGACTTATTTGGAGGGACAGTGTAACATATTGCCTATCAAATGGAAATAGTTTTCACCAAAAGCTAATAAAATTTACAATGATTTTAATTGTAAAATCACTGAAGCCTTAATGAATGTTAATTCGCTAGACCACTGAAAATGCTAGCAGATAGTAAAATTTTGTCAACATTTATGCATTATAATAGGCATTTAAAATCTACACATACTTGTAGTGATGCTTAAAACCTGATATTAGTTTCTGTGGGGTTATTCTATTACTGAGAGCATATTTAATAACTGCTATTGGAAAATCCTGCTGCCTGTGAAATATTATTCACTATGTTTCATTTACTGTGATCTATTTTAATTATAATTTGGAGAAACCTAATCAAGCACGTTCTCTAAATAAACAGATCACTTAGATTAGACTGCATTTCTGCATGTGGATAATTTAGTATCCTCTCAAAAGCTGCAAATCGAAGTTTAAACTTCAAATAGAATTTTTGCAGAAAGGTCGAACTTTATTGATTCAGCCTGTTCTTCCACACAATCCAGTTATTTACCAAATAGGTTTTCTATATTGGTGAAGATAATGTTTAAAGATTCTGTTAATTATCTGTAATGTGTGTATTCTTTAAGAGCAGTAAAGTCTGTGTAGCATGTTGCAGAGAAAAATCAATTTGATGCACCTGTATTTTAATTTTCTTATGTAATTGGATCTAATCTGGAATGTTTACCTTGTAGATATCTTCCAATCCATAGTCAATAAGAATCTACATATTCTGGAATTCAGTAAAATTTTTGAGGTTTTTCCAGAGTAATTTAAGATCAAAGACAATTTAAACTGTCTAGCATTGTTATCATATTTTCTTCTCTGAATATGCTCCCCATAGTTTCTTTTTCATGCCAAATATCAACTGGAATTTAATGTGGGAATTGCTTTTTCTTACATATTTAGTTTGAGCCTGCTGTAATAAATACAGGAGTGACATTTGGGGAACAGCATCTGACTTATATTGTTAGACAAAAATGTGTTCATGGGGACATTTTGCAGAATTCATGGTAATTTATCATTCTGCCATTGCTGCTGGAATTTGCTGTTATGTTTAGATTATACATAAACTCGCTGGTTACACTGTTGTAGCTGTTCATCAATTTGTTTAAAATACAGTTTTCTTTACAAATTTTATTCCAGAACAGAAAGCCCTTGGGAACCCTAGGTATTGAGACTAAATGAGCTCTAAGATTGCTGTCAGATGCAGGGCCAGGCTTCTGTGTGTCTGCTCAAAAATGACTCATAGAATCTGTCTAGAGGCTGGAGAGGTTACTTGGTTGGAAAATAACTAAATATTCATGATGACTCATTTAGCTCATGACAGAATTCTTCTCTCTGTGTTTTTGAGGAGCTTCAAAATTATTTTGGCAGTATACAGTCGCTCAAGAACCTGCAGAGTGATAAATTATTTTATACATGAAAATCTTACCCTGAAAATTGAAGTGGTCTTTGGGGAGTTCCATGCCACAGAAATCACTGGAAACAAGTTGCTCAATGAGGAAGCCTTTCGCTAGGTTTCTGAAAGTGTGGTCAGTGTTTTATTTTCCTTAGGAATGAAAAGTTCCCTCTATCCTGCAGTAATGGTAATTTCACATATTTTATATGGCCATCACTTAGAGGAAGCAGATAACATATTTTGATTCTATTTGGAGATACTTGCAACAGAACTTGGAAGAATTGGAGAAGGAATAATGAGACTTCTAAAGCTACTTAGATGCAAGGTGTCTTTTGATTTTCCATTTCCCTTTACGAATGAAAATTGTTGAAAAAGACTTAATAGTTACTGTGAAACTGGATAAATGGTGTATACTCCTGAAAAATCTTAGAACTTGGTTTCAGGAATACAGAAGTATGGAACTTGAAATAAGTCAAAGAACAAGGATCAATCGTCAGGCCAGAAATGAAGAAGAAGAAAGTCCTCACTTTCACCACATCTGGTACAAAGTTTTAGGGTCAGGAACCCTACTTGCAAATTCAATTTTGAATTATTTTATGTGTGAATAAAATCCATATATTTTATGAACAAAAATGTTTATTCAAGGGTAAAGCATTGTATTTCAATATTCAAAGTGAATAATGGATGTGATATGACAAATCATGTTTAAATTTTGGTGGACATGTGTGTAATCTGAAAGCAGCAATATCTGAAAAGATTTAAAGATGGGTCTTCAGTAAAATTCTACAAGTTTCAAAAATAACATCTGTTGAAGAGAAGACTATTCTGTCTCTTTTCTCTCCTTTTCTCAGAGACCCCCCCCCCCTCTTTTTCAGTACTGGGGATTGAACCCAAGCCTTCACACTAGGCTGGACCCACAGCCCATTTATTTATTTATTTGACAAGGTTTCACTGCATTGCCCAGGTTGTTGTTGATTGCAGTCCTCCTACCTCAGGTTTCCAGAATGCTCAGATTACAGATATGGGGCACCAGGCCTAGCATATTTTTATCTTTCTTATTTAGCAAATACCATTTACAATAAGAATACCCCATATGTGAAATATAGAACAGTAATATTTCTATTAATAGTAGAATTCTTTGCATAGGTCGACTAATTTTAGCACATTTTCTAACATTATCACAAATTTCCTCACCATTTAAATTATTTTTCGCTATTATTTTATAAATTTCCTATTACACAAAAACTTTTCTTTAATATATTACCCCATTTTAGTGACCTTGATAGTATCTTATTTTAAAAATTCTACTTTGAAAAGACATTTGGTTTTAAATTTCTCTAAATTTTAATATCTAATTTACTTATATTTAATGTTTTAAATTCCAATAAAGGAATTCTACCTTAACATGATAGTGTACACAGTGGATTTTAATCACACACAGTCTTGCCTTTATAAGACAAATTGAAAAGTTACTTTCAATAACGATTTAAAATATTGTCATTAATACAACTATATATGCATGTGAAATTGGTGTGCTCTAGATTCCACAACGTATTTTGTTTCTGTACTTGTCTATTTGCTCTGTATAAGGAGTGAAAAGATAATTAAGAAAATAAATTCACTCTCATAAGTACTGTAGTACTTTTAGCTGGGTTGAAAATTCTTGATGCGATTGGTTTAAGAATAGTTACAGTTTCTTTTAATTACTTTGGTTAAAATACATGTCAAAATTTGATTTTTTTGTTTTTCATTTTTCCAGTACCAGGGATCAAACTCAGGCAGGACCTTACGCTTGCAAGGCAGGCACCTTGCCACGGAGCTAAATCCCCAGACCAAAATTTGTTTTAAAAGACGTTTTGCTTTTTCCTTATAAACTTTGAGAAGTAAAACACAGCATTTCTCCTCAATCCTGGGAAATTTTCATAAATGTCATGGAATTCTTGCCTGTGAAATACTGTGATAATGGAACATTGAGAACATTTAACGGTTTCAAACAAGTGTGAAAATTACCATCCATGCATCCATAAAATTTTGTTGCCTACAATTAATAAAATTTCTCACAGAAGAAAAGAAACAATTTACAGTAAAAGTTATATCATGTATTCTAATTGGTATATGACTGTATATACCACATATACTTCTAAAATATAAGAATTGAGCATTTTCTAAATGCATTGGAGAGAAAGATACAGAGATAGAATCTCTGTATCTCTTACATAATCTAAAACTGAAGTATTATATTTTTATGAAGTATTTTGAAGAGTTCTTTACAT
>NW_004624792.1:13500503-13542267 GCF_000247695.1 Heterocephalus glaber
CAACATGATAATATATCAATATAAAATATTTTAAATTGTGAAGGACAAAGAAAGTGAAAAGCCACAAAGAGGTAATGGACTGAAAAACAAGAGGCCATTAACCAAAACCGAAGCTAAGAAAAGACAGTGCATCAAGGGAGTTCATGAAAAATGTCTTCAGACAGAAGGTGATTAGAGTGTAGAACAAGCAATTAGAACCAAAATAATCATTATAAAATCTGACCACTGCTCTTCACATGGGCGAATTAGCTGGGCAGTAGTCTTTAATCATTAAACTCTCAGATGCAAATAGGAGAGAAAAGGAGGAAACTGTTAAGTTAAAAAATATAATACATTCTTTAAGTGAGTGAAATAATCTTATTATTCAGGCATCTGGCTTATGGTTTTATATGTAAATACTACTGTTTGTGGAATATTAAGATATGATTGTGACCAATAATCTCTGGGAATAAGAGCACTAACAGGGATCAGGAATGTCTAGTAGCAAAGGTTGGACAATAGTAGAAGGCAGAAAGACTCTGCAAGACTCTGGCCTCCACTCTGACCCCACTAACTCTCTAGAAGACCTGTAAGTCATCACTAATTATCTTTTTTATTGTTGTTATAATTGACATATATATATATATATATATATATATGATTTATGCTTCACTATTTGGGAATTTATAGTTTGCCATTTGGTAATTTAGCTATCCCATAATGTACATGTCCCTCAAAATAGTATTTCAATTTATGACTATTATGGCATAAGCTCAAATTAATCTACAGATGATATCAAAACAACACATTATCTTTAATTAATATTAAAACTTTCAAAAAAAGTAGTCATGTGGAAACCAAACATAAAAGAAACAAAATGGTAAGGGGGTTATATTAGTCAGCTTCTCCTTCTGTGGAGAAAATACGTGATATCCACAACTTAAAGGAGAAGTTTACTTTGGCTCATGGTTTCAGAGGTTTCAGCCCATGGTACCTAGGATCCAAGGAATCAACACACATAGTGGAAGAATTCATGGCAGCCAATTCTTGACATACAGGAAGCACGAGAGCAGAGGAAGAGTCAGAGAGGAAATGCCCAGTGACCAGATACAGTCCCCCAGGTCACATGCCACCTTGAGCTATCCAGACAAATTCAAAAATGTGCTTTACTAATCTCCGAGGCATCTTTCAAGTCAATCAAGTTAACAATCAATGTTAACCATCACAGGGGTGTTTGGAATTTGCTATGTGTCAGATATAAGGCTTCTCTGAGGCACTTTGACCATTGGTGAGAGAGAAAAAAATACTTGAAGCATTATTTAAAAATCTAAAAGAGAGTTGTAATTTTTGATAACGATGGTTTCAAAATTCTGTGTTAATTTTTCTCTGAAGGGAATGTTCTAAAGTTCTCACAAAGATCATAAAATACTTAGAAAAGGGACTCTCTTTCCCCTAAGCCTTATGATTCCAGATGTAAGGTGATGATAAAAATATTTTCTAGGTAACTCAGAGGGAAATACTGCTTTTATTTCTTCATAAACCTGAAAAATTATAGAACATACAGAGATACGTTCAAAACATTGAAGTATTATTTGTGCATGGCAGTTTAATGATTAGACTCACCCTTCCAGATAATGGGACTTGCATACTACTGGCTAGCCTTAAGTGGCTAAATGTCCTGGTAAAAAGCACCTATTGGGTTACCATTCTGCCAAAGCCTTGACATGGTTATCAAATATGATCTGAATCATAATTTTCCAAAATTATGGGGAAAATTGAAAATAATAATTTCGTATGAGAAAAGTAGGTAGAAACCATGATGAATATTAATTTATTTTGCTATAATAATCATTCTACTACTGGAAATATCAACCTTATAACATCACATTGTATGTGTTAAATATACAGGGTAAAATTTATTTAAGAAAAATATAAGACATAAGAGGGATTGAAATAGAGAAAGGGAGATAGTGGCTGGGTAATACAATGAGTCAATTAAAGAAAAATATTATAATTTTAATAAAAAGAATACTACTTCACTTCTACAAAACAGTTTCAATACATACATAATGGTCATTAAGAAAAGACTTTCAAGCTGTCAAAAAAAAATTCTATTGAACATAGCTCTTCCAGTGAAAATGTTTCTTCAAAAAGTAGTTTTATTTAATGCCTACTCATTTATTTCACAATTATTAATACATATCTACAATGGGCCAGAATTCATGTGGGCATGAAGGGCACTGGGCCCCTTAATAAGCACAACTGGGTGACAAGAATGGTGTTGGCAATAAGGTGGTACAGTTTAAAAGAGGGGTAACTAGTGTTCTAATGAATGCTGGTGAATATAATGGTATTGTTGCCCTATTTATACTTCAGTTATTAATTTGCTGGGAGAGCTGGCCCATTTGAAATTGGTGAGTTCTATTTTTAAGATAAATTATGACAAATTATTTTGTTTCATTTAAATTCTTTTATTGGTACATTTTAGGTCTATAATAAGTTTACATTTATCATTGGGTATTTGTACCTGTACATGATGTATCTTGGTTCTTATTTTTTCCCTATTCCCTGTCCTCCCTTCACCACTTCCAACCTTCCCTATTTACAAAATCTTTGTTTCCCTTTTTTTCCTTTTCTTATAATTTTTCCTTTCCCTTCTTTACTTTCCCCTTCCCTTCCCATTTCACCCACCCCTTTGGACCTTTTCTTCCTATTCCAAATTATCAATTATTCATTTTAATCATTTAAATCCTTATTTACACTTTCAGTTTCTCACACCAGAGAAACGATTTAGTATTTACAGATGTGTGTCCTATTTATTTCACTTAAGAGTACGGCCTCAATATGCATCCATTTAACTATAAATGTCTCTAGTTTCTTGTTCTTTATGGCTGTGTAGTACTCCATTTTATCTTAAAAGACACATTTCTTCTTTATCCAGTTTCCAGTTGATGGGCACTTGGGCTGTTTCCAAGCTTTGACTATTACAAACTGTGCCCCTATAAATATGGGTGCACATATATAGCTCTGGTATGATTCTTTTAATTCTTTGGGGAAGATACCCAGCAGGGAAATAGCTGGGTCAAATGGGATGTCTAGTCCTAGTTCTTTGAGGTATCTCCATACCAGTCTGCCCTCCCACCAACAATGGAGAAGAGTTTCTTTCTCCCCACTCCCCCACCAGCATTTATTATTGGTTGATTTCTTGGCAAGCTATATTTTTGATGACAAGGATTAAAGGATTAAATATTCATAAAAATTAACATTTGAAGAAAATGAGAATAATGTTTGTATAAAAGAGGAACCGATGTGCAACAGGATCCTAGCCTTTCGATTGTGCACAAATAGGTAAGATGGGGAGATGATTCTGTGTTGCTTCAGGAAGCAGTAGGAGGAAATTCTGGAAGAAGTTAGAGGAAATCTTGTTTTATGGGAATACAGCTAATAATAAATGGTGTTGACTAAAAGAGAACTCTATGGAGAATATTTAAATAGAGTCAAAGAAACAATATACAGGAATAGAGGTCAGAATCTATCTAAAAAGGTTTAAGTTGAAGAATTAAAAGCATAGACACTAAAATCAGAACATGGCCCAATTGTCAAACTTACTACCTATTAGTTCTTTTATTCCAGACTATTTACTAATCTCTCTACTAATCTCTCTACTTCTGTTCAGTCACCTGTGTAGCTGGATAACAATGTCTGCTTGATGGTTAAATAAGGTAAGATACCAGGAGATATTAGTGTACAGCATGTGTAAAGATGTCTCACTTTAACCTTTTAAACACTGTGATGCTTTGTGAGTCTGAATAAATTAGAATCTTACTTGGATCCTGAAAAATATAATTATGATTATTAATAATTTAAACTATGCATTTCTTATTTATTTAGGATAATATAAAGAAAACCAGAGATTTGCAAAAAGATTAGTTGCAAAGAATAAAGTTTAATAAAACTCAAATAGACTTCTATAGTTTTAATAATTCTTACACAGAGTGTTTGTATATAATGATAAGTAAAATTCTATATTCCAAAAATATTATTTGACTAATAATGGAAAATAATCAGATATAATTAAAATTCAATCTGTAAGATAGACAAAATGTAAGTTGCATACATGAAAGACATTAAGTGATATGGAAAAATCTTTACCGTCTGAACTATACAATGCACAGGACTTAAGACTATAAATATACAGGGGAAAGTTGACTATTACGTACTGCTCAGTCATGTCACTGGTAGACAACCTACCTTGAAATATTGAAAGTGATGTTTATCTAAATCCTTCACTGACCATGAATCCTATTTGTGTTCTATAACTATGGCTGTATCAGAGAAGCAGAGTCACTCAGCATGATACATGAAAAGGGTCTTATCAAATGACTGCAGATTGTGCACTGGAGAGAACTGGTTAAACAAGCAATGTTACTGAGGACTGAAGTTAGCAAAGCAAAAGCTCAAAAAAGAGAGAAGACTGAAATAGGAAACGTGAAAAATGGGACCTACAACAATGATTCAGACCCACAAAGGTGGACTGAGATTCACATAAATCTCTCAGTAGCTCTAGTCCTCTGAGTGAGCCTGATCAATACAGTTTATGTGATTATATTAAATGTATAAACTAATTTGGGGTGACTGATGTATTTATAATGTAGTAGCATCATGCTCAAGAACCAGGCATTGTTTTTTCTAAATGTTTATTACCTCTTTTTGACTACCAGGAATGTTTCAATATTTTTCTTCTATGGATTGTGTGCATTTATCATTAAATTTATCCCTAAGAATTTACACTTCTTTGTTACTATTGTAAATGGAGAATATCATTATGTTATTTAACTGGTTATTATGGATCTGTAAATTAAGTCATATCGTGCTATTTAAATATTTTTCCAAATAAAATATAATAACCATAACTACAAGTAATCTTACTTTTCTTAATTCCTTATAGCACTAATTAGTTTATATGTGGTATAATTCCATTGGCTAACAGTTGAGGGACAAGGCTGAATTGTACTTTACACAGTGGGAATATGGTAGTTTCATTGTTTCTGAGCTTTGTGGACATATATCAACTGAAACTCCATTATAGAAAATGGTAGCTTTGGGACATTATTTAACATCAATGAAATCTCAGATTTCTTAATGCAGTATATTAAACTAATGTATTTCACAACAGTGAGTAAACTTTGACTTTCTTGAACTCCTTTGATCATTTTATTTAAAGGAAATAATGTTTTTTCCTTTACCAATTAAAGGTTCTGAGAAATTACCCTATTGGAATAAGCTAACCTGACATAGTTCCAGAAGACGCAAGATTGCCATATCAAAACTGAAGGATAACTGCTCACAGAAATAGCACTTAGCAGATATAATACAAGGAAGTCTAGTGGCAGATATACAGTCAAAGTGTTCTCTTTTGGGAGATGAACCCTAAGAAAATATGTATACTGGTATAGAGGTCATAGAAAAAGATATATGTCTCTGCCTTGCCTTATAGAGAGACTCTATCTTTCAAAGCTGCATGCTATATAAACATCTTTGAGAAGAATCCTGGAGAATTATTTCCTGTAGTCTTTTTATATGTAAATTTGGAAGTTATATATTTTAAATATTTTATTTATTAGAAATATGACTATTAGTGGAGTTTACTTCTTCCTACTCTCCTACTCTTCCTTCTTTTCCTCTTGCTCCTCTTTCTCTAGTACTTCATTTAGAGTTTGATGTATCTTTTTAATCTTCCACTGTATTTTCTTCAAAAATATTTTTATTTCTCATTTTTACATCTTCACTTCCTAGTTCCATTCTTAGCTTTCTTTATTGCCCTTTATTAAATATGTACTCAATTCTTTTCTCCCCTGAGCATTTGAAAATTTTATTCATTTTGAAACTACATTTTGTCTTTCTGGCTTTTAGTTCTTCAATTCATTTAATTATCTTTTCACTTTTCTCTTGTATTTTATATTTTATTTTTAATTTGAAAATGTTCGATTCATTTAACTGATTGGTGCATTTACTTAAAGATTTTTGCTAAGTTTTGAGTGAAGAAATTGTGTTAGAACTTTTTCTGTAACCCTTTTCTTTATTCATTTGGTTGGAGAAGGGTTCTTTTATAGATAGCAATGTTTGATTCTCATTTTTTCTTTTCGCCTTTTAGTAGTTTTAGTTTGATAAAGGCTTCATGTGTCTGCATTTTGTGGGTAGAATTGACAGTGCAAGAGTGTTAATTTTTTTTTTTTTTTTTTTGTACCGGGGATCAAACTTGGGTCCTTGCGCTTGTGAGGCAGGGAGCGGAAACACTGAGTTAAATCCCTAGCCCAAGATTGTTTATTTGAGAATGCCCTGCAACATTTGATTTTCTTAACTGATGTTTCTTGGAGAATAGAGAGCTGTTAGGACTTCTTCCTTTTTTCTTTTTTTTCATATTCTTACTAATCCTCCAGTCTCCAAAAGTGTGAACTAGTTAATTAACATCTCTAAGTCAATCTCTTTATACAGTAAAAAAAGATATTAATTCAAAGTTTAAATCAGACACGATGGTTGAATTCTGGTCAAATACTTTTAAAGAGTACAGTATATGAGCAAAAATCATTTTCTTATGTTGCTATTTAACAGAGGTAAACATTATGAAAAGCACAATCTATTGCACTCTCCAAGAACTGATGTCTTTCTAACACTACCATCTTGACTCCTGGGTATATGCAAATGCTTTGCTTTTGCACATAACCACATGGGTATACCTGGTGGTCTGACCCACCAGGACTCTTTCTAGTATTTTTTTTTTAAATGGTGGCCTTTCTCTTCCTGGAAATGATCTAAGTTAAATCATAGAACCATTATTCTTTTCCTCCCTTTCTCCCTTCCTCCTTATCCTCTCTCCCCCCTCCCTCCTTCCTTCCTTCCTACTTTCCATCCTTCCTTCTTTCCTTTCTTCCATCTTCCTTCTTTCCTTCTTGTTGTTCTTACTATTTTTACTTCCCTTCACAATCCATAATGTTGATATTGGAGATCAAGCAAATAGCTCCCCTGGAAAAGGATGCTTATTTTTCCTATTGACAGGTAAGTCAATGTCCATGATTTCTTTGTCTTCTAACATGCTACTACTATGATTTTTACACAAGCTTGTTTATTCTTGAAAGATTTATACAGACATTAAAACTTAGGCAGATTACATTATCTTAAATACTAAGAAGAAGCATCCACTTTTTGTTAGTAGTTCCTACATTTACACCATTATTGAAAAATTATAGTAATTATTGTAGGGAACAAGGAAAGGGGATATTACTAGAACCTCTGCAGTAAGTCCTGGTCTCCTGTGAGCCACAACAGCACAAGGCAAATTAACTTATAATGCAGGAAAGGTAGAAAAAAATGAGACTTGGAGAAGAAGCTGAGCTCTGGGCCTGATCGATGTTGCTCTGGGCCGCAAAGACGAAAGCCCTCAAACCTGCCAATACTTTATTCAGTATATGGGGAGAAACAAATGTCACAGGTGACTCAGGGGGCAACAGAAATCCTAGAACAATGAGGAACTATAGAGATGAAGATTTTGTTCCTCCCAGGATGTCTTTAGCTTGTGTAATCTTGTCCTGGAGCATCACAGCATTGCCGGATCATTGAGGTCTTAGCTGTGACCGGAGGCCAAAATGCAGTTATATTTCGAAATGCCATAGCTGGCCTGTAGGCAGGAGAACTCAGCCTCATCAAATGATTTTTCCCCAAAATTATGTAGAATTGCTCCCACCAAATTATATATAATTGAACAGTCATAAAATGTCATAAACAATTTTCTTAATTTTATGAGTTGTATTTTTAAAATGTGCTTTACTTATTGGTTTACAAAAATATAGAGTCATGACATATATCTCAATGCCAAATTCAAAAATATTCATATCATATTTTCAAAACACTAGGCAGTTTCAGACACTGTTATCTTACTACTGTAGCTGTAGTAGTTTTATTGCTTAATCTATCTATCCCTTCATATTTATTAAACAACTTATTAAACACTGAGTACACTTAATAACAGTAAGTAATAAAAATTAGCTAAGAAGAGAACTAGTTAACTCACAAAATATCTAAGTCAAGGTCTCTACAGATAGAAATAAGCTATTAATTTAAAACTATGAATCTCACATAATGGTTGAATTCTGGTGAAACTCTTTTAAAGAGTGTAATATATGAGCAAAACTCATTTTCTTTTGTTACATTCTACGTACTGATTTCCACAGTGGTTGCACCACTCTACACTCCCACCAGCAGTGGAGCAGGGTTCCTCTTTCCTCACAGGCCTGCCAGCATTTGTTATTGTTGATTTCATGATAGCACCCATTCTTTCGGAGTGAGGTGAAATCTACGCTTTTTTTTCATTTGCATCTCTTGAATGACCAGTGATGTTGAACATTTTTTCCTATGTGTATTTGATAATTCTACATCTTTGTCTGAGAAATGTCTGTTCATTTCAGATGTCCACTTTTGGATCGGGTCTTTAAATTTGGAAAGTCTGATTTGTTTAATTTCTTTGTATATCCTAAATACTAGACCTTTGTCTGAGGGACAGCTGTTGAAATTTTTTTTCAACATTGTGGGTTGTCTCTTCACACTGTTGGTGGTTTCTTTTGCTGTGCAGAAGTTTTTTAGTAAGATGAGATCCCCCTTGTTGATTGTGCTGGCTCATGAGTAACTGAGGTTTTGTTCATGAACTCTTTCCCTACATCAACGTTTTCAAGATTTCTGCCTAACCTCTCGTCCAGCTAGTTTAGTGTTTCTGTTTTAATATTTAGATCTTTAATCTATTTTTATTTTAGTTCAGTGGTTGGTGAGACATATAGGTCTAGTTTTAATCTTTGGCAAGTTTAAATCCAATTTTTCCAGCACCATTTATTAAAGAGGCTGTCTTTCTTCAAGTGAGGGTGTTTGGCTTCTTTGCCAAAGATGAGGTGGCTGAGTATGTGTTCAGTTGTTTCTGCATCTTCTAATCTGTTATACTGGTCCTTAGGTCTGTTTCTTTGCCAGTATCATGTTGTTTTTATCACAGTAGCTTTGTAGTATAGTTTCATGTTGGGGATTGTGGTAACCCTTAACTTGTCTTTATTGCCTAGTATTACTTTTACTATTCTAGGTTTCTTCTTGTTCCAAATGAATTTTTAGATTGTTTTATCCAGTTCTGTGAAGTATGCTTCTGGGATTTCAAATGGGATTGCATTGAACCTACACAGCAGTTTTGGAAATATGGCCATTTTCACTATGTTGATTCTTCCTACCCAGGAGCAAGGGATATCTTTCCATTTTCTGATATCCTCTTCAATCTCTTTTTTCAGAGTGCTAGAGTTTTCAGAGTACAGGTCTTTGATTTGTTTTGTTAGGTTGATTCCTAGGTATTTCAATTTTTTGGATGCCATTGTGAAAGGAATTGATTGCCCCATTTCTTTCTCAGTGAGTCTGTTGTTCATGTAGAGTAAAGCTATTGTTTTCTGTGTGTTGGCCTTGTATTCAGCTACTTAACTGAATTAGGTTATTAAGTCTAGAAGACTTTTGGTGGAGTTCCTAGGGTCTTCTATATAGAGTATCATGTCATCTGAAAATAACGAAAATTTGCCCTCTTTGTTTCCTATCTTTATGCCATTTATTGTTTCTCTTGTCTAATTGCTGTGGCTGATGTTTCCAAAATTATACTAAACAGGAGTGGTGATAGTGGATATCCTTGTCTTGTTCCTGATCTCAGTGTGAAGGATTTCAGATTTTGACCATTTAGTATGATATTGGCTGTTGGTTTTTCATAAATGGCTTTTATTAGATTGAGATAGAGATCATCTATTCCCAATTTTTTAGGATTTTTATCATAAATCCGTGTTGGATTTTTTCAAATGCTTTTTCTGCATCTATTGAGATGATTATATGGCTTTTGTCCTTGGCTCTATTGATATAGTGTATTACATTGATTGATTTGCATATATTGAACCATCCATGCATCCCTGGGATGAATCCCACTAGGTCAGGGTGTATGACCTTCTTGATCATCTTCTGCATTATATCTGCCAGTATCTTATTAAGGATTTTTGCAACTGTGTTCATTAGTGAGATTGGCCCTTAGTTCTCTATTTCGGTTGGGTCTTTCTCTGCTTTGTGGATCAAGGTGATGTTTGCTTCCAGGAAAGAATTTGGGAGTATTGCTTCCCTTTCAATTTTATTGAAGAGTTTAAACCATGATGGCAGTGGTTCCTTCCTAAATGTCTTGTAGAATGCATCAGTGAAGCCATTAGGACCCAGGCTTTTCTTAGTTGGTAAGTTTTTAATTACATTTTCAATTTCATTGATTGATATTGGGTCATTTAGAATTTTTAGGTCATCTTAGATCAATTTTGGTTATTCACGCATATCTAGGAATCTATCCATTTCTTCGGTATTTTCTACGTTATTGGCATATAGGTTCTCGAAGTAGGTATTGATCATCCTCTGGATTTCTGCTGGGTCTGTTGCGATTTCACCCTTTTCATTCCTAATTGCATGGATTTGGGCCTTTTCTTTGCGTTTTTGTTTTTACAAGGTTAGCTAAGGGTTTGTCAATTTTGTTTATTCTTTTGAAGAATCAACTTTTGGCCATTGATTTCTTGTATTTTTCTCTTAGCCTCCATTGCATTGATTTCTGCCCTGATCTTTACAATTTTCTCCCTTTTATGAGCTTTGAGTTTGTCCTGCTCTTCTTTTTCTAGAAGCTTGAGGTTCAACATCAGGTTGTGTAATTGAGCTCACTCTGTTTTCCTAATGTGAGTATTCACTGCTATGAATTTCCTCCATAAGACTGCTTTCATTGTGTCCCATAGATTCTGATATGTTGTATTGGCATTGTCAGTTAGTTGTAGGAACTATGTGATTTCTTCTTTAATTTCCTCTACGACCCATTGTTTATTCAGAAGTATGTTGTTTAGTTTCCATGTGTTTATGAAATTCTTGTGGTTTCTTTTGCTATTGATTTCCAATTTCATTGCACTATGGCCTAATAATATACAGGGGATAACCTCAATTCCTTTGCACTTACTTAAACATGTTCTATGAGCGTGTATGTCATCTATTTTGGAGAATGACCCATGTGCAGCTGAAAAGAATGTGTATTCTGATTTTGTGGGGTGGAACACTCTTAAACATCTGTTAAGTTCATTTGTTCAAGAGTTTGACTGAGTTCTAGTATTTTATTTTTAATTTTTTGTCTAGTTGATCTATTTGTGATAGTGGAGTATTGAGGTCCCCCACTATTGTTTTATTAGTGCTTATTAGATTTTATGTCTGTTAGTATTTGTTTTATATATTTGGGAGCACTAGTGTTTGTTGCATATATATTAATGATTTTCATCTCTTCCTCTTGGATTGTTCCCTTTAAATGGATGTAGTGTCCTTCTTTGTCTCTTTTAATTGGTGTTGGTTTGAAATCCACTTGATCTGTAAAGAAGATAGCTATTGCTGATTTTTGGGGGATTCCTATCACATGGAGTATTTTTTTCCATCTTTTAACTTTCAGTCTATGAGGTTTTTGTTTTTTTTTAAATTAAGTATGTTTCTTGTATGTAGCAAATTGTTGGATCTTGCTTCTTGACCCATTCTGCCAGTCTATTTCTTTTGAATTATAAATTGAGACCATTAACATTGATGGTTATAACTGATATTTACTGACTTATCCTTTTCATGACTTTTCTTTCTTGTTGGATTCTCCCCCTTTGCATTTAATTTCTTGTTGTTCCTGATCGATTCTTTCTGCTGGGCTTCCTGGTGTTGTGATCCTATTGTCTTCCTAGGATGTTGTTTAAAATTTTTGGAGCGCTGGTTTGGTATTCTTGAAGTTCCTGAGGTACTCTTTGTCATGAAAGCATCTTATTTCTCCATCAATTTTGAAAGATAGTTTTGCAGGGTACATCAGTCTGGTTGGAGGTTTTTTTCCTTTAGGGTTTGAAATATGTTGCTCCAAGCTCTTCTCACCTTGAGGGTTGTTTTGATAAGTCTGCTATGATTCTGATGGGCTTTCCTTTGTATGTGATTTGTTTCTTTTCTCTAACTGCTTGCAGAATTTCATTATTTTGTTGGGTTTCTGGAATCTTAACTATTATATGTCTATTGGTAGATTATTTTTTGATCAAGGCTATTTGGAGTCCTATATGCCTCACTTATCTGTATGTCAAATCCTTTTCCTCTCCTTGGGAAGTTTTCTGCCATCACTTCTGTGAACAGTTTTTTTTTTTTTTTATGTCATCTGGACTCTCTCCTGTTTCTTTCTTGACTCCCGTCAGTCTTTTGTTAGTCTCCTTTGCATCATTTTGCAGCTACTGGATTGATTTCTCATGGTCCCTTATTATTTTTAAGAAATTTTTCTTTTCCTGGTCACTAATTGCTATCGTATGTTTTGTATCTGAAATTCTATCTTCACATTGGCTCATTCTGGTGTGTAATTTGTCAATGGAGTTTTTAGTCTCCTGGAAATCTATTTTCATCTGTTTTATGGATTCCATTTGTTTCCTTTATCTGGATTCCATCATGCTCCTCAGCTCCTCTATTTTTTCATCTGTGTCTTCTCTTGAGTTATTAATCATATCTTGTACTATGGGCAGAATCTCTGCTGATATCTGAGAAATTATTTCTGATTTCATTTTTTCCAGGTCCTCTTTCACTGCCAGTTCAGGGAGTTCAGGTGGTTGAGCATCAGATTGTTCCATCTCGTTGCCCTTTGGGATTGCCTTAGGTGATCTGGAAGTCTGGTTTTGAGACTTATTTATGTCTGTTCTCATTTCAACAGATGCAGCCTGCCATTTCCTTATTGAGGTGACATTTTGCTCTCTCAGTGCTCTTGAATTCTCAGTAAGCCACGAAGTAGCCTCTTCTCTGATGCTCACAAGTACACCAATTCCTGGGTTTAGCATGATGGCCTTTTAGATCCCTGAGCTGACCTGTTGTATGGGCAGGGTTCTGGCTGAGGCCTGTGCTCTCTAGGTATGGTATCTGGGTGTGCCTCTTGTGGAGGCCTCTATGTAGCTATTGACTTGGAGGTCCTTTGGCTGGGGGCTGTGCACCCCAGTTCCTGTTGCCTGTGCAGGCTTTGGCTACGGTCTCCACACACTTATCAATGCTATCAGGGTGAGCCCCTGGGTATTGCTTGTGTGCCTGTGTAGCTCTTTTCCAGGTGGGTACTAGGCTGTGGCTGAAGTTATGGTGGGCCTCTGGCTGAAGCTTGTGCTCCTGTGCAGCTAGCTCTTTTCTGGGTGGGCCTTTGGTTTGGGCAGGTGTGCCCAATCCTCTGGGGTCAGGGTAGAGCCCTGGCTGGGATCCCCCTGTATCTGAGCTGGCCTGGGCCACACAGCTACTCCCCAGGTTCTGTGATCACTTCTATTATTATCTATTTGAATAGCTTTCCACACTTGAGCATTCTCAAGCCTTTCTTAAATTCCAATTACCTGAATGTTTGCTCTTTCAGTCATTTCTCAAAGTTCCTATAAGTTGCTGCCATTCCTCCTTATTCTATTTTTTTCTTTATTCTTCTTTGATTGTGTATTTGAAATAGTCTATCTTTGAATTCACCTATTATACTTTATTTGATTTATACTGCTACTGATGTCTTCTATAATATTTTCAAAGTTTGTATGGGGTATTTTTGAGTTCAAGGATTTATCTTTCTTTTAATTCCCTACATCTGTTTATCAAGTTTCTAGTTAAGTTTCTGGTTAGAGTATTAATTTTTTGTTTGTTTTTTTCTTGAAGTTCATTTAGTTTCCTTAAAAGAGCTGTTATAAATTCTCCATTTGAGAGTCCTCTAATACTGATTACTCTCTGGCTGGCTTTTGGCATCTTATTTCAATCATCAGGTAAGGCCAGGGTTTGAAAATGCTTTTAATGCTTGTTAGTGTGAGATTTTTATCTGGGCCTTCTGGATTGGGTATTTGTGTGTGTGTGTCTTTGTAATTTGTCTTTGTGCCTGTTCTCCCAAAAACTCTAAGCAAGCTGCCTGTTGCCTCTAAACCCGTACTCACTTCCAATATTTCATCACTAGCCAGTGCCCTACGTCCAGGTTTGCTATGTGTCTTCGTGGTGTGCTGTCACTGTTTCAGCACTAGAGTGAGATCCAAGCTGAGGTTTGTGTGAATTCCATGGCCATGTGTTTGGAATGGATTAGAGGTGAAAAGGGGGCTTGTATATAAAAAAGCAGTTTATTCTCACAGCCCTCTCCCTGGGTTGACCCTGCTATCTTATCTACAATCGCTCTCCTATAGTCATGTACTGCAGGATTCTGCCTGCTGTGGGCAGAGGAACTGTGACCATCTCTAGGCTCTTACATTCTGGGCATGGTCACCAAGTCAACAATGACCTCAAGGCTATGTCACATCATGAGCCCACCTTCTACTAAGATCAGTACAGCACTGTTGTAGGACCTACACTACTATAAATTGCCAACAGCTAATGTAGACTTGTGCCCCCAAACTTCTGCAACCAGCCACAGGTGATAATGGCTGGAGTAGAAGTCTGACAAACATGAGGTGTTTGTCAGTGCTTGGTAGTGAAGCTGTTCCATAGGCTCCACATATGGGAACTGTTCTGGGGGTTTGTTCTGTGAATATCTGTCCAATGTTAAGTTTCTATAGCTGGGTACTAAGTTTCAATGCAAAGTTTTGTCCTTACCACCTTGTTCTACCCTTAGTGAATGAACATCTTGTTCCATTGTGTGCTGCCTGAGATTGGGGTAGTTTTGGTGAAAACTGTCTCCATGGAAGCTGATGTCAAGCTGGGTTCCATATGAGTCTGACAGCCACAAGGACCTGCACAATCTGGGTTGTAAGATAATGACCACCAGGCCAACTCAAAAATTTTAACTGATGGATGTCAAAACTCATGTTGGTCTCACAAGCATCTTCCTCATGCCGGGGCAGGTTTAGAGGTTCTGTCTTTGAGGTCCTTCTGAAAGTACTAACCCTTGTTTTCTGCCCAGTTGCTGTGATTCACCTCCGCTATCCTCACACTGAGCACCAAGACAAAGACTTTTGCTACTTTTGCTGCTCTGTTCCCCAGTGGGTAGAGTCCATCTCACCACTGGGCTATTTAGCTATGGAGGAGGAGAGTCAAAGGCAGTCAGCTGCCTGGGTAATGCAATTCCTATGGCCCAGTCCTCATATTATCTGGGTTAGAGGTCATGGGGCTTTGCCCAGCACTGATTTTCACTGCAGCAGGCCTAGTACTGGGCTTCAAGTCTAAGGCCTGGACTTAATAATTTCCAGTACCTTCCTCAAACAAGAAATATATTTATTTCCATTGGACTCCTTGAAGTTGGAGCTTGGATCATAAATGAAACCCTTTTCTGCCTTTGTAAACATGTCTTTTCTCTGTGTTATACTAAAATCAGTCACCATGGTCACCCACTCAGCTTTCTTAGCTCTTGGGAAACTGGGTTGGTGCTTGAGTTGCTAATCAAACAGGTGTGTCTGTGGGGAGACCATCCTATTGCCATCTTGCCCTTCTAATTTTTTTCACTTTTTTATTTCAGTAAAAAGTAACAATTTCACCCCATTAGCAACACAATAATTCAAAATTGAGGGGAAGGCTATTATTTAGTAAAAACAAGTCAACATTAGATGCTGCCATTGAAGGCACTAAATTTGTAAATCCATTATCTATTTGCCTAAAGTTTTGTCAATCATGGTCCGCTACCCTATAAGCTGTTCACAGGGGCTTAAAAAATTGTCTGAATACTAACCAGATAAAAGAATGGCTGACCTCCTTTGTCCTTCTTAAGGCCTTCAAGAACAGCGTCACAGGGTTATACATGGACATCAACCATACTGATGCAGTCATTTCAGGACTGAATGGGGCATTATTAGCAGGTAAAAAGCTGCTCATTGGGTAGCAGACAATAATGTTATGTTGAACATTGTCCATTAGAACCAGTGACCCTGAAAGTTCTGGCTCACAGGCTCTTAGGTGCAGAATGGCAGCTACTGAACTGAGGTCCTGTGCCTCTTGAACATTGTGCTACTTGATAGGGAGGACAAGCAGGTCATGGAGGAAATTGCAGACTAGTGCACTAAGTACATGCTCCTCTAGTCCATTCATATCTAATGATCAGTGGACAGCCTCTCTGTGCCCCACTGTGAAAAGAAAGATAATTGTGGAGTTTGACTCTGTTTGCCTATCAGAGAGCCAAGCAGGACGCAGCCAACTCAAGTTTCCCAACGGAGTTGCTGTCACAGAATACTCTAGTCCTGACTTTTACTACCAGCTTGACTTTGGTAGAGACATGGCTGGGGGAAGTGAAAAAAGGTTGGCTGGGAGCTTCTCCCCTAGGTTGCTATACTCTGTTTTTATCTTCTGAAGACAATGGCAGAGGAGTGGCAGTTGGGATAGTAGCAATTAAAGGTGGAGGTGTGTATGGGGCTTAGGTCAGAGAGGGGACAGGGGAAGTGTGCAGTCAGACCTTCTACACATAGGCATCCACACAGACAGAGTGAAGTGGGTAGGATGGGGATGAAATTGTGCAGCAAGGCTGGATAGGATCTCTATGCTCCCTTTTGAAAAAGTCCCCTCTCTCTTCCCATACCCCACTTCATTTTTCCTCCCCTTTCCCATGGTAGAAATATAATGTGGTTATATTTTATGGCTAAAGCATTATGAAGTGTGTGTGTGTGTGTGTGTGTGTGTGTGTGTGTGTTCTGTCCTCTTCCTTTCTAGAAACACAACTCCTGTCTTCTGACCACTGGCACTCCCTGGTCCCCTACCTCATTTCCATGTAGTGATTCTTTCTTTTTTAGGAGACCTGATACCAACCCCCAGCCCAATAGTCTCTCACCCTCTCCTATTCTGGCAATTTCATGTTTGTTAATGCAAATTTGGATACTTAACCTTTGATTGTTTTTTTTATTCTTAGAATATTACCATTTCTTATAAAAATTTTAACTTTTCCTGTAGTATCTACTGAGAGTTTTCCTTCTTAGTGGTCATTAATTTTATGTGAAATAATTGTCATTATCTACATAAACTAGTAATTCCTATTATATTTGGAATTCTGAGGTATTATTTTTTATGAAAATAATTTCAAATATCATTTTAAATTCCAGAAGCTCATCAGCAAATAAGGATTTCTAGTTTAATTTGATAGTTACTCTTTTTTCATTTTTTTCCCTAAAGAACTCATATTTTAAAAGTCCTTCAAGATATCTTCAAATATACTATTTTACTACAAAAGACAATTAATGTTTTTCAAATTTCAAAGCCAGATCCCGAATCTCAAATTTTTACTCTCTAATGGCAATATTTTCTACTGAAAATATGTCAGGGAATTCTCAGAACATCCAAATATCTCAGTTGCTAAGCAACTGCTAATGTATTTTCCACCAAAAAGGTTTCAGATCAGCCTCTAATATATCAAATATTCACACAGCCCTAGATGCCTTTGCAAAATGTCCCTCTACTATAGCATGAAAAAGTTATTGCTAATCATAAATATAACTACAGGTTACAGCTAAAATATTGCAAAAAAAGTAAGCAAAATTATTTTAATTTGCTGTTCCCAAGGCATGACCCCTTTATTACCTTTTCTTAGGAAGATGTACATAATTTAACATTCATAAAGATTTTCACTCAGTTTTAATTAATTTAAAATAATTCAGCAATATTGAAATATACATGTATTATAAGGCCATTTAAATAAATATAATATACTTTTCCATAAAAAGGAAAGCATATTTTTAATAGAAATTATTTTGATTTCCAGTGTTATTATTTTCTTCTACAGAGATATTAGATAGATAGATGATAGATTCATATATTTTATCATTAAATATTAATACAATGTAGTTGCTGCTGGCTACATTTTCATCAGGTACACTTAGGAGTTTTATTTCTAATAGCTTAGTTTTGAAATACCATATTTTAATGAACTTTGAACACCAATAATAAACCAGCTAATTATAATCTGAGTTGCAAGAAGTACCTTGATGCTTCTGGAAATTATTTTTATACATTATAAGAATGCAGCAATATATTATGGAAAGAAAAAGTAGTTTTCAATCTAGCTGCATGATTTCTAGATAAATAGCATTATCTAACTTCAATATCTTTATCTGTAATATCTGTAAAATAAGAGTAGAGACTGCCCATTAGAGTTATTATCAACACATAGCATTGTCATCATGAGAACACTCTATAAACTGTACACTAACATGCATATTACATTTATTTTCAAGTGTGAAATATGTTGCTTTCATTTTGAATTGATTACTACCTCATCATCATGGTAGACATTGAAGATATTGAGGCGAACATAAGATATTGTTTCCCTATATATTTTAGTAAAATGTTAAATAATTTGCAACTGTGTTTTGCAGAAAACAAAGTCTCCAATCTCTCTGTCTCTGTCTCTCTCCTCTTTCTCCAAACTAAGGCATATTTCCTTAGAATACCATAAATTCTTACTTCAAATAATGTAGATATTGTAGGGTCTCTTAAAAAACTAACCTGATTTATTTAGTGACATCTGAGACAACTTTCTTGACTTCATATCAGCTCTTCTCAGTACTGCAGAGGACATCTTTAAGGAACTCAATTTCATGAAGAAAGAGCTGACATGGAACCATGTAATAACCATACAGCATAATCAAAGAAAAATGTATGTTCAAAGTGATAAAAAGTTTCAGAGAATTATACATTTGACTTTGACATGTGGTGCTGTAGAGAGAACACAGAAGTTGAGTTATGCCTAGAACATTAAGTGCAAGATTACTAGAGAAAGAAGGGAGAGATGTAAGTCATAGGAAAGTGAAGAGTATGATTAAGTCCAGAGATGAGCACAAGCATGATCATAGGGAAAAGAAATGTCAGGGTAGATTTTGAATGTAACATAAATAGGTTAGAAAACAAGCAGAAGTTGTATATATGATATTGTTTCATTGTGTGTGTAAAGTATTACTAGAGAAGAATGATTCATAAGCTAAAAAAGGTATATGTGTGGGGAAAGACAGAATTGGAAGAAAAGGAATACCAGAACTAAAGAGGAATATATAACATGTCAGTAGATGTATGTCACACGGCCAAAATCATTACATTGATTCAGTGTTCCTGAGGGTGATGCAGACTCTAAGAAATATTTAGGAATGCTGGCCTAAATGAGGATTCCAGGGGACACTTCTTGTTATGCCTTGTATCTAGATGTCCCCATGTGGTCATAGGAGGGGCTTTTTTGAGGTATCCGGATCTAGTGTGTGATACTAGGTTCCAGGATGTGACACTGGGATTGATTCATGGTGTGATGCTAGAATTAAGGGTGCTAGGATTAAGGATGTGAGTGCTACCTACCATGGCATGTATTCTGCATACAAAATAAGGGATAGAAAGAGGGTTGCTGTTTTTGCTTGCTACTTCGCTACTTAGATGCTTGCTACCTTCTGCGTTGCTACCCTCTGCCCACTTTGAGCTGTTTCTCCTCTGTGATGCACCTCTGCCATGCCACCCTGCCTTGGTGCCTGCCATCTATAAAATGAAACCTCTACAAATTGTAAGCTACAGTAAACCTTTCCTCCTTTAATCTTGGGCACTAGGTATATTGTCTCAGCAATGAGAAAAGTAACTAAGACACCTCTACAATGTCACGTAAAACAAGAATCTCACGGACAGCTATTTGGATAGGGATTTATGTTTTCCAAGTGTTGTTTTATTTGTTGAGGCTGAGAATTGATGACCTTTTTTAGTAGAATAAGTTTATTTTTCTGTGAGAACAAAAGGCACAAAATGTGTTAATATCTCCTCTGATCATGGGAATATCTTGTGTAGATGAAATTAACTATCAGAATTGTAGCAGGTAAGAATCCCAAACCTCCTATTATCTCCTTTTTTATATTAAATGATATTCTGAACTAGAATGAGTGGAGCCTACTGAGACAAGTATGTAGTGAGCAAGAGGAATGTGTTCCTGGACTGGAAAGGTGGAATAAGTGCAGGAAAAATATAGGCTTTTTGTAGAGCATGATGAAGGGATTCATTCCTATTCAAGAACAAAGTTAGAAAGATTTTAAAAATGGAAATATATAATCAGATTCTCTTTATTAAAGAACACAAACTGGATTTGTGTAAAGGGCAGAGTACACATTGATAAACTAACAATGTCATATAGAAGAGTAATTACAAGGCCACTGTCATTACTGAAAAAGGAAGGAAGAGAACACTTGGTGGATCAGGACTGAGCCACACATGTCATAAGAGGTAAATCTTAGAAGCAGCCTGTATGTCTGTCAATGGATGGATGGTTAAAGAAAAGTGGTACACAATATAATACTACTGTGCCATAAAGAAAGATAAACTTGAGACGTGTAGGGAAATGGAAGCACATTGTGAATCTAATGTTAAGTGAAGTTAATCAGACGTACAAGCTTAAATATCACGTTTTCTTTTATATGAGAAACACAAAATGTAAAGAGTAAAACAAAAGATAGAAAGTATGGAGATAAACCTTTCCGTGTGGGAAGGAGAGCAAGAACTGGCAAAACTTAATTACAATGTTTCATGCACATGCACCCACTACCCACAAGAAGGTAAACATACGTACAGCGACATGTACTAATAGAAATAATTAAAAATGAGTGTAAGAAGTGAAGACTATAAGATTTAATAAGCAAGATTAATAAAGAACAATAATGAAGACAAAAGAACTTAGAATAGTCCTCATTTTATAGGTAATGGAGTGCAGGAAAAGATGTGTGTGCAAAGTAATAAATTCATATTTGAATGTGTTTTATTGGAAATAACAGGAATATATAGAAGGAAATGTTTAGGAAGCATAAAGGAAAGATAGCATATGACCATGTGACCTGAGCTGGAAGGATTAGATGAGATTTGTATTAGATAGCTATTCATTGTTGAAAAGAATGCCTAATATTCTCTACTTAGAAGGAATTAGTTTGGCTCACAGTATCAAAGGATTTAGTCCATGGTTGGCTGAACCTAAGGCAAAAACATCATGGCTGGGGCATGGCAGCTAGAAGCAGAGAGAGGGCAAGCGAGCCAGAGAGACAGGCATACACTTCAAAGGCATACTATGAATGAGTCACCTCATGCAACTGGGATCTGCCTCTGACCAGCACATGCAGACATGAAATCATCAGTGGGTTAATTCACTTATGAGGAAAGTACCCCTGCCCAGATTACGTCACCTCCCAAAAGCCCCTCCTTGGAATATATGAGACTTTTGGAGGACATTTTAGATATAAATATGAACAGAATTTTAGTAGGTTGAAATACATAGTAATGGAAATTTCTGCAATGGGAAATTAGAAAGTAGTTTCAACCAGTAAGAAAATAGTTCATCATGATTTGTGAAATACAGCTCAGACAGTACTTACATGTGTGCAAAACTGCCTAGCATAATAGTCTTTTAATTTATGATATTTATTCTTTCATGTAGTATATGGAATAGCTTAGTGAAAGTACCAAATATATTTCAATAATAAATTGTTTTATATGTTGCAGATTATTATTAATTAATATTTTCAATTAATATCATTAATGTCAATTAAATGAAATTGGTTAACATTGTTAGATTTTTTTTGGATTTACTGATTTTCTGTCATATTCTATTAATTAGTGTGAAAAAAGTATGGAATCTACAACAATAACTGTGTTTATTTTTAAATTCCATTACACCAGTTTTTCACAATTTACAATAGTGATAAAATAAAAATGTTATCTCAGTAACCAGAAAACTACAATGGCCTTTGCAAGAGTCTAGCAATACATGTGAATGGTGTTTTGGAGAGAATTCTGACACATTGTTGTAGCTCTTAAATTAGATCTCTTAAAGAAGAAAATATATTCTACATATTGATTAGGTGCAATCATAGAATCTCCTTAAGCAAACCAATAAAATTAAAGGGTCTTATTTTTAAATGAGGTTTGTTTTGAAATTTACCAATTTTATCCTATTGCCATTTCTTGATGGCCATCAGGAATTTGTTCGAGGATCCCACGTGGATATCAAAATTAGCGAATGCTTGAGTTTGTTACATGAAATTGCATAATATTTGCATATACTACATCATACTTTAAATCATCCCTAGATTACTTATACCCAAGATACTGTAAATACTATGTAAATAATTGCTATATTATATTGCTTAGGCAATAATTACCATAAAAGTCTGTGAATGTTCAACACAGATAAAAATTTTTTTCAAATGTATTCAATATGTGGTTAGTGGAACACAGAGACATGGAGAGACAACTTTATCAAGAACATTAGAAAGTCCAAGCAATTAAGACAGTGTAATATAGACACAAATACTCATATAAATCAAGCTGATAAATAGTTGAATGAATTAAATAATATGTGGATAAAATAAGGAAGATAGAAAGGTAAGCATAGAACTTGAGGTAATCATCCTTTCTGTTTATGATATATCCACAATAATGATGAAGTGTAACAGATACAGTTACATTATTTACCCTTGCCTTTCAGCTTTTTTAAAAACCAATTTTTCTTTTAAAGATAAGGTTCAAATTTTATTTTGCAAGTAACTCCAACACAAAATACTTTACTCCCATTGTTTCTTATATTCACCATATTATTGTTACCAATATTATGACAGTGACCAATTTTAATCTCTATGGAAAACTAATGTGTATTTGTGTATATGTGTGGTTATTTATTATTTGTTTATGGAAGGATAGTTTGAAATAGAAACTAAAATAACATCCATGTTCAGTACTCTCATCTCTTAACAGATGAGTCTAGTATATTTTAAGGCACCCCAAAATCTAGCTGGGCCACAAAAACAGTAATTATTGAGAGGAGAAGAGTAAAGGTGAAGAATGTGGAGAATTCCATTTGCCTGTTAAAGAAGTAAAAAACAAAACAAAACAAAAATTGTGCTTCCTCCATTGTTTCTTATTTTCTGCATCTGTAGCCACATGAAAAGAATCTAAAGGAGTAGTGCTCTGATCTCTTCAGAAAGAAAAAAGCACTGGGTGAAATAAACTTGAGTCTGGATAGACACATGTGAAACAAACTCTCTGACCAATTGGTGCTAATTTTATTTTACTAAGCTCTGAAGTCTTAGTACAAGAATCACCAACCTGATATTATCTAAGACCCCATAATCTCTCAGGGAAACATGTATCCCAAAGTAAAAGATAGTATTTAAATTTTAAACAGATTTTAATAAATGAAATTGAATATTCAACAGTAGGAATAAAATATCTATTTAGGGTTACTTATAAACTATAACAATTTTTCTGAATTGAAAAAGAAATAAGAGAAAAAAGCAGATGTAAACAGATTAAAGTTCATTTTGAAACCGTCTTATACAGTGGGTATGTATAACATGTAAATACAAAAGAGAATAAAAAGTATCAGTTCTCTGCCCTTTCTGATGTGAGAAAGAGAACAAAGATGTCATGTCATCGGCTCACTTTTTACAAGTATAGACCCAGGTCACTTTGCTCTCAGAAGAAAAACATTTGGACAGAAGGGAGAGAGAAATGCACTAACACAGAGGCAGACGGCATTTAACTTGTTGACCCATACATTTTAGTAATTCTGTTTCTTGTCCCAACTTCAAAAAAATAAAGTCTATTTCTGAACACTTTTAGGTTCACAAAAAATATTGAGAGTCAGACACAGATATTTCCAATACACTCCCTACCCTTACACAGGCACAGCCTCTACTATTGCTAACATCCTCCACAAGGGTGGTACATTTATTACAATTCTTGAACATATATTGAGACATCATCACCCAAAGAAGAGCATAAGTTCTTATTACCTGTATTCAGATATTAAGGTTTTTATTAGTATTCCTTCCTGACCCATTATTTGTTCTGATCTTTCAAGTTATTTACTTCATTTAAATTGTTATCAGAGGAGTGGTATCATTGTGTTGATTATACTTTACCATCTGACTCAGAAGAATTTGGAATTTGATTATGAGAAGAGTTTATAAGGTTTTGACAATGTGGGCTACAGAAGTAATACAAAACTATAAACAGAACCTGCCAGGTGCTTCTGGTTAGAGTACAGAAACTCAGACTGCTGGCAGAAATCAGACAGTTGACGTCAGGTTCAGGAGGTTTAAATTGGGAATAGGGCTAGAGGGCATGTGTGTTTCATTCTAGCAAAAATTTCTCTATGTTTGTGTATGTCCAAAGACTGAATAAGATTGAATTTAAAAGTGGTAGACTAATTACACTGGCAGTAGAAATTTTAAAGCAGCCCAACATTCAGTTTATTGCACAGAATGGCATAGTTTATGGCTACTTTTACACAGGTTTATAGTGATAATCAGGAAAAGAAATGTAGCAAGAAAGGTAAAACTTGTTGAAACATATTGTGAACAAACGATGCCAGTAACATAGATGGGACACATTTATGTCTTTCCAAAATGTCAGAGTTTATTCTATAGCAATAAATTCAAAGTTACACCTCATTGGCCAGGCACTCACTCAGTAGTTAAACAAGAGGGGCAACCACGGGATCTTATATTATAATCTTAATCACTAATATCTATAGGACTCAAGTCACATGTCACACAACAATGTGTAGGTTACAGTACAGCTCCAAAAAGGTCAACACTGCCTGCAGGATTCCAAGAAATGAAAGCGAAGGCAAATAATCTGTAGAAATATAAAAGTCACCATAAATGAGTTGAAAAGACTAAAGGCCAGGCAGAGTTTCTCCAGGAGGTGCAGTTCTTGAAAGTAGAGAGTTGGTTCAGATCTTGAATCTGGACGGGAGGAAGTTTAAGTCATCTCAGAGAAATGGAGCTAAGCTTTAGCCAAGGATCAGAGATCCTCATCTAATGACCTTTCAACATCACGAAGCTCTCACCAAGTGGTCTCTTAATTGTGGTAGCTCTCCTATGACACTGATATATAGTGTTCCCTCCTTTTCTATAATAGTGGTAATGGGATTGTGTCATTTGTTGGTCTGTTGTGTCAGATAAGCTCATGAATTTGTTTTTTTCTGATATAACTCAGATGTATCACTTGTCCATGTGTTGCTGACTTAATTTGATGAGTTTAAAAGTGGTAGTTTTTTATTAGCAAGATTAATTGATTTATTACTTTATGACATGATAGTTCTGTGTAGCTGGGAGTTGTTTTAATCAACAATTTTTGTGGGTCCAGCATCTCAGCCATTGCACTAAAATGGAACAAGCTGCTAGTTTATAAAATTGAGTCACTTTGTACAAACCACAGCCTGAAAGCTACTATTCTATACAATATGAAGTAACTCACAGCAAGGCACAGCCTGCTCCTCACAAAGCCCCTTTAAAATTGGGGCCAAAGCTTTGGCATTTGGTTTCTGAAAAGATTAGTGTCATTAAAAAGAAGCCAATTACTTTGCAGCAAAGTAATTGTGTGATATACTTTGTAGGATTTTTAGAAATTCCATTTGGTTTTTAAAATGTTCTTTTAGGTATGTTTTATTGCTCATTTTTTAACATAAATGGAAATAGAGGTTTGCCAAATGCTTTTTTCATGAACTTTTCAAATTAATTCATTAATTTTCAAATAAAAATTAACCTCGAGTAAACACTATTTGATCATTGTTGACTACCTTTTTATAGGATGGGTTTCACTTGTTAATACTTCTTGAGGAATGTTACTTCATATTAATGGAAGATACCTTCCTTAGAGATCATTTTTCTATTTCATCTTATTTTCTAGGTTTCATGTACGGGATAATGCAACACTATATTTAGGGAAGATTTTCCTTTTTCTTCTATGTTATTACTGAATTTCTGTAAGAACGGTTTTTTTTTTTAAATATTTCATATAATTCACCAATGATGTCAAATGAGGTCATTTTCTTTATGGGGAGATTCACATTAGAAATTCAATTTCTTTAAGACAGAAATATGCTGTTTCTATTTCTTCTTTAATTCTGTCTAGATTTCCTCTAGAGTGCTGAACTTATTGCCATAAATTATTCATATTTTTCCTTATCACTTCAATAATCACAAAATATTTAATAGTACCTTTTTTCCCTACTAATATTGATGTTGTCCTTCTTTTAAAATGTTCTCCATCAATGTAGAGGTTTATCCAACTTATTAATATTCTACAGAAACAGATTTAAGTTCATTAATTCTGGCTTTTTTCCCTTATATCTTGATTACTGGTCCTTTCTTTATTGCTTTTCATTTTTTTATTTTATTACTTTCTTTGCTTAGTTTCTTATGGTAAAAATTTAGAAAATCAATGTTAGACAGTTATATCTTTCTAATTTAAACATCAAATGAACCAGTTTTCCTCTAAACATAACTGAAGATGCATTCTATGAGTTTGAGTGTTTTATACTTTTCATTAAAATATTTATAAATTACTGTAACTTTTATTCATGTGTAACAAAGTTTTATCATTCAATTTCTAAGTGTTTTGCCATTTTTACATATAATTTTGGTATTTATTTCTAATTTCTGTTTGGTTGAAACCATTACTTTAAATACTTTTAAATATTGAGATCTGTATTGCCAACATATATATGACTTATTCTGCATACATTTGAAAATTCTTCATCACAAAACTCATTTGGGTTCCCACACCACCATCTGTTCTCTTATATTCACCTTTTCTGTTCACTCAGAAAACATCTACACAGATCATTTCAAGTCTTCTCAAAGTTCTGAACATTCCAAACTATTTTTCACAGAAAATTATATCACCTCTATCTGTACAGAAAAAATAGAGACTGTAAACAGGAATGTTCTCACTTTCTGATACCAAATATAGAAACCTATTTCCTTTTCACCTGATAAAGCAGTGGAGTTTTTCTTCCCATAAAAGACTAATCCTTTGACTGGGAAGTTTCTATCTCTCTCATAAACCTTACCCCAAACTTTGTCCCTTATCTCTCATATATTTTGAGCCTACACTTTTCAAAGAGTTCTCACAACTTGTTGTTAAACTCAATGTAAGGAAAAAAAACAGAACAAGAAAACCTTTTTCTTAATCCTTCACCTTCTTGTTACCTTCAGATCTATTTCCTCTCTTACACAGAAACATTTCTCAAATGTTTTTTGTGGTCTTCCATTTTACTTCCCCACTTTCTGTTCATATCTTACCAAACAGTAATTTTGATATCTTTAATTGAGTTAATTACTTTAGTAAATTAACTAGAAAAACCTATCCTTTCATCAACATATAAAATCTGCTTTGAAATAAAAAGTCAATCTGAGACTAGTATTTTAAAAAAACTGCCAAGTACTGATGATAATAATTCTCAAGTAACAGACCTGTGAGAATGTACTTTTCTGTCTGATCTAATAATACTGTTCTTTAGACAGTGGTCAGGGCTCAACAGGGGACTGGTTGAAGATTTTTAAAATTGTTCTTCATCCCAAAGTGCAAGATTTAATGAAAGATGGCTGTGTTTTTTTGTTTTGTTTTTTGTTTTTGGTACCAGGGATCGAACTCGGGACCTTCCGCTTGCGAGGTAGGAGTCAGAACCACTGAGCTAAATCCCTGGCCCCCTAGATGGCGGTGTTTTTATAACACTACAGAGAAAAAATGAAATGACTACATTCACAAGAAAACAAGCAAAAACACACAGAAAATAACAGCTCATAAGAGAGAATAGGAATGTATGAAAGCCTTTCAAATTCTCAGTCTCTCTCCAACCATAATTTTGGCTGACAGCACTTCTATAAACGGAGGTAAAGCACTTCTGGATAAAACTGTGTTCATATTTGACAATATGCTTTATTTGCAAAGGCATTAATAACAATATTAATATAACCTTGTAACTTTATGGTAACTCTTTTTTGGACTAGTCTATATAACTTTGTGCTAGAAATCTGATATAGTATTTATTCTGTGGCTTAAAGCATCATTATAGGTCATAAGGAAAGTTACTTCCTGGCATGACAGAATCTTTAGTAAATTTTGGGAAATGTACATTATAATTTCTACAGTCAAAAAATTTTAAATTTCTTGATTATGATTTTCTTGTCTTAAAATATACAAATGAATATGTAAAATAGAAATTATTACAAATGCAAACCTGAAGTCTTTAAATAATACCTTATATGAAATTTTTATAGCTCTCTAATTATTTGCATTAAGACTATGTTTTTCACTTTGTTAGAATTACATTTTGATAGTTTGTCAGGTTGTAGTTAATGGTTAAAATAGTGAGTTGGCTTTGTTTCCTTTAACCGGATTTGTCATTCTGTACAAGCTAGATTTCAGGAGGAAAAAAAGATAAATATAAAGGGCCTAACTCGGGAAAGAGTATGCCAGGATTTTGAACATATAAAATAGTTTGCCACTAAAAAATAATTACCTAGTATTCTACTATAAATAAAATTGGCTTTCAATGAAGTAACAAGTAAAAATGGTAAAATCAGATCTAAGTGTAATATATAAAGAGAGGAATTAAAGGGAATTGCCAAACAAGATAATGAGAGCAGGAAAGTGAAAATGAAATATAATTTAAAGAAATTTTTAAAAAGACATTTATAGACTAAGTATTGTGATTTGGTATAAATGAGCATTGCAATCAATTTTTTGTGCATGCAAATAAAAAAGATTGCATTGTGACTGGAATAGAATGAATGACAGGGACAAAAAAGATGAAATTGGTGATATATGTAAAGGTTGAGATATGTGCGGCTTTGTGAAATATAAGGAAAATATTAAGCAGAATCGACATCTCCTGATTCATATTTTGAAAGGATAACTGGCTGTGTAGACTGAACTGGAAGAAAGCAAAGAAGACCATTCCTGGATCCATTGCAGTAGTCCAAGTGGGAAGGGACATATAGAGGAATTGGAAAATGAAATTATACACTGGAATGGGGCAGTAGTACCTATGGGAAGATAAGTGATTGGATTATGAATAAATTTCTCAATTAAATCATCAAACATACTGATATGCTAGTATGGAGATGGGGCATGGTAAGAATTTGGGAAAGAATAGCAATACTCAGTCTTGACTTCTAGGACTTTCACTTTTCTAAACAGACTAGACATTTCTCCCGCAAGGATCATACGTGTGACAAAGATAAGATGATGACTTCAGTAAAATTGAGATTTTTAATTATTTTTGTACTTATTTTACTTCAAGAAATACAACCACAGAAGACATTTTTGTTAGAGGATGTGTGCCAGGGCTCTCAGGTGAGTAGGAAATTCAGGTTTTGATATGTGGAATTGACAAGAGAAAGTAGGTGGGAGATATGTTATCCAAGTCATTATATTTAAAATTTGGATTGGGCAAGGCATGGTGACACACACGCCTTTAATCCCAGCCCTAGGGAGGCTGAAGCAAAAGGATTGCCATGAGTTCTAGGCCAACCTGGGCTGCATAGTGAGTTGAAGCCCAGCCTGAACTATACAGTGAGTCCCTATCTAAAAGAAAAATGGATGGGGTAAAAATGATGAGCATGCATTCATACATCTATACAAAGCTATGTCAGTGTATTTGTAAGGTAATTGACTTGGTAAGCTCTCTGAATATTTGAGATCCTACTAAAAACCTTACAGAAAATATAGTAGGACCACCTCTGACAATATGAAAACTAGGAACTATAATTCAGAGAATATCTTCATAGATTTGCATTGTTTTGGAGGAAATGGAGAGAATTTTAATAGGAGATAAAGTAGAGATAAAGTGTATCTAAAATACGTAATTAAGAAACATGTAGATATATATTTGTGGATATGTGTATGTGTGTCTACCCATGTTTAAGAAACATGAAAATGGATCCACTAATAGGACACTGTTACAACTGAGTATTCACTTCTGATTAAAGGAAAAAAAATTAATTTCCTATGAATGGAAAGATGTTTTCTCAACTTGATGAAGATTATCAACCAGAAATTGCTATAATCAAAATACTTAATGATGAAATATTTGAAGAAATTCCATTAAAGTCAAGAATAATTATGATACCGACTATCACTATAATTATCCAACCAAGTAGAAGCATGCTGGAATAAATCATTCTTCTCATTAACAAAACCCATTTAGACAACAAAATAAGCAGAATTCATCATGTGAGTTGTGACTGAAATCATTCAAGTTAAAGAAATAAAAATTAGATGAAATGAAGGGGCTTT
The DNA here is from genome assembly GCF_000247695.1 of Heterocephalus glaber. The sequence continues at coordinate 13,530,552 of NW_004624792.1, forward strand.
CTGCTTAATCATAAGGATTTTTGAAACATGTATGTCACTTTCTAGACATAATTCTGTTTTAAACATTCATTAAAATTGTTTAACTTTCAGGACAATCTTATGAAGTTGGATGCCATTATTATATATATTTTCACTTTTTGCATTTATACATTGATATATGAAGTTACTAGAGTGCTAACAAAAACCTAGGCATTCTGGATCAAAGGTCTGTAAATTGTTTTGTTTCATTGTGTTTGTTTTGTTTTGTTTTTGCAGTACTGGGAATTGAACTCAGGGAATGCTGATACATACCCCCATTCCTTTTTAAATTTTTAATTTATTTAGAGATGGAGTCTTGCTAATTTGCCCAAACTGCCTCAATTTTTAATTCTCCTGCCTCAGGCTCCAACGTAGCTGGGATTATAAGTTTATATCACTGTGCCTGGCCAAAAAAGCCTGTAAATTTATTATCTGTGCTTGAATTAGCAACTGTCTTGATACACCTGTTTTCACACATATTCCTTTCACTAGCAACTCTTGCTTTTCCTTCTGTCCTATTTTTTTATTTTTCAGACTATTTTAAATAAGTTTTATGATTCACTATTATACAATGTGAGAGAAAATGCTTCAAACTCTCTCTTGTTCTGTTAATACATGTACTGTCCAAATCAATGAAGAAAATGTTGGAAAACCTCACAGACACGGGTTTTTGAACTCTTGTCTTTGTAGCTCCATTATATAAACTCTTTCAATTGCCCTATTTCCATTCGTTTATAAAATTAACTTTCACCACTAAATATATAACAGTGCTTAGGAAAACTGCATGTATTTTGTATAATCATGTGTACTTAATAAATAATACTATAAAATTAGAATTGGCATGTGGAAGAATGGTATTTAGGAAGAACAGTTTCTGGAATATCAGACCAGTTTTCTCAGAGCCAATTATTGCCCTCAACACTTTGCACAGACTTAAAAATATTTATTTTGAACACAGGATGAAATATTTAAGTCTAAAACAAACATTGATAATAATTAAAGCTATACTTGAGTGGAATTATAATGAGCTGTGGAACTGAACTTTTAATGCATAATATTTTCTGGCTAATAAAATAATTAAAAGAGCACTATGTATTAAGCACAAAGTGTTAATGAAACTACCTAGTTTTTAACTAAACAGAAATATGTTTTGCTGAGCACAACATTTTTCAAAGAATGAAAAGAAAAAATATAATCCAGCTAAGACTACAAGAACTACTTTTATAATAATTTAGTACTGAGAATAATTTTAACTTGAAGTATGAAACTAAATAAAACCAGAAAACCATGATAGAGATGTATGTATTGGTTTCTTCCTCTCTTCTCTTCCACTAATTCTTTCTCTACATAACTACAAAAGAAATTTTAACCTCATCTGAAAAACTTTTTTTTTGAGAAACTGTTGCACTCTTGTTCTCTTAGTTACTGTTCTCATTGCTGAGTCAAAATATCTGACTCCTAAAATTAAGGAAGGAAAGAGTTATTGTAGTTCACAGTTTGCAAAGCTTTCAGTTCATAGTTTGCTAACTCCAAGGCAGGGTGGTATGGCAGAATGGCATCACAGGGGCAAAGGAGAAACAGTCCATTGCAGGGTAGGCAGGCAGCAGCAACCAGCTGCAGCAGTAGAAGCAGCAATAGCAAGCAACAGCAGCAGCCCTCTTTCTATTCTTTTATATTCCAATGCAGTTATCCACCCTTAGCCCTCACACCCACGGTGGGACACCCTTAATCTCAGCATCACACCATTAATTGTAGCATCATGTCCTTAAATGCAGCATCACACACTTCCTCCCAGCATCACATACCCTATATCCAGCAACTTCCAAAAAGTCCACCTATGACCACGTGAGGCCATGGGGGCACATCTAGGTACAAGCCATAATACTTTCTTAAAATTTTTAGTAATCTCTATTTTTAAAAAATTCATCTCAAATTATTGGAAATGCCTACTTATTTGCATTTTATTTTTTCTAGTGCATTTCTCTAGCCACTTATGCATCCATTCCTTGTTCAAATGTAGGCAAGCCACTTTGGTTTTCTTTGAGTTCTAGATCATTATCAGTTTTGAGTCATTCATATGTTTTTTCTCTTAAAATGTGCTTATTTTCATTTTTTACATGACTATTGTTATTTCTCAAACTAAATATAATCCACAACAAAGCATTCTCTAATATCCTCATTAAATGGTTTCCTTTCATATTGACATAGGAGATTAGGGTGTGGCAAAGCTAGCTGAGGAAGCAGGCTTGACCTGTTAATTGTAAGATCACTAAATACATGCACAGAACAGTTCCCAAAGCCCTGCACATGGACTTCTTGCAAGAACTCAAGGAGGTTTTCAATAAGATGTCCTAGACCTGACATTAACCTCAGGTGTGGAAGGCCAGCACTACCTCTCAGGATCCATATGTAGAAATTCTCATGGGTTGCCTTAAAGTTTGGACAGTATAAAAGGACACACACCCCAAGTAAAACTTGCTGTCATGGCTTTCCTCATGACAGCCTGCTCTGCTTCCTCCAGGTTGTATTTTATTTTTATTTTTCCTCTTTCAATTGGGTAAGCTCACTCTGCAAAGCCAGTTTCTCCCTCATTTTTTACTTTCATTTTTTCAGGAAAACTTTGCCACTGCTGCTTGCTTGTTTCATTAAATTCTTTGAGACAAAAAGAAACTGGAATGTAACTCGAGAAGGAGAGGCACACAACCCAAATCCTGGTAATATTTATTTGATGAGCCACTTTTAGAAGGAGCTATCTGATAATATTATTTATATCAGCTCCTAGATTTTTTAACAATATTTAATTAATGTTTACCTGATTTTGTCTGAATTCCCTACTAGAACATAAATCTCATAAAGAGAGTAGTGATATCTATCTTCTTCAAATCCTTAGTTACTCACCAAATAGGTTAACTATAAGTATTGGTTGCATAAGTAAAGCAGCAATGACTAATTAGAATGTAGCATTTCTTGTGAAATAAAATTGATGAATGGTAGAGGAGAAAGGGTGGTACTATATTATATTCCTACAAACTGTACAGTTTTAGGTCTAAAAATCTTCCCTTATTTAAGAATGAGTATTTCACAGTTACTATCATTGCAATTCTTTACTCTAATAATTTTTTTCCTGGCTAAATGCTAAATCATGTTAGCTCATTCTGTAAATCTTTTTCTCAGATTCTTTGTAAGTTGAATGTACATGAAATATGTGAAACTGACTGTCTCAAGTGAAACTCTCAAACCTATTCATGCCCTATTTTCTCCTGTTCAGAAAATACCTCCACTACCCATGTAGGTTTTTTTCCCCTTAAATTCTTTTATTGGTACACTTTAGGTGTACAATACTTTTACGTTTATCATTGAGTACTTGTACTTGTACATGATACTTTCGTAAAAGCCAGTCTTCCTTTATCTAAATAAGAACATTATAAATCTGTCTTCCTTTTTTATGCCTTCAAGCCAATCTATCAGTAACTTCTGACATATCCTGTTAGTTAAACATGTCCTGAAGCAGTCTGCTTCTCTTCAGGTATTCCTTTTCTACCTTAGACCAAGAGGCTAGTGAATTTCAAGACTTTTACTGTAATGTTTTCCCTTGTTGACTGATAGCATGGCAAGTCTTTTGCAAAAGGAGACAAAGTCATCATGAGAAGAGTAAGAGAAAATGCACGCATTCATACTAAGTAATGTTTAAGAGATGTTCTTTTCTGAAACATCAGATAACCTGGTGTGATGATGAAAATGTATGTACACACATGTGATGCAAACATGGTATCAGAGTGCAGGGACTATGTCATCAAGTAGCATAACACTGAGAAATGAGCTCACATCAGATTGCATGGGATGGTCTTACAGAACCTCATGTATTTTGTACAGATATTTTGTCAGCTATATTCTTAATACACTTAGGCCTGTGAGTCAATTTAAATTCTATATATTTCTCATAGTATCTTTGGTACCTGGAGTTATTGCACTGGTATTATCAGAATTATTTCTGAGTTGTACAGATTAGAAAACTCAATCTAAGATAGGGTAAACATCTATGTCACAGAATACAGTAACTATTCTACAATTTAGGAAGAAAATTTTCCAATTTTGAAATCTCTACCCTTTGTGCTGTTGCACAGTGATTGATCCCAGTGTTATTCATATCAGTAGAGACAATACTAGCATAATAAGTAGTATTTGTTGGCACCTGTTAAAGTAATTAGTTAATAAACTGATATACCACTTGCATCCAAATAGCATTCGCTTTTTTCAGACCAACACATTTATTTTATACCTTTCAGTGAATAAGGACCAATTTAGATAAATATTTGTAAATGCATTACTGAGGTAACATTTTAGGCAAATTTCAGCAGCACCTCCAAAATGTGCTCATAAATACTTCATAGTTGCTACATGATTCATTTTGATTTAGTCTGCTTTCCTTAAAAATAAATTAAAATAAGTTTTTCATTAAATTAAAAACCTTTGCATTTATAATATTTTGCTGGTTACTCAATTACAATAACAGCATACAGATTAAAACTGAACTATATTTAGAAAAATGACACTACTTCAAAATAAATGAGTTCAGATGAATAATTACTTTATAATACTGGGAATTTTAACATATTATCTGCCTCTTCCAACAGTGTAGAAAGAAGAATCAGGTCTTAGTGGACTGCTAATTATAACTTACAATAACTGGAAACTTTCAATATAATACATATTTGTTTACTATAAATTACATTCTGGACACAGAACTTTTAAAGAAATATAGTGAGAGATTTTCTTGTAGAAGTTATTGTATTTAAATATAATTTTATTTTTAAATATGTTTACATTATGTGAAGAGAATCCACAATTTCTGTATAGGTTACTACTTAGTCATTAGTGAGAATTTTGTGTTGATGTTAGGTTTCCTTATATTCCTATTTACTAAACATTTGTATGCAATTTCAGTACATGAGTCTCCAAAAAGTTCGGTGGGAAGGAGTATTTGTCCAGATATTTTGGACATTACTACACAAAGGCTGTGATTCCTTTGATTTTCCAAGAAGCCTGGTGGAATTTTAAGAGAATATGTGGAAGTAAGACCTCACATTAAAGCTGGGTTTTACCTGATGTGGCAAATCTTCCTTTGAGTATTTGAAAAAAACTCATATACACCTTTTTAGACCCTTTAAAACATACCACTGTCAAGAGTATGGCACAGTAGCATGAAGTGGTGGTGGGCAAAAAGGCCTGGTTTCTATTTTTGAGCAACCTTGTTCAGATCTGATCTGTCTGCACAATACTCCTGAAAACCAACTCAAAACAGATAAACAAGATTCTATCCACGCCCCCCACCCTCCCAGAGGACAATTCTCAGGTAGCATTTACTGAGTAATTCAGGCAGTATTTCAATTGTAGTATTTCAGTTAATGCTACTAACGTTGCACACAGGAAGTATCATTATCATCCTCATCTTCAGGAAGAAAAACTAGGACTCAAGGGAGTTTTGTAGCTTGAACTACAAAATACAGTGAACAGAAGCCGTCATAAGTAAACTACATTGTTTTCTGCAATAGTGGTAGATGATTGAATATTTTTTCTATTGACAGGCTTATAATCCTTGTGCACTGTTGTATTCTACCTGAATTAAATTATATATTCAATTATATAAATTGTGACTTCAATGTTCAATGATATTAACTTGTTTTCAATATAAAATAGTCTGAACTAGTAAACTAATTCACATAGATCTGAAAATATACATCTTTAACCACATGGAGTGTTCGATTTCTCATTGTACCAATTAATTAAGTTGAAATGGAAGTACAAAAATAGGTTATGAATCCTTCATTTTGATTTAAGAACACTAAACTTATTTTTCCAGTTTGATTAAAATCCAGCTAATAAGCTGTTTAGTATGAAATTTATTTCACTTGAGAAAATGCCATTAATAACAAAAATGGATGAATGCCATGTAAGGGTCAGGTTAATCAGGAAATGATACCTAGATACCATCTGGCACATAGCAGAATTACTGAACTTAGCATTTACACATGAATGCAAAGTCCAGGGGCCTTGAACACAGTTTATTCAGATCATGAGAGAATCAAAGAGTTCTAAAAAAAAGGGATGGATATGATGTTAGGCTCTTTTTATCTTTGAAAAATCTTCAAAACAGTATTTCCTAGTCATATGAAGCCCATTTTTGATTATTTTTTACAGTAGTTCAAGGTCTGCTGAATCTTCCATTTTAGTATTTGAGAGGTATTTCTTTTTTATACCTAGTCCTGTCATTCTTGCATCAAGCCAAAGTCTGTCTTCATAAAAGAACAATTGTGAGAATTAAGTTTTTAAAATTATTTTGAAAATGTTCTGTTAGTGTTACTGTACTTTATTACGTTAATCTTTACTTGAATTTAAGTAGTTACATATATATATATATGTATATTCTACATCGTCTATCAATATAAGGTAGCATGTAAATATCCCATTTTTAGAAATATGAGATAAATACATAGATCTGTTCCATATGTATCCCTATGTAGTATTATTTGTGGCTAACATGTATAAAATATATCTGAGAATCTTTCTTGTGTCCATCTTACCTTTCTAATGCAATTTACTCTCTTCTCTATACCCCCTTCCTTATTAATTTTACTAATCTATAGCCAACTTGTATGCATATCTCACAAAAATTTTATTTCAAATGTGATTACTTTTCTGAAGCTCCCATCTTAATTCTCAGCACCTTATTCGTAAAAAGCAATGCTTGCACCTGTATTTTTTGCAAGCATGAGAAATAGAAGGCTATTATGATGTCTTGTGGGATATAATTATCCTATCCAGGGAGGAGTAATATTTCCAATGACTTTGTACATTTTTATTCCATTTTTAGTATGGAAAAGAATGGAAACAATGTCTCAGGGCCTCTATTTTGAAAGTATACAGTGAAGGAAAACCTATTATTTAACCTGATCACTAAGAAAACAATTCTTACTGAAAATCATCAGTATGTCATCACCCAAGTTCATTACAAAACTTGATCAAAACTTCATCATATTTACTTTCAAAATTGCAAACAGTATTGAACTGGAGTAGTAAAATACTTAAATTTCTAAATTTATGATGATGAAGAATTTTCAAAGGAAACTTGAACAGAAGTTTAAAAGTGATTTAGTCTCATGTGAATGACTTCCATGGGGGCAAAAATAAGAAAGTAAAGAGGTCCCATCAAATGAGAATCAACAGAGTATATTTTACCTATGAAAACATCAGGAAGGGATTATACTTGCCAGGCCAGTATTTTAACAGTTATAGAAGCAGGTGTGTTATGTGTAATTGATATGAAATTATTAATAAAAATCTTCAAAATATCTTTGGTTCATTAATAGTGACTTTTAAGTAAATATTTTGGAACATATTTGTGCTCACTTTACTATTTTGTGTTTTCTTCTCCCATAAATGATATACATGAATATTGAAATTGTGAGTAAACTTTATGTAGCAATCCAGAAGAACAGAGTGGTAGCAGAAAGACTGCAGAGTACTATATATTCAGTATATTTAGAGACTCCAGACTTCAAATATAGAATATCAAATAAGAATTTATGAGAATGGTGTGATTTTTCCTTATGAAAGACTGAGTATACCTCAATGGTTTTGTTACAGCTATTGCCTTATATATAGTAGCAAATTATACATCAATGCTCATATCTTTGTATGTAGCAATAATTTCTCATCCATTAAACTTAAAGACCCTAACTTCATGGCTTCCAATCTTGAAATCCACAGAATTCAAATAATTCTATGGCAAGTCAGAGAGATGTTAAAATAAATGATTTATGCATGACAGTTATTATTAAAATACTTGATAAAAAATATAAATTGTTCCATATGGAGATAAATTGGTACAGATAAATGTACACTAGTCCTCAAAATTTCAATAACTCTCCCTGCTAAACTGGTTCTGAAAACATCCTGTTTTAAGGAGAAGTGAACTAACAGGAGGTATCTACAAACAAATTTTCACATTACTTGGGAAGCACTAATGTGCAACTTATGCTTGTTAGGAGTAAAGAGAAAAGCACTGGCTATTTTTCATGAATGATAATCCCAAACAGGTCAGTCAGATTGAAGGAAGAAACTTTAAATGTATCTCTCCCTATCTCTGCAAAGTATTTTCCATACATTTTCAGTTTAGATGCATCCCTTCATTTTAAATGAGGGTATTTAAGATCTTAGTATCTGTAGTTTGGACTCAATATTGTCTAAAATTTTGTTTCACCACATTGCCTCAAATTTTAATAGCAATATCAAGATCAATGTAAATGGTTTTACTGTTTTTAGTAACACAAATGTATGAAAATATTTGTTCTATTCAGTTTGGGTGTTGTACATGTGTTTCTGTATATTCACGTGTGACTTTTTTTAAAAAAGAAAGCAAAGATCCATCTTAAAACAAAGTATAATAGTGTGAAAGTCAAATGCCTCTCTTTTCGAAATTTGTAGAAAATTTCAGACGATATAGTAATTGCCTCAAGATGCTACAACAACTCTTCGCCAGTTATCAATGATGTGCGAACAGTTAATGTTTCTGACAGTATATAAAGTAGACTATAATGTATTAAGTTATTTTCCCAGTAAGAGATGAAGATCTGAAAAAACAACAGTCAGAATCTTAATTATCAAATAATCAGAAAAGGCACATTCTGAGGTCAGTTAGTTCATTAGGTACTTACTTCCCTGATAACTGTCATACATAAAATACATTTTTGACTTTCTAATTAAATACTTTTAAGATATAAACTCTGGAGAAAATTGGCATGAATTAACTCACCAGTAGATTATAATCACATTTAACTGGCAATATCCCAAAAAAACACCAAATGTGGGGTCACTGTGTCCTTCGAGAAGGATAGATATATTTCATTGATACTAAAATGCAGGATATTTTATTCAAGGTAGTTTGAAGTCTTTCTGCAATAGATAAATGTGTTTTCTCTGTAATTTTTAGATCCAAGCTTCCCAACTAGTTTTGCAGTTTTGCTTCTGTGTAGGTTTTTTGAAAGTGTGTTTGTGAAGGCCTTGTTGAAATTATATGAATCCGGTTTCTAAAACTGAATACATAATATTCTGTCGTACTGATTATTCAAAAGGAGATTGCTTAAGTGAAATGGCAATTTTCTCTGGTTTTTGTAGTAGAACCTTTTAATCTCATTCTCTGTGTGTACTTCATTTGTGCATTACAGAGCCTGAGAAACTAGATATTTTGGTTGGCTTGAGAATGCAAAAGCAGACTTCTTGGCATTAAAACACCATCAAAAATCCAGAATCTAAACCCTATGCCCACAGACAGACTCTGACAGAATCTGGACACATAATGATGGATGTTCCTTTTGCTATTTAATGAAACTTGTACTATATATGTACTATTTACCTTTATGTATTACAATACTATCAGCTTATTAAATTTCATAACATTGTCTTGCTTGAACGTAATTTTCTTCCAGGTAGTAGAGTTTGGATGGGAATATTGGCTCTGATTCCTGGGACATTGCTCTTTTCCATAGAGTATTTGCACCAGTTCACGGTTTCAGAGTCAAGAAAACTGACAAAGATCTTCCTGGTGCTTTCTGAAGCCAGAAGGCAAGATATTTCATCTGAACTCAGCTGATACTTTTTGAAGCAGCTTTTTTGGAAAAATGACATGGAAATTGATAAAAGTGTGTCAACTTCTTTTAAAGTCAAAAAAATCACTTGGAGACAAAGCAAGATCAGTTCTTTCATGGCTAATAGTAAAATGTGAAGTGACATTAGAAAAGGAGTAGTCTGACCAAACCATAAATCTTGAGTTCATAAAATTGTTGTGGCTTGGAAAGAGAAGATAATATCAATGAAACACAAGACTGATAAACTTGTTTAAAATAATTTTTGAAGTATTGATTTTACTTTATTTTTTGTCTAAAATTCCTGCACTTTACAAAGAGTGACAATGCATTAAATTTTACTTTAATATTATAACAGATTAAATTTTAACCATTGCCTTTCAAATTAAATTTTAATGGCTGTATTTTCAAAGTTATTATTAAATAAATAGCTTTACAAGGGTCTGATTAGGGGGTTCTATGGTATCAAGCTATGAGGGAACTGCGTTGCTCAGCAACTTTGCTTCTTCACTCTTTGGGCTCCTTAGCCTCTGCCTGCTTGCACCCCAGGGCTCTGCCCAGAATTGGCATAAGCCCTCTTGAGCACCTCTGCCACTCTTCTGAACATTCACGGTGAGGTTCTTCTACCTTTGCCTTCTTTCACCCCAATGACCTGCTTCAAGTCTGGTCCCCTCATGTCTATATGCATCAAAATTTCCTCATCGATTGAGTTTTGTTGAAGAAAGGCTACAGGCCAAATAGGTCAGGCTTTCGTTAAATATCTAGACAGCCAGTCCAGGTTAGCTTTCTCTCTGCCCCTCACAGTTCTCTGTGTTTTCTAATTAGTCTTTCACCCATTCTCCACTGTATAGACATACAAAAGATGAACAAGTATGCACAGAACTATAAGTTATATAAGGTACCACAAAATATCAAAGCTAAAATGTAAAGAATTATATAACGTTCAAAGACAAAATAGAGCCTATTCACATCTCTAATTTTAGATAAGTATATGTTTTAAATGAGTTTATTTACATATTTTGACTTATCTATATCATACAAGTATCAGTGAAAATATTTTACAAAACGCTTATATTATTACAAAAAGCTTATGATTATAGTTTCCATTCTTATCATTATCTAAATAATCAGTGTGAGTGTTCAAAGCAAATTTTCCTTCCGAAAGCATATTCTATTGCTATTAAGTTGAAATGGTACATAACACATTCTCTTACTCTTAAAAACTCCGTTTTTGGGTTTTTTTTGGTACCAGGGATTGAACTCGGGTCTTTGGGCTTGAGAGGCAGGTGGCAGAACCACTGAGCTAAATCCCGGGCCCAAAAACTCCATTTTTTACATTCAAAAATAGTACAGATATTTTGGGGTCAATTCTAATGAAATGAGACATTGAAAAAGAAAGAAGCTAAGCCAATGTTGAAAGTGCTGTTGTGTAAAAAGTAAAGTCCTAGTGCTATGAGAACACTTTACCCCGTGCACTAGGTATCTAATTTCATGTTCATTTGACTTGTGTAACACACAGGAAGTTCAACTTTGCAAGCTGCAAATAACCAGGCCTATTATTTTAGATGTCAACTCTGAAGCTGCTGTATTAAACACCCAAATCTCTGATCTAGTACTTTGCAATAAAGAAGATAGAAAGCCACAAAGATTCAATGCCTAATATATTTAGTGCAGAAATAAAGACATATACACATTTTATCTTTTATTATTATAAAAATAAAACACTTAAATTTGATTTATTGAAGATATTATATATGTTTTCAAACAGATACTTTCACATTCTCAATATTTTGCTTCAACAATTGCTACCCTATGATCAGCCATATTAAATCTTCAATGCGTGAATTTACTTTACCCTCCTATTACAAAATTGATCATAATAAAATCCTAGATTTCATGCCATTTCTTCTAAAAATAGAGCAAATCATAGAACTTTTGTTGTTTTATCAATTTGGTTGAAGGTGATATGAGGGGTTGTGTGATTTAAACTTGCAATGCATAATAATTACATTCATCTTAGGGAATTGGTACATAAATATCAAAATATATACATATAT
>NW_004624792.1:13542367-13557230 GCF_000247695.1 Heterocephalus glaber
ACATATAATCTTAATCCACACCATAGAGTTTTTTAAATATACTACTAAGGTGAGACATTTAGTTTAAAAATGGTATAATTCATCACACTAGTGTTCATACTTGCATGATTTCTATATGTAAATATATAATATTCTAACATTGCTATATTTATAAATATATGAACATATACTTTCCATATAATGTGTGTATGGGTAGCATGTATGGGCATACATATAGCCGTATACAAAGAGGGATAAATATGTGCATACTCACATATACGCTTTTTATGTCGATATCTAAGTTTACATATTGTATTTGATTCCTTTGTTTAAAATTATTTTTGTTTCCTTTATTCATAATATTTTCTCTTCCTTTTTAATTTTCATTGTTTATTTGTTGAAGTAATTGTATGACATGTCAAGGATGATTTTTCAAATTTTGAGTTTTGATTATGGTATTCTAATTGTGTCGTTTAACAAGTATTCCAATCTCAAAATTACCTTACAACTGAGAGTTAGGTATTTTCTAGAAGTTTGATTAGTTTCCTGATCCAAATTTTAAAATCTATTTCACAGGTAGTACATTCTATTGTACAAAGTTAGATAGACTATTTTGTAATTATTTGTTTTCTTTTTTGATGATCTTGACACTGATTAAAGTGAGTTCAAATATTGTCATTCTGAGCTATTTAATAAAGCCTCATGAAAAGTTCTACTTAACGGTATTAGCTGTTATATTGTTATTTCCAAAATACGTTATTTTATTGGAAATTACAAAATGATAATATTCTAATTATTTCATTTTTTTTCTGAAATTATTACCTAGAATTCTATAAAGGCGAACTTTCCTACATGAAGTACTTAGTTATACAAAAGGTTTATACAAAAATTTGTACAAAAGGTCCTCAGATATAAAAGAAAAACCAAATAATTGATGTTTTCCCTTCATATATATATTTTAAATCTCTCAAATTACAGATTGACTGTATGCTAGCCAGATATCCTATTAGTGGGTTTCATTTGCAGAGTTCATATTGAGTTTAGTATTACATGACAAAGAGTAAGAAGAAAGGTGCACTGGAATGCCAATATAATATTCATCTGTATCGGTTCCTTTATATTTATATTTATATTGGGGGTCCAGGGATTTAGCTCAGTGGTTTCGCCACCTGCTGCGCAAGTGCAAGGACCTGAGTTTGATCCCCGGTACAAAAAACCAAAAAAACGATGCTATCTTGTCATATATTTATATTGGGATAGTAGATATTTCTCAGTGAATTTGTTTGCATGTTCATCCAGTGACTCTGAAACATAAAAGTGATTTTAGTCGGGTGAATTGTGAATAGCTCTTATGTGTCAAAATAATAGCAGGACTTTTTCTATTAATATATTAATAAAAGATTAAATATAATTTAAAATTAATTCTCCCTCTGATTTGTTACCTAGTACTGCTAGGCACTTTGCTCACATTTTGCACATGACATATATTCTTCCTACTTTATGGAAAATGAAAAGATTCATGAGGGTTTATTCTTTAGCCAAATTTAAACACACTCAAACCAGGATTTAAACATAAAATTATCTCTTTCTTAATCATAATCTGCAGTTTGTTCTTGTCCAATATGACAAAATGGTGCTTATTCTTTCTTATGTTCTTGTATTAGATGAATTCAGAAAGAATAACCCACTAACTTGTGTTGATTTTCCTATGACTTCAGCCTCACTGGAAGAAAGTCTCTCATATGGTGCTTACAATCATGGACTTTCAAAAAAGTATAAATTATTCTTGTAATATACCAAGTCTTAAATAATGTTGTATGATCCTTCTTAACAGCATCCAAATCATTCTTCTCTGTATAATCAACAGTGCCTAACATATATAGTAGACTATTAATATAGTTGGCTGAAAAAATGAAACTAGAATTTTGATAGTTTGAGAAATTAATTCTGTGGAAGAAAATAAACTGAAGTGGTTTGAAATACTTTGAAGAAAACCTAGAATTAATTAAAACTCTATGGCAATGTAGTAGTGATAGGAGAAAAGGAAGGGGAGGTAAAAGATATGTTTATGTATAAATTTCTCATGAGGAATATACTCATTAGGTATCACAAACATATACTAATAAAAAATTAAAAACAAATCAATGATCAAAGAATAATAGCTTTAAAAATTTCTTGAGAGCCTATTACAAGTGATATAATTTCATGATATGAAATGACCATATAATTTCATGATATGATTTCTTATAAATGTCAATAATTCTATTGGTGTAGTGAACAAATTAAATACCATATACCCATGTATTCATAGTATCTTTAAAAGAGTGTTATATTTTACAGTAATGTGGGGGAGAAGCATATTACTAAAATAAATTTCTTTCTCTCAACAACATTTTTAAGGACTATTTAAATCCTCCCATACAGTATTTTCAACATTGGCTCACACTTAAATATAATACATCCTGCAACAAAGTATTGCCCTGTAATAAGTGATTCTCCAGCCCCTCTATCATTTTAAGTATGCAAAATGTGATCTTCTTCACATGTACTTTTTCTTAGCAGTGGACACGTCTTAGGAACCTCATTTATCAACAGATTATGTTCTTAATATTTGGAGAACTAGCATTTAACAATTCTTCATGTTATTTTTTAAAATGTCACTTTGATCAAGATTATCTTGAATTTTCAGAATATTTTAAACAGCACTAAGATTTTTAAAGAATTTAATCTTCATATCCAGGATAAGTACCTATTTCTATTTACTCTTTCCTTCATACTTTAAAAATATTGGTAGTTTTTTTTTTTTACATTTTAGGTTAACGTTTTGGTACTTGTTTTTCATACAAGTTTCAAACTTCAATGAAAATGATAACAGCAAAATAGAGGAAATGCAAAGAAAATTTGAACATCTGAATTCACAAATCAAGCTAAGATGTAAATGGACAGACTGTTGACACTGATGTCTAAGAGACTCATAGCTATCACAGAACCTACACATTTCCAGATGAACAGCCAAAGATTGCCCCAAGGCTGAAATTGAGTTTCAAGAGTTAGCCCTGCATTGATTTAACACTGCTACACAGAGAATGAATTGAAAATTTCCATCTACTTGAAGTTTCTCAAGGTGTGGAACCTCAGAAGGTCAAGCCCACACTTGAGTTTCCAGCAAAGTTTCTATTGTCATCATCTATAGTTTATGGGAAGAATCATAAACAAGAAACAAAGAAGAGAAGTATATATGAGGAAGGTCCAGGCTTAAAGTCTTTGTGAAGTAACCCATGAATTAAGGTACACATCAAGAGATGCAGTGATCACAAGTTCACTAAACATGAACTGAGTCATAAAAAAATTAACTTAAGTAGGTTCTTATAAAGTATGGCGAAGTTATAACATTTGTTATTCCATTTTATTCATAGAAGATTTTCTTCTTAGAGAATTTAAAAAGATTTTGAGACTTTACAATAAATGCAATAAAGACACGGAGTATGATGTAGCAATTTGCAGACATTTTTCTTTGTTTCTTAAGTCATTTAACATATAAAGCTCACTAAATGCTTTTCTGGCTGAATGACTTTTTTTATATCTGATCACTGACAGATACCTTCATAAGTGAGACTCTGAGGAATACTAGAAAAATACAGAGGAAAATGAAATCCATTTTATCAAACAAGTACTTTTATAAAAGTACTAATATAAAAGTAGTTTATATTATAGAAGTATTTATGAAATTAAGAAAATATTTTTAATATTCAGATAATGTATTTGTCCTATATTTCAGAATATTTTATGATAAATTAATGGCTCATAAATTAGAATGTGTGATGCTATGTATTTTCACTATCTCCCAGAAAAAATGTGTAACAAAAATATTAAAAGTGACTTACTACTACTTTCAAATACTGACCGCATATTTAAGAATTAGGAATTATCTTACTGTTTGATAGCTCTTTTATTACTAATTAATTTATTGGTACATTTTAGGTATACAGTAGAGTTACATTTATCATTGGGAACTTGTACCTTTACATGACATATTTTGGGTTATTTTTTCCCCATTCCCCTGCCCTCCCTTCAACCCCTCCATCCCTCCCTATTTACAAAGACTTTGTTTCCATTTTTTCCTTTTCTCATATTTATTCCATTCCCTCCTTTCCTTTCCCCTACTCCTTGCACTTCCCCTTCCCATTTGGCCCTTTTCTTCCTATTACACATTATCAATTATACATTTTAAACATTATTTATACTTTTAGTTTTTCACACTAGAGAAACTATTCCGCATTTACACATGTGTGTCCTATTTATTTTACCTAAGAGTATCACCCCAATGTGCATACATTTAGCTATAAATGTCTCTAATTTCTCATTCTTTATGGCTGGGTAGTACTCGATTTTATTAAAAAAAATCTTCTTTATCCAGTCTCCAGTTGATGGGGAATTAGGCTATTTCTAAGTTTTAGCTATTACAAACTGTGCCATTATGAACATAGGTGCACATATATTGCTGTGGTATGATTCTTTTAATTCGTTGGGGAAGATTCCCAGCAGGGGAATAGCTGGATCAAATGGGATCTCTAATCCTAGTTCTTTGAGGTAAATCCATACTGATTTCCACAGTAGTCACACCAGTCTACTCTTCCTGCCAGAATTGCTTATTGTTGGATTTCATAATAGCAGCCATTCTTTCTGGGGTGAGGTGAAATTTCAGTATTGCTTTCATTTGCACCTCTCGAATGACCAGTGATGTTGAACATTTTTTCATGTATTTATTTGCTATTTCTACTTCTTTGTCTGAGAAATGTCTGTTCATTTCAGATTCCCATTTTTGGACTGGGTCTTTAAATTTGGGAGGTCCAATTTTTCAAAGTCCTTTATGTATTCTAGATAGTAGACCTATGTCTCTGGAACAGCTGGTTAAGATTTTTTTTCCCCAACATTGTGGGTTGTCTCTTCATGCTGTTGGTGGTTTCTCTTACTGTGCAGAAGTTTTTTTTAATAAGATCAGATTGCACTTGTCAATTCTTTATGCTAGTTCATGTACAACTGAGGATTTTTCATGAAATGTTTTCCAGTACCAATGCCTTAAAAAGTTGTACCTAACCTCCCTTCCAGCCAGTTTAGAGTTTCCATTTTAATATTTAGATCTTTAATCCATTTTGATTTTAGTTTAGTTCATGGTGAGATATAGATATGTATAATTATATATGGAAGAACACACTGTCAAAAGGTAAGTTTTCAGAACATATACTAAGAAGTGTCTTGCAATCTTAGATTAACTTGGACATTCTAGATATTATATAGATATATATAATCTTTGGCAAGTTGAAACCCAATTTTTCCAGCATCATTTATTAAAGAGGCTATCATTCCTCCAGTGAAGATGTTTAGCTCCTTTGTTGAAGATGAGGTGGCTGAGTGTGTCTGGAGTTGTTTCTTCATCTTCTAATTTGTTCCACTGATATGCAGGTCTGTTTCTTTACCAGTACCATACAGTTTTTATCACAGTATCTTTGTAGTATAGTTTTAAAGTTGGGAATTGTGATACCCCCTACCTTTTCTTTGTTGCCTATAATTGCTTTTGTTATTCTAGGTCTCTCTTATTTTAAATGATTTTGTTTTATTGTTTTCTCAACATCTATGAAGTATGCTGCTGGAATTTCAATTGGGATTGCATTGAATCTATATAGCAGTATTGAAAATATGGCCATTTTCATTATAGTCAATATTTGTATCCAAGAACAAGGGATGTCCTTCCATTTTCTGATATCCCATTTGATCTCTTTTTTTAGAGCACTATAATTTTCAAGTAGAGGTCTTTGATTTCTTTTCTTAGGATGATTCCTATGTATTTCATTCTTGGGAGATTATATTGTAAAGGGAGTTTTTTCTCCAGTTCCTCTTTCAGTGAGTCTGTTGTTCATGTACAAGAAAGCTATTGATTTCTGTGTGTTGATCCTATATCCAGCTACTCTACAGAATTTGGTTATTAAGTCCAGAAGACTTTTGGTGGAGTTCTTGGGGTCTTCTCTGTAGATTATCATGTCATCTTCAAATAATGAAAATTTAACTTCTTCATTTTCTGTCTATATTCTATTTCTTTCTCTTTTATAATTGCTGTTGCTAATGTTTCCAAAACTGTATTGAACAGGAGTGGTGATAGTGGACATCCTTGTCTTGTTCCTGATTTTAGTGTGAAGGATTTCAATTTTTGACCATTTAGTATGATTTTGGCTGTTGGTTTTTCATAGATGGCTTTTATCAGGTTGAGATAAAGACTGCCTATTCCAATTTTTTGTAGGGTTTTTATCATGAATGGGTGTTGTATTTTATGGAAGGCTTTTTCTGCAACTATTGAGAAAATCGTATGGTTTTTATCCTTGGCTCTATTAATATTGTGTATTACATTTATTTATTTGCTTATATTCAACCATCTCTGCATCCATAGGATGAATTCTCCTTAGTCAGGGTGTATGATCTTCTTGATGATCTTCTGCATTCTGTTAGCCAGTATCTTATTTAGGATTTTTGCATCTATGTTCATTAGTGAGATTGGCCTATAGTTCTCTTTTCTGATTGGGTCTTTCTCTGCTGTTGGGATCAAAGTGATGCTTACTTCCAGGAAATGAATTTTGGAGTATTGCTTCGTTTTCAATTTCATTGAAGAGTTTCAGAGTAGTGGCAATATTTCTTCCCTAAATATCTTGTAGAGTTCAGCAGTGAAACAACAGGACCCAGGATTTTCTTTGATGGTAAATTTTTAATTGTGTTTTCAGTTTCATTTGTTGATATTGGTTTGTTTAGAATTTTTATGCCTTCTTCAATCTACTTTGGTAATTTATAAGTATCTAGGAATCTTTCCATTTTTTCTATGTTTCCCATCTTATAGGCATATAGGTTCTCAAAGTAGGTATTCATGATCCTCTGAATCGCTGCTGTGCCTGTTGTAATTTTATACTTTTTGTTTCTAATTGCATGAATTTGGGTCTTTCCTTTCCTTTTTTTGTTAAGGTTGGCTAAAGGTTCATCCATTTTGCTTATTCTTTTAAAGAACCAACTCTTTGCATAGTTAATTTTTTGTATCATTGTCTTTGTCTCCATTGCATTGATTTCTGCTCTGATCTTTATAATTTCCTCCCTTGTATGAGCTTTGGGTTCATCCTCCTCTTCTTTATCTAGAAGCTTTAGTTTCAGCATCAGATTGTTTATTGGAGCTCACTCTGTTTTCCTAATATGAGTTTTCACTGCTATGAATTTCCTTCTCAAAACATCTTTCATTGTGTCCCACAGATTCCAATATGTTGTATTGGCATCATCATTTAATTGTAGAAACTGTCTGACTTCTTCTTTAATTTCCTTTGTGACCCACTGGTTATTCAGAAGTGTATTGTTCATTTTCCATGCTTTTATGAAATTCTGGTGGTTTCTTTTTCTATTGATCTCCAGTTTTATTGCAGTATTTTCTGATAATATATAGGGAACAACTTTAATTCCTTTGCACTTACTTAAGCATGGTCTATGAGGTAGTGTGTGGTCTAATTTGGAGAATAAGCTCTGTGCATCAGAAAAGAATATGTATTCTGATTTTGTGGGGTGGACTATCCTGCAAACATCTGTTAAGTCCATCTGTTCAAGAGTTTGATTGAGTTGTAGTATTTTGTTGTTTATTTCATTTCTAGCTGATCTATCTATTTGTGGCAATGTGTTATTGAGATTACGCCAATACTATGATATTATTGCTTATTTGATTTTTCATGTATGTTAGTATTTGTTTTATATTGTGTGCACTAATGTTTGGTGTATACACATTTATGTTTGTCATCTCTTCTTCTTCGATTTTTCCATTTACAAGGATGTAGTGGCCTTCTTTGTTTCTCTCAATTAGTATTGATTTGAAAGCTACTTGATCACCAAATAGAATATCTACTTCTGCTTTTTTGGGGGGTTCCTTTCACATGGAGTACTGTTTTCCACCCTTGAACTTTCAATCTATGAATTTCTTTTTGAATTAAGTGTGTTCCTTGTATGCAGCATATTGTTGGATCATGCTTTTTGAGCCATTTTGCCAGTCTATTTCTTTTGATTTGTGAATTGAGTCCATCAAGCTTGATGATTATAACTGATATGTATTGACTTGTCATTGTCATGACCTTTTCTTTTTGTTGAATTCTCCCCACTTGCACTTAATTTCTTGTTGTGCCCAATAGATTCATTCTGCTGGGCTTCCTGGGGTTGTGAGACTCATTGTCTTTTCCTAGGATATGTCTTAAAATTTTTTGGAATGCTCATTTGGTATTCATAAAGTTCCTCAGGTGCTCTTTGTCATGAAAATATCTTATTTCTCCATCAATACTGAAAGACAGTTTTGCAGGATACATCAATCTGGATTGGAGGTTGCTTTCTTTTAGGGCTTGAAATAGTTCACTCAAGGCTCTCCTTGAATTGAGGGTTTGTGTTGAAAAGTCTGCTGTGATTCTGATGGGCTTTCCTTTGTATGTGATTTGTTTCTTTTTTCTAACTGCTTGTAGAATTTTGTTCTTATGTTGGGTTTCTGGAATCTTGACTATTATATGCCTATGTGTTCTTTTTTCTTTCTTCCTTTTTTTTTTTTTTTTTGGTACTGGGGATCAAACTCAGTACTTTGCACTTGCGAGGTAGGTAGCAGATCCACTGAGCTGAATCCCCAGCCCTGTAGAATTTTTTTTTATCATGGCTAGTTGGAGTCCTATATGCCTCACTTATCTCTATGTCAAGTTCTTTTCCCCTGCTTGGGAAGTTTTAAGAATTTTTAAGAAATTTTTCTTTTCCTGGTCACTCATTGCAATCCTATCTTCTATATCTGATATTCTGTTCTCACACTGGGTCATTCTGCTGCATAAACTATCAATGGAGTTTTTAATCTCCTGGAAATCTGTTTGCATCTGTTTGATTGATTCCATTTGTTTCCTATGTTGAAATTCCATTATGTTCCTCAGCTCCTCTATTTTTTTTATCTGTGTCTGCTCTAAATTTATTAATCATGTCTTCAACTATGGACACAATCTCTGCTGTTATCTGAGAAATTATTTTTTATTTCATTTTTTCCAGATCCTCTTTTGTTTCTAGTGCAAGGAGTCCATGTGGTTGAGTATCAGATTGTTCCATTTCATTGCCCTTAGGGGTTGCCTTAGGTGATCTAGAAATCTGGTTTTGAGATTTGTTTATGTGTCTTCCCATTTCAACAGATGCAGCCTGCTATGCCCTTTTTGAGGTGACTTTTTGCTTGCCCAGTGGTCTTCAATTCTCCATAATCCACTGAGCAGCATTTTCTTTGTTGCTCAGCACTGCACCAATTCCAAGGGCATCTGGGCAGGCCTCTGTCTGTTGCTAGCCCACCTGTTTAGCTCTTTCCAAACAGGCCTTTGGCTGGGACCTGTGGGCACACACTGCTGGTGTCTGTCCAGGGCCCTGGCTGGTATCTGCATGCCCCTGTTCAGCTCTGTTCCATGTGGGTTTCTTGCTGGGTTCTGCATGCACTTACTGATGGAATCAGGGTGGGCTTCTGGCTGCCATTTGTGCACTTGTGAAGCTCTATTCAGGGCAGGGCCCTGGCTGAGATCTGCAACCCCCACCCCCCATGCAGCTCTGGCCCATAAGGGCTTCTTGCTGGGATCTGCACACACTTATCGATGGAATCAATGAACAGACTATTATATACAGAAAATATAGTATCCATATATAATGTAATACTACTATGAAGAATGATGAATTTGAGACATTTGCACGAAAGTGGATACACCTAGAAAATATAATGTTAAGTGAAATAAATCAGACACACAAGCTTAAATCTCATATGTTATCTCTGATTTGAATGTGGTAATATACTGAAAAAGAAAATGATAAATGATGAATAGAAAGGAGCAAGGGGATGGATTTTTTGCAATAAGGAAGTGGTCTGAGGGAATAAAGGATAGGAGGGGGAAGGGAAGGAGAAATAAGAATAAAGATATGTCATGCACAGAAACCTAATAAATCCAATTAATGTAAATACTAAGTGCCTTAACATGAGCTAAAACAAATTATATGAACAAGAATAAAAAGTGGATGGACGAACCAGAGAAGGGAGGAGGGGAGTGAAAGGGAAGGGGATTTAAAAAAAAAACAAAAAGGAACCAAAGAAACAAAATTTTTTTAAAAGGAAATGAATATGTACATGTAACCATTCTCCAACATGATTGTAAACTACATGGATTACAAACATGTAGTAATAAAAATTTTTTAAAGTATAAAAAGGAAAAAAATCCCTCTACAATACGCAGTATACAAGAAACACATTTAATTCAAAAACACACAGATTTAAAATCAAAGCAGGGAAAAATGTTCATGCAATGGGACCCTGCCCCCCTCCCAAAAGCAGGAGCTCTATCTTAATTTCAGACAAATTGGCTTTCAAGCTAAGAATAATCAGAAATGACAAAAAAAAATCACTACATATTTGGTAAGGGAACAATTCAATAATTGTTAGCAATCATAAACACCTATTTACCCAATATTCCCATACCTAAATTCATAAAACAACATTAATGGATGTGAAAAATTAGATAAACTCCAATACAATTGTAATGAGGGACTTCGATAGCATACTGTCACAAGTAGATACATCAACTAGATAAAAATGTCAACAAAAAATCAGAGTTGAATCAAACTTTGAACAAATGGAGTTAATAGACATCTACAGAATGTTCCATCCAACAACAGAATACACATGCTTCTCAACAGCACATGGGACTTTCTCCTGAGTAGATCACACTAGCCAATAAAGCATGCTTAAACAAATGCAAAAAATCAAAAATTTCCCATGTATATTATCAAATCATAGTGTACTAAAACTATATCAATGGCAAAAGGCACCACAGAAACCATGCAAACACATGGAAATTAAATAATACCCTTTTGAATGATCAATGGATCACAAAGGAAATTAAAGAAGATAGTAGAAACTTTCTACAATCAAATGATAATGGCAGTAAGAGATACTGAACCTATAGGATGCAAGGAAATTCATCCTAAGGGGGAAGTTTATAGCAGTGAATTTCCAAACCAGAAAAACAGAATGAGCTCAAATAAATAACCAAATAAAACACCTCAAGGTTCTAGTAAAAGAGCATTCCAAACCCAAAGCTAATACAAGAAAGGAAATGATAAAGACTGGGCAAGAAATTAATAAAATTAAGACAAAGAATACAACAAAGCAATGAATTGAAGAGTTGGTTGTTTGAAAGATTAAACCAAATGGACAAACCCTTAACCAAATGTATACAGTTAGAAATGAAAAGATTAAAATAGTATGGATTCTGCAGAAATCCAGAAGATTAACAGTAGGTACATTGAGAACCTGCATTCTAACAAACAGAAAAATTCAGAAGTAGATAAATTCCTAGGTACATAAGAACTGCCAAAGCTGAACCAAGAAGATATATAAATCTTGAATAAGCCAATATAAAGCAGTGAAAATGAAGAATTGGTAAAAAAAAAAAAAAAAAAAAAACTAAGAAAATGTCAGGTCCCAATGGATTCACTGCTCAAATGTACAAGAACTTTAGAGAAGATCTAATCCCAATATTCTCCAAAGTCTCTAATGAAATAGAAAGGGAAGAAGTTTTCCCATGATCATTTCTCAAATCAAACATTTCCCATGATTCTAAAAAAAGGAAAAAGACCCAAATAAAAAAAGAGAACTAGAGGCCAATCTCTTTAATGAACATAGATGCAAAAATCCTCAGTAAGATACCACCAAATAGAGTGCAGTAAATCATCAAAAAGATGATACTTTATGATCAAGTAGCAGTCAGGGATGGTTCGACATACACAAATCAATAAATGTAATACATCATATAAACAAAAGCAATGACAAAATAACAATAATTTCAATAGATGCAGAAAAAGCATTTGATAAATTGAACATCCATTCGTGATTTAAAACTCCAAAGAAAATACAAATAAAAGCCTATCTTAATTTGATAAAAGCCAACTGCCAACTATGACAAGTCAATATCCAACATCATACCAAATAAAGAGAAACTGAAAGCTTTCTGTCTAAATTCAGGAAGAAGACAAGTATGTTTGTTATCACCACTTTTGTTCAATATAGTTCTTGAAACACTAGGTAGAGCAATAAGAAGAGGATGGAAAAAAGGGAAATGGATGGGGAAAGAAGACTTTCAATTACCAAAATTTGCTGATGACATAATCCTCTAAGTAGAAACCCCAAAAGCTCCAGCAAAAGACATATAGAATGAAAACTCAAATTCGATACCTTAGCAGGATACAAAGACAACACTCGAAAATCAACAGCATTCCTGTATACCAGTAACAAACACCAAGAGGTAAATTGCAGAAACAGTATCTTTCACAATAACATCAAGGAAAATGAAATATTAAGAATTAGCTTAACCAAGGAAGTCAAACACTTCTACAATAAAATCTCTCTGAAAAAGGAGATTGAAGAGAATATCAGAAAATGGAAAGATATCCCCTGATGCTGGATAGGCAGAATCAATATAATCAAAATGTCGTACTTCCAAATCTGTTATTTGGATGTAATGTAATTCCAATTAAAATATCAATAACATTTCCTGCAGAACTGAGAAAGCAATCCTAAAATTCATATGGAATCAGAAGAGATTTGGAATAGTAAAAGCAGTTCTGGGTAACAAGGGCAATACAGGGGGCATCATAGTCCCAGACTTCAAGTTATACTATGAAGCTACAGTATAAAAACGCATAGTATTGAAAAAAAAAAAAACAGATTCATGATCAATTAAACAGAATAGAAGATACAGAAACAAATCCCAGAACTCTCATCCATGTTATCTCTGACAAAGGTGCCAAAT
This sequence comes from Heterocephalus glaber, assembly GCF_000247695.1. Next base: position 13,555,213 of record NW_004624792.1, read on the forward strand.
CCCTTTGTCAGAGGAAAGATCACCTCTAAACAAACGGTGATGAGAAAACTGGCAACCCACATGCTGAAAGTTGAACCCAGATCCATATTTCTCAGCATGTATTAAACTAAAATCAGAATGGGTAAAAAGTCTAAACACTAGAATAGAGACCCTTCATCTGCTAGAAGATAAAATAGGTAAAACTTTCCAAGACATAGGTACAGGAAAAGACTTTCTGAACAAAACCCCAGTTGCACAAGAAATATCATGAAATTAAAAAGCTTCTTCGTAGGAAAAGAAATGACCAACAGAGTGAAGAGATAGCGTATAAAATGGGAAAAATATCTTGCCAGCTATTCCTCAAAGGAGATATATATATATATATAATGTTAAAATTTCAACACATTATATCCTCCATATGTAAAAACCCAATTTAAAATGAACATCTGATATGAATACAACTTATCAAATGCAGAAATTCTAATGGCCAATAATTATATTAAAAATGTTCAGCATCACTGGCTGTTCAAAAAATGCAAACTAAAACATTACTGAGATTCTATCTTACTCCAGAAAGAATGACTACCTTGAAGCAAGCAATGAAGGCAAGAAAGGCTATGGGAAGGAAGGAAAACTTCTTCATTATCAGTGGGACTATAAACTGATACAAGCACTATGGAAATCAGTATGGAGATTCCACAAAAATCAGAAAATAGAAATTCCTTTTGATCCAGCTATTACCCTTGTAGATATTTTCTGAAAAGTGTTAAAGAGATCTTACCACAGTGATGTATGCATACCCATGCTCAAGGGACAATATTCCATAATGTGCTAAATCTTGGAAACGTGTCTATCAACAGGTTAATGGATAAATAAAATGTTGTATTTATACACTGTGAAGTAGTACTCTGCCATAAATAAGGATAATCTGAGTCACTTGCAAGGACTTGTACATACCTTAATACCATAATGTTAACTGAAGTAACTCTAACACACAAGTTTAAATATTGCATGACTTCCTTTATATGAAAATCTTTATGTTATGGCTTGTATCTAGACATTTTGCCAAAGCCTCATTGGCTTATGACCAGATCTTTGGGGAGGTGGCTGGATCATGGGTGTGTGATGCTAGATTAGAGTTGTGATACTGTGATGTAGTGTGTGTTATAACTAAATTGGTTTAGCCTAGTTCTGGGTATATATAATGGAAGCTCCAAACTGGCTTTCAGTGACACCAATAAATAGACTCATAGCTTGCATGGAAAATAAAGAAAAAGTTGGAAGGCAGGGTTCCCTGCTTGCTTCCTGCTGCCTCCTCTGCCATGGACTATTTCTCCTCTGCCATGCCCTCTGCCTTCCCACCCTTGATGAAGCCAGCATGATAATGTACTGAAACTTCTACAAATAGTGAGCTGAAATATATCTTTTTTCCTTAAACTTGTGTCAGGTTTTTTTTGTCCCAGCAATAAGGAACCAATGAAAATATATATATGAATATTTATATAGAGAGTCTGCCAAAATACTGTACACACTTCAGGGAAAAAATTGTATAAATACTAAATTTATTCAGAAATCATAAAATTAATATAAGTTACCTTTGGCCTCTGCAGTTACAAAAGGTGCTCTGGCCATTATCTTCCAGAAATTTATTAATATGGTGAACTGATCCTTGGGTAAACTTGGTCATTGAGATTGCTGCGCATGCATTTTCAATTTCTTCTCTAAGGTCCAGAAGTGTAATGAGTTTTCTGTCATATACAACTTCATCTAGGGTCCTCCATATGTTGAAAAAACATCGTACTATTTTTCTTTTCCTGAAATGTGTATACACATACATTTCATATATATGTACCTACAATATACTATATATATATACACATATATAGTAACTAACACTATATATACATATATTGAAATGAAAGACTGATAATATGAAAGAAAATATTGTACTTTGATGCAATTTATCAAAAAGTGTATGCTGACTTAGTACCATTGTTTCGTACTTAACCGATTTGTCTAAATTTTAATCTGTATATATA
>NW_004624792.1:13557330-13617918 GCF_000247695.1 Heterocephalus glaber
ATAAATAAATGAATATGATGCTAGAAAAGATAAAAGAGGTAGAAGGAAGGTGAAAAAATGAATTGAAATAACTTATGTACATGTACCAAGTCCCATGTACCAAGTGAATGTAATAATTATGTATGGCAAACATGTGCTATCAAAAGTTAAAAAAAAAATGAGTAACCTGACAGACAATAGGAATATACATTCTAGATCACCCATCTTGAAAGTGTTCCCAAATCCCCATTAATATACCCTGTTCCAGCTCATAATGGGTCTCATTCCCTGAGCACCCACACTCTACTCTTGAGTGTGTACTAAAATTTCTGCCTAATAAAACTTTCCTGTACCTGTTGCTAATTCTGAAAATTATTTTTCTAAGATGGAAATCAAGGAAACTCCAAACTTCTTCCTATTTAGGGTGATTATGTTCCTCATCTCAATTTCAGAAACCTATTCAGATCAAAACTAGTGACAATAGCAATCAGTAAGCAGCCTGAGAAGAATGTCACTGTCACTTCCTCTGTCCTTCAGAGTCTTATCTACAAATTTTGTATTGTTGATCAGCAGAAAGAGAATCCATCCTACCACAGGCATGATGCAGACAGTCTTCCCATTGTCTATCCCTGACTTTTTACTTTGCCTTTGCAGATTAAGGAACATAACAGCTTCAGCTCTAAAGAACAGCAAGAGGAAAAAGTGAAACATTTTATTTTTCTTTCATAATTTACCTGGATAACAATACAATGGAGTTCTATAGCCTCATCAAATAAAGGATTTTCTACATCAAAGAACAAGTGAAATATGAATATGTTGCACATGCAGCATTTCAATAGCACAACAGTTGCCAAGCAACTGAGATGCATCAAGGACACTTAGCTTATACAAATCTCCAATGACTAGAGGGAACCACTGCTCTCCTTCACAAGACACCAACAGAATTTTTTCATTATTATTTTTTGCATCTTATTTGCTTGGGGAAGGAATACCAGAAGCACATATTCTACATCAGGAGTAGGATGCATGCTATTTGGAATAAAATAAATGGTTTTAGAGTTGAAAATAAAAATGTAATTAGTAAGAATTATTTCAGAGGCTGAAGTGGACAGCCCAAAAAAATGTACTTATTTTTGTTTTAATGCATATCTTGGACCTTAAAATTGTCTAAATGTGGAACAAGAATTAGAATTATTCATGCTATTCAATAAATTGTTCAGAGTGAATACTATTTGTATGATTAACATTCATGTCACAAGTCTCTGTTTGAAAATGATAGCTCATGATATTAGCAGATAGTCCTCACAAGGAACAAAGAATGTTCATTGTGAAGCATAGTATAATAATGGCTTTGGATAGACACCAGAATGGTCACTGGAGGTACATCTGAAGAAAGCAAGAGCTCAAGATAAAGTCACAATGGCCAGACTTGTATACTTCTCTAAGGGATAAACAGAACTCAAGACTATACTGTAATTAGTGTCATCCAGTCCATTAAGTCCATGTATGCATCAGACACCCAGTTGGGTGACCAAAATATCTAGACCCATCCCTTCCCAAAATGTTCCTGTTTTAGAAGTCATAGATAATCCAAGGTTAATGATGTCAGCCATATACCCTTGTTACATACCCTGTTTCCCTATTGGATAAATATTACCTAAGTGGTTATACTTGTAATCCAATAGGTTTGAGATAGGAGATTAGGGCATGGCAAAGCTGGCTGGAAATACAGACATGACCTGTTAATTACAAGATCCAAGAACACAGGCACAGAAGAGTTCCCAAAGCCCTGCAGCTAGACTTCTCTTGAGAACTTGAGCAGATTTTCAATGGGATGACCAAGACCTAATATTAGCCTTCATTGTAGGATCCCAGGACTGCCTCTCAGGACCCATATGTAGAAGTTCTCATAGGTTTCCTTGAGATTTGAATGGCATAAAAAATACAGATGCCAGCAAGAATTTGCTATCATGGCTTTTCCTCACAATCGCCCACCTTACTTTCTCCAAGGTGTTCTTTTATCTTGATTTTTCCTCTTATACTAAGTCCAAGCTTGCTCTGCAGAGCCAGATTCTCCCCTACTCTTCATTTTTACTTTCTCAAATAAGCTTGGCCACTGCAATTTGGTCATTTTGTTCACTTCTTCGTTCAAGATGAGAACCTGGAATCTAATTTCAGGAGAGGTGAGCAGCCCAGAACCTGGTGACATGTAGTTGGTGAGACACTTTTAGAAGTAGAATGCCTGATAGGAGATTGATAGAAATTTGACCCATGTTGTACTCATATTGTGTCTTTGCTATATAAATTATCCCTGAGAAAGGAACTCAGTGGCCACCCACTTGGGACCCCTACTGTCTCTCAGGAGCTATCTCTTAATAAACCTTTCCTGCTCTTAACCTCCATTGTCCTTTGAAATGCATTCTTTGATTTCAGGGGACATAAACTCAGCCTATCTGAAATCTAGCAGGTTGGGAGTTATATTTCTGTTGTATCAAAAGCAGAACCAAAGCCCAATAGGACAAACATTAAATCCTAAAGCTTCATATCTAGCAGTTGAAACACTACCAAAAGCTTGGGAAGAACTTCCTCTAGCACTGGTGATTGTAGCCACATGGCCATGGTAAAGCTGGCTGTGCTTACTGCTCACAGCTTTCCCTGATGAGTGTTGCATGCTATTATTTCCTCTACATACCTGGGGTCACCAATGCAGCTTCATCCTCCTTCTCATAGCTTCATATGTATCATAGCCTATGACTCCAAATCCTAAACACACTTCCTGTCTTAGCGGGCTTTCCTTTGAAATCTTGGTAGGAGCTGCCATTATTCCATAACTCTTGAGTTTTGCCTAGTTATAAAACCAGTATCACATAGATGACCCCAAGGTCTACTAGCGTTAAGAGCTATACATAGGCCCACTTGAAGCACAACTACAGTGGCAGTAGAATGCTTTACCAGGTAAACACAGGGAAATAAATCCCTGCAGGGAAGTCTGTGTGTGCAGGGCAACTAGAGTCTCTTTTCTGAAAAGATTCTTTCCTGAAATAAATTTGAATTTCTACATTTCTTAGATAGTGATGAATTGTGTGACTGGAGGTTTCTGGGATGCCCTCCAGGAATTTTTCTTATCACACCAATGCAAAGCATTGGACTCCTATTTTAAATCACCTAATCACTTTAGCAGTCACTCCCTTTTTGGTCTGTACCTTTACATATAGTCTTTTTTCCCCTATAAGTTCCAAATTTTCTAAATCTTTTTGCTCTACTCTTTTTTGCTCCTGACTCTCACTGTAAATCTGATTAAAGGCACCCAATAATTCCTATGCTATAGATTGAATTTTCTTTTACCTTGAAAATTTCTTCCCTAAATAAACTAGTCCATCACCCTTAAATTTGACTTCAAAAAATTATCCAGGCAAAGAGAAAAACGTAGCCACATTGTTTTTATCAATAAGTTTGGCTTCTAGTGCAGTTCCCAAAGAGATTTCATTTCCATTTGTAACCTCATCAGCATATCCTTTACTGTCCACATTGCTAACAAACATTTTGTTTTCTGTATCCCCACTAGAATCATGTTAAGTTCCACAGACAGCATCCTATGGTTTCTTTATCCTGTTCATCCCACTCTTCCAAACTTTTCCCATAAACCAATTCTAAAAGTTCTTTCACCACCCATCAAGTATAGCTATGATCTATGTCCCTATGAGGTAAGACAAAAGAAATAAAAACTAGATAAAAAGGACAAAAGGAAATAAAGATTTAAAGTTATACTTAACTGTAGCTTCATGACATAAAAGCTACTTAAGCATTTTTCTTTTTCAGGAAACAAAAAAATTTTCTAAAGGCCTTAAAGAAAATAATCCTGTAAATCCAAACTCTGAATCTCTTATTTTTTTTTTCTTTTCTTTTCTCTTTTTTTTTTTTGTACCAGGGATCGAACTAGGGTCCTTGCGCTTGCGCAGCAGGCAGCGAAGCCACTGAGCTAAATCACAGCCCTGGATCTCTCCTTTTCACCTTTAAATTTCACTTCCTCTGAGCTGAGGATTTAGCTCAGTGGTTCTGCTGCCTGCCTTGCAAGTGCAGGACCTGGGTTCGATCCCTGGTACCCAAATAAAAACAAAAATAAAAACAAAAGGTTTGCAGGGGATTTATCTCAGTGGTTCTGCTGCCTGCCTCACAAGCACAAGGTCTTGAGTTCGAACCCTGGTACAAAAAAAAAAGTTAAATTGCACTTCCTACATCCCCAGGAAGCAGCAATATCGGTGGGTAGTATATCTCAATTTCAAACACATGTAGATAGCTTGTATTGTAATCTGACAGACTGTAGGAATACACATCCTAGATCACCCATCTTGAAGACATTCCCTTAACTATAACCAATTCTGGCTTATAATGTCTCTTATTTCTCTAACCACTCAAACTCCATTCTTGAGTGTGTCCTAAAATCTGTCTAATAAATCCTTCTTGTATCTCTTACTGATGCATTCCAAAAATTTCCTGACTGAAACAGGAGTCAGGAAACCTAAAAACTTATTTTACAAGGGTGGGATAAGTTCCTTATTTCAGCCTTTCAGACATTCAGACCTAGCCCACTAATATCTATTTATCTATCTATCTATCTATAAATATATATATTTCTGTTTTAGTTTTCTGTCACTGAAATGAAAATAGCAGATAATTAATATATAAAGAAAAATTTTGTTTTCCAGTTTTGGTGTTTCTAGTCCTAGATAGGGCAGATTTGTTGCTTTGAACCTCTTATGTATGTACTGGATGCCAATGACAGGGATGCTGGGGCAGAGAAAACTATTTTATAGCCAAAAAAAATGAACAGAGGAGCAGGTTCCCACAATGACTTCTGAGGGCACGTGACCAATGTCCTAAGGGTTCTCACTGAGTCCCATCTACTAAAAGTCCATAGTGTCTCCAAGTAGCACAAACCTGGAGATAAATCCTTTAACATATGAGACTTTGGGGAAAATTTATCATTCAACTATAACAGTTAATACAATTTTCAGAGAAAAAGCCACAAACAATTTTCTTTGACAGTACCTGAATGAATTTCACTTTTTGTGGGGCTTAAGAACTACACTTGATCTTAGCCAAAAGGCCGAGAAGCAATATTGTGGGGCTTATGAACTAAACAAAAATTGAATGACCCTAAATCACAAAAAGGAGAAATTGAAGTTTTTAAGGGAAAAATCTAGGTCAGAGCTAAGAATATATGAGGAAAGCCACACATTGGAAGAATGCTGAAAGAGATTTTAAAATCTTTGTTAGTTCTGCAAATGTAAAGCACTGGGAAAAATATTGACAGAATTCTTTACTTATAGGCTATAAGCCTGTGTTACCCAACTTTCCTTTTATGTCACCTGCCAAACCTTTCCTGAAACAATTTTAGTAAGAGTGCTAATCAAAGCAAGGTAATTCTGATATATCCATCAATTGTGCTCTTTTTTTTCTATAAGAAGTAGAAATTTATTCATTTAATCTCCTATAAAAGAAGACAATTCAAGGATAATGTGGAATAGCAATAGTTTAGGAAATCTGTTATGATAAAACATACCAAGCTTCACAGTTTTTAATATATAGAGAAAAAATTTTAAGCAGGTTAAGCACGTTATAGAATTCTCTTTTAAGATGATTTTAGTCAAATTTTTCTCTTTTCCACTCCTGTTACTCCTTTTCCTTCTCTTTCCCTCCTCTCTTCTTGCCTCTCATCCTCTCTCTTCTTTCTCTCTCTCGTTCACATACACAGAGATGCACACATACACCAAAAATATATTTGCTGTATTCTATCCATATTCTTTCATTTTTTACTGCCACCAATTGACTTAGATTTTCTCCATATTTCATTTTTTAAGATGACTTTTAATTATAGTTGCTAGTTATTGTTATCATCTTCAGGCAGCTATTATGAAGTTAGAACAATACAAATATTGTCCCAAGAGATGAAGGGCAATAGTAAATAAAGAATATGACCAACTAAAACTCATACCTCTATAGGATGTTCTAGTCACGACAGTTTTATTAGCCAGCTTGGCATCACTGGAACTCTCTACCTGACACACACAACTTAAATGAAGTAAGCTTTACATAGCTCACAGGTTTAGAGATTTCCATCCAGGGTGTGGTAGAGAAGTTTCTCACATAATAGTGGATAAGAAGAAAAGCAAGGGAACAGCACCAGAGAAGAAGAAGCCAGGATCCACATATAGAAACAAAAGTCATACCTCTATGACCCATGCAGACATTCCTACAAGTGTACTTTTCTAATCTCCTAGGCAGCTTACAAGTCAATTAAGAGCAATCCAGTTAAACTCACAGAACAGCTTATCTTAAGTGATGAATGTGGAAATACCCAGTGCTATGAATGAGTAGGAAAAGATATTGTGGAATTGATAAGAATGAACCAATCTTAGAAGATAGAGATGGTGTTGCCTTTTGGAGGAGAAGGGAGGCAAACTTACTGACCAGTATAATAAAAATTATTGTGTTCCTATAGAGCAAAAAAGTTGTCATGTTTAATCCCAACATAAAATAAGCAAGACTGATTTTCTGCATCACAACCCATTGCCTTGTGAGGTGTCACCTGGCCCTGTTCACATAAGAAGCTTGCTAACTATACTCTTGGCACTATTTGTATATAGATAAGGATGTGTTTTTCAAAGCCCAGACTCAAAGAGAATACCTAAAATGTGTTGTATGAAAAAGATCTTCCAATTCTCTGCATGTTCATAATACAGTCAAGGTTGTAAAGATATAGCTGAAAAATCAATAAATATTCATTAATTATAAAATAATAAAATGGTGGTCTAGTAGGTAATTTTATGTGATCACTATGAGTGTGTCTGCTAATGTGAGTAATAAAGCCTAGGTAGCTTTTTATTAGCTATTATGCTGGTGAAACTCATGAACACTCCATAAATCATTCACCATAGTAAGTAAACTGTCTCTTGTACCACCACCTCAAGCGTTCTACTGTGCTTCTGCTTAAGAATTTATTACTCTGTATTGTGGTAATATTTGTCCTTAAACAAACAGCTGGCTACTTAAGGGCAGGGAATTCAGCTATGATTTGCCACATACAATGCTTAACACATAACTAGTTTTGATAAATTAATTAAAAAATGTGTTCAGAGGGATGAATTCCAAAGTAAGTGGAATTTTTTTTCCTGAAAAAAAGATTTAATGAAGTAGTAGAACTACTGCTCCTTTCAGCCTATATTAATCAGTGTCTGATGAATTCCTATATCTCAGCAAATATTGACTCATGAGTGGGATCATTGCTGTGATTGTACCTGACCATGCAGTTTAGAAGTCTTTGGAAGTTATTTACAGAAGGAGGTAAAAAACCTTTGTAGGCACTTCTGGCTGCGCTGTGGAGCAGCCTGCTGCAGAGCTCCAGCCCTTCTCTCAGAGGGACACTAGGTGATGGCAGCCAGGCTCCTCACAGCCTGGCCTCAGGGCCTGATCCATGGAATTGGCCCTAGGGCAGCAGGAACCTGTTGTTTCAGAAGTTGGTGACCTTTGAGGATGTGGCTGTGTACTTCACTCAGATGGAATGGGATGGCCTGTCCCCTGCACACAGAGCCCTGTATAGGGATGTGATGCTGGAGAATTATGGACATGTGGCCTCCCTAGGGTTTCCACTTCTGAAACCAGCTGTGATCTCACACCTGGAGAGAGGAGGTGAGCTGGAGGGCCTATCTCCTCTGGCCATTGTGACTGGAACAGGCCCTCGGGTCCTCTGGACTGTAGGTATCGATATACAGACAAACAATAATTTGACAAAGGAAATGTATGAAGAAAAAGACCGCACATCATTTGAACTTCTGAAGGACTTTTCCCTGGAAACAGACTTTTTAGAAGCCTATATGCCACAGCAACAACAGGAAGTCCACTCAGCAGGAAGGTTGACAAAGGAAAACAGCAATAGCATGGATGGAACAGTGAAAGATGAAACAAGCTCCATGGAGGAGTGTTCCTTTAATAACAGTACAAACTTGTTTCAGCATCATAGTATCTCCACTGAAGAGCAGCACCCTGGTTGTATAGGATTGATGAAAGCCTTCAGCTTTGACACAGAACTTATTAAGTATGAAATAATTAATACTGTGGAAAGTACTTTGAAATGTGAAAATTTTGTGTAAAGCTTCACATTTAACTCTCAACCTAGTCAGCATCTAGAAAACTATACTGTATAGAAGCCTTACCAGTGTGTGGAATGTGGCAAAGCCTTCAGTGTTAATGCAAAATTAATTTGGCATCAAAGACTTCATAGTGGGGAGAAACCCTTCAAATGTTTGGAGTGTGGGAAATGCTTCAATTACAGTTCCCATTATATCACACATCAGACAATCCACAGTGGGGAGAAGCCCTATCAATGTAAGATTTGTGGGAAAGCCTTTAGTGTTAATGAGAGTCTTAGTAGGCATCAGAGGACCCATACAGGAGAGAAACCCTATCAGTGCCAGGAGTGTGGAACTGGCTTTAGCTGTAGTTCTGCATATATTACACACTGGAGAGTCCACACTGGAGAGAAACCTTATGAGTGCAGTGATTGTGGGAAAGCTTTCAATGTTAATGCAAAATTAATTCAACATCAGAGAATCCACACTGGAGAGAAACTTTATGTGTGCAGTGAGTGTGGGAAAGGCTTCAGGTGCAGCTCCTAGCTTAGGCAGCATCAGAGTATCCATACTGGAGAGAAACCCTATCCATGTAAAGAGTGTGGAAAAGCCTTCAATAATAATGCAAAACTCATTCAGCATCAAAGAATCCACACAGGTGAGAAGCCTTATGGGTGCAAAGAATGTGGAAAAGCCTTCAGTGTCGAAGGAAAGTTAATCCAGCATCAGAGAATCCACACTGGTGAGAAATCATATGGGTGTAATGAATGTGGAAAAGCCTTTAGGTGTAACTCTCAGCTTCAACAGCATCTGAGGATCCATACTGGGGAGAAGCCCTATAAGTGTGATGAGTGTGGAAAGACTTTCAGTGTTAATGCAAAACTAATGCAACATCAGAGAATTCACACTAGGGAGAAGCCTTTTGAATGTAATGAATGTGGGAAATGCTTTACTTCTAAAAGAAACCTGCTTGATCATCACCGAATCCATACTGGAGAAAAGCCTTATCAGTCCACGGAATGTGGGAAATCTTTCAGTATCAATGCCAAGTTAACTAGACATCAACGGATACATACTGGAGAAAAACCTTTCAAGTGTATGGAATGTGAGAAAGCATTCAGCTGTAGTTCTGACTATATTGTGCACCAGAGAATTCATACTGGAGAGAAACCCTTTCAGTGTAAGGAGTGTGGAAAAGCCTTCCATGTTAATGCCCATTTAATTTGACATCAGAGAAGCCACACTGGGGAGAAACCTTTCCATTGTGTGGAGTGTGACAAAGGTTTCAGCTTTAGTGTATCATACACCAGACTGTCCACACTTGGAAGAAACTTTATGTGTGTAATATCTGTGGGAAAGCCTTCAGGTTTACCTTCCAACTCAGTCAGCATCAGAGTGTCCATAAAGAAGGGAAATGTTAGTAATGAGAAGGATGAAGAAGCTCTGAAGGTTAATGCTGAAATAGATCATGCATCATCAGATTCACCCTGGAGGAATACTCTAGGAAGGAAATGAATGTGGCAAAGACTTTACATGGAAACATATTTTCTGTTTTATTCAATTTTTAATGAGGACTGTATCACTAGTTAAAAAATAGTATCTAAAGGACCAGGGATTATCTCAGTGGTTCCACCACCTGTCCCGCAAGCACAAGGACCCAAGTTCAATCCCCCGTACCAAAAAAACCCAAAAACAAAACAAAAAAATAATATCTAAAAATAAATAACTTTGTTTTATACCAACAACCAGCTAGAAAATACTGAAGAAAATATCTCCTTCCCAGCAGTATCAAGAACAGTAGATTTTGTAGAAACAGTTGTTTTGTGGAACCTATATGGTGAAAATTATAATTCTCCACTGAGGGCTACCAGAGGAAGCTTGAATAGAGAGATAAAAAAAAATTGTGTTCTTATATAGAAAAACCCATATTATAAAGGTATCTGCTCTACCTAAACTAATTTATTTCTGTTTAATTTTTGGCACAAGCATGTATTTTATAAAGAAGAAAAACAAAGATTTCACTTTTATGAAATAGGAAACTTCAAAGTACCAGATGAATGCTAGAAACAAAATGTTGATAAATTGATCATTTGTATGTTTTTGTTTTAAATACTCCCAAGTAAAGTTAAGAAGGTAAAGCATTAAAAAAAAAAAAAAAAAGCTTTGTAGATACCAGCTAGCTAGCTTGAGAAAACCAACAATCCTTTAACCCAAGCTTAATGGGAGATTCTAGTCAGATCTCAGAGGACCAGAATGCTGATAGAAATACAGACAGTAAAGACAAGGCTTAGGTGGTTTTCATTGGAAAGAAGAACTCCATTATCATTTTGGAATAGAAACCCCGTATGTTAGACTATGGGAGAAAATTTATCTATGTTTTCCCCATTTCCTGAAAGTTGGAAAGAGTGATATTAACAGTGATATTAAGAGTGATATCAAGGACAACAGAATAATTAATCCAGTGGAAGAAATTTTAAGGTGGCCCAATGCTCATGCTGTGTTATGGGTACTGCTTGCAGGTCTACAGTGAGAAGTGGGAGCAAGAAGACTATTTGAAAAGTTTTCATTTTCACCTGAAAAGAAGTGCTTGAAATGTTGGGACAAAAGAAAGAGAGTATGGTTACTAGAGAGATTAGCATTTAAAAAAAAATAAAGCCAAGTATTTTTTGCATCAGAACAATAGCAAAAATGGCATGAGGGCATCTCATGAGTCAATAAGACCCCATCCCAGGCTTAATGGTATCAAAAAGTAAAGCTATAATTTGAAGACACCCATTCAGGAGCCTTGGTAAAGAAATACCACCTAAATAATTTGTTCCTTGTATTCATTTCACAATGCTTTGCCATCCAGGCTCTCAGAGGTCTCTGCAGCTATGGCTCAAAGGGGCCTGGCTACTGATCAGTAGGTGGCAGACCTTGGCATCATCCACATGGTGATGGTTTTACAGACACACAGAATGCAAGAGTTATGGGTCATGGAGTCTTCCACCCAGATTTTAGAAGAAGGCCTATGGGAACGACTGTGTACCCCTGAGAGGGGAGTGCACAAAGCTTTGGAAGTGAAGCTTAAAGTTCAGCAAAGACCTCAGGAAATTGGAGATGTCATATACATAGAATGTCTCAAGAGGAAAGGCAGCAATGCCATAGGAGTAGGACTACTCAATCCCTCAGGGATACACACCTTTTCATAACTTGCCTTGGGTGTGGAACATTGTACTACAGGATTTGATATTTGCACTGTGATCTTGCCTCGGTCTCATTCCTCTCCATGTCCCTGATTATGCTTTTTGTAATGGGAAAATTTACCATGTTCCATTGTACAGTGGAAATTTTTATCTTTCTGTCTGTCTGACTTTTTGCTTTTGTTTTTTGAAACAGGGTCTTGCTAGGTGGTCCAGACTGGCCTCAAATTCACGACAATCATCTTGCCTTAGCCTTCTAAATGCCAAGATTACAGACATGAATCATAATCCCAGGCCTAACTTGATTTTTATAGAGTTCCAGGTAATAGTTTGCCATGAGTATCAGAAGAGTCTTTGGATATGTACTTTTCAGCAATGCTGGAAATATTAATACTTTGGTGACATTTTGAGATGAGCTAAATCCATTTTGCTTGATGAGATGGACATAGTCTTTTGGGGACAAGGGATAGCATGTTATGCTTTAGACCTGGAATGTCTCACAAAAGACATGTGTTTAAAGGTGGGACTTTTGAAAGGTGATTGGATCATGAGGGAACCACACATATCAGTGGATTAATCCATCGATAAATTCATGGCTGAATGTGCTTCAGAAGTTGGGCCACTTGAGGTACAACCTAGAAGGGTATATCTTGCTCTCTGGTCTCCTGTCTTCTCTCTACTTTCTGGCTGCCATAAACAGCTTTGTTCCACTAGACCCTTCTACCATGAACTTCCTGCCTTGGACCCTGCCAGATATGGACTGAATCCTCTCAAAAACAATGATCCAAAATAAACTTCACCTTTTTTAATTTGTAGGGGCTGGGGATTTTGTCCCAGCTATGAGTAAGTGAATAAGAAATAGTATAATTATTGTTCCCTGACAGTCTATTAAGTCAGGTTACATGAGCTTCTATATCTAGGCAAATACTTCATATATATGTTAATACAGAATAATAGTCATATCTCAAAAAGATAACAACAGTAAACTGCCTTTTGAAAATAAATGTAATAAAAATTCAATATATTTGTTTGGCTTGCTTCCATGACAAAGAAAAACTTATGTTGCTGTCAGTAAAAATGATGTCCCTCAGCCTTTGTAGGCTGCATTGATGAGTTTTTTCTTGTTATATTTTGAAGTGGGAAGCTTGCTCCTTGTCATCTTCAATTTGACATTTTGCAAGAATTAGAAATGTAAGTCAGGTTCGTAAACATGCTACATATTGTTTCCTTCCCACTAGCTGACTATGACTAATTTTAAAAGTCAACAATGTCAGATTTCAATTTTTTTGTTCACTGAATTACCACAATGTACATTGAAAATCTGATCTTTTCTGTTTTTATTGTTCTAAATGTTTTTATGAAATGATTAAAACAAAAGAAAAAGAACACCTGAGTTTAACAGCTAGTTTTATTTTACCTTTGCTTAAATATAATCTAAACTTATTTAATCAGGCAATGGTGGAGTAATTACCTTTATAATACAGCATGTATAAACTAAAAAGAAAATCATTCTCTTCATTGGCTTCCAAAATTTATTGAACATTTTTTTCTTTGGTTTGTTGCCTACTCTCTGAAATGCATATATATATGGTCAATAGATTGTTTATAAAAGTCAATGACACAAATGGCTAATATGAAGGATTTCAATGGACCACACATTTCAGAAAATATTAACTATTTTTATAGAGAGAATAAAAATTTTCCCCAAAGTATGTTAATTCTTTACTTTGGGAGCTTATTTCTTCTACTTGTAGGGTCATACGACTATATAAAGAATAGGTATATGTTTGCATTTCATTTGCAAGCTTTGCTTTAATCATATGTTCAATCCAATAGTTACTCATATCAACAACAAATGCTTACTAAATGTCTACAGATATTCATATATTATATCCAATAACAAAAATGCATAATTAGATTAACTTGTGATGTAATGTTATTTTGATTTCTTGAACAAAGGATTGAAGTTGTCTTGAATAATGAATATGTCCAACACTCCCACTCAGAGATTTTTCTTCATAATTTGTTTTACTACCCTCAGATATCAGTACAATGCTGATAGAGAGCACTTAATAGAAATGCCATGAAAACTAGAAGTATAGCTTCATTATGAAAACAAAAAACTTATGTTGAAAATACTAATTTAAGTTTAGGACATCTAGACTAGCAAATTTGGGAACCAAACTACTAAATTAAAAAATAATTGGTTTTAAAATACAAAAAAAAATATGAAGATGTGTGTATCAGTCAGGGTTTACTAGAGAAACATTTTTAATATTACCCATGTACATATAAACACATGTATACATTATATATACATATATATGATACATACTGGATTTACTAAGTAGGCTTATAATGGCTGTCTGCAGAATCAGTGCAGATATAGAAAGCATGCACTTCAAATTGATAGAAGCTGTGAGTATATATAAGAAACCCTCCAGGGATATAGCTTCAGTGGCATGGAGCCTGGCTGGCAAGTGCAAGGACCTGAGTTCAATTTCAGGTATATATATATATAAAAGAAGCCCACAGCTAACATCATATTGAATGTCCAAAAGCCAAAAGCTTTATATCTAAGAACTACAAGAAGATAAGATTGCCTACTTCCACTGCTTTTATTCAAGTCCTAGACAGAGCAATTAAACAATTGAAAAAATTATATAAATTTCAAAAGAAAGGTAAATAATCACCATTTGAATATACATGATCTTACATATAAAAAAACCAACAAAGACGCCACCAAAATAACTATTTGAACTAATAAATCTTCAGCAAGTTTCAGGTAAAAAAATCAACATGCAAATTTCTATATTATGTCTATTTGAAAATGGTGAATTACCTAAAAGAGAATAATCACATTTAACATAATCCATGACAAAATGAGTGACATTTTTCACAAAACTAGAAAAAAATGTCTCAAACTCCTATGGAATGGAACCATAAGAAAACCACGAAAACAATCTTGAGCAAAAAGAATAAGGCAGGTGGAGTTTTACCACCTAACTTCAAAATACGCTATAAAGCTATACTAATCAAAACCACATGGTATTGACATAAACAGATACACATAGATCAATGGAATAGAGGAGAGGGCCTAGAAATAAAGTTATGAATATACATTCAACAAAAATTTGCCAAAAGTCTTAAGGACATGCATTAAAAAGGACAATCCTTTTTAATATATGATGCTGGTAAAACTGTCACAGGCCAATGAATGAAATTAGAACCTTATGTCTCATCCACTGCAAAGCCCACCTGAAAATCGACTAAAGATTTAAATGTAAGACCTGAAGCTATGAAACTACTTTAGAAGAAATCATAGCGGAAACACTTCAGGACATTGAAATGGGGAAGGATTTTTTGGACAAAAGCCCCAAAGCATAGGAAACACAATTAAATGTAGATAAATGTGACTATTTCAGTAAGTAAACAATCAATAGAGTGAAGACACAGTTTATAAAAGAGGAGAAAATACTTGTGAATTTAACATTTGATAAGAGGATAATATTCACAATATACAAGAAACTCAATTCCATAGCAAAATAAAAATGAGCCCACTTAAAATATTCATAATAAATTCTCCCAGCCTGCAGGACAGAGCAGAAGCGCTCCGGTTCTGGAGGGCACCTGGGCGTCATGGGAGGTCTCCATGGCTACCGAGCCTGTGGAGCCAGCAGTGCCTTCGCTAGTGGATCCTTACTTCACACGCTGGTAGAAAGCTGATCTCAAAGGAAAACCTTGTGAGGACCATGGTATACTACAACACTCTAACTGAATAAATATGTGTCATCACATTAGCAGAATTTCGTCCAGTGCTTAAAAATGGAAAAACGATTAAAAGTATTTCCTATCAGATCAGCACCATCTGTAGCAGACTTCAGAACAAGGTTTCTGTTAAGCTGGGGACACAGTTTCTAACAGAACTTGCACCTTTGTGTAAGATTTACTGTTCAGATGGAGAAGAATATACCATATCTAGCTGTGTTAGAGCCATCTATTCTTTAAGAAAAGCCATCCACTGAAGGCTACATTGCAGTTGTTTCACCCAAATTTGAGGAAAGTAAAAGGTTTATTGACACAAAAATAGTATGAAGAACTCGTGGAGAAAGGCAGCAATGGCACAACAAGTATTTCATGAAGATTGAGGTTCTTACCTTACCTGATTTAAGCCATCAGTGAGTGTACCAGGATGCATAAAGCATACTTCACACCCAGCCATCAGCAAGGGAGGACTCCTTCTTCATTTAACCCAGTTTCCCCCTTTGTTCTGTATAAGAAGTTGACATTTGTCTTCAACTCCCAGACCTACCCTGCCCAGTTATTCCCTCTGTTCTTTTCTTCTAACAGTCAGCAAATAAGGGCTATTTTTCTGATTAAAAACAACCAGACCTTAGCCAGGCACAGTGGTGCATACCTGTAATCCCAGCTGCTTTGGAGGTTAAGGTAGGAGGATCACAAGTTGGAGGCCAGCCTGGGCAACTTAGCTAGACTCTCTCAAAATAAAAAGGGCTGGAGGTTTACCACAGCCCACCCTGGGTTCAAACTCTAGTACTGCAGGGGGAAAGAAAACCAAGTGGCCTTTCTTACCCAGTCTCCTTCAGTGTGAAACTGTTGAAAAGTCCAGTGTCACTTCCACCTCAGCTTCTCTCCCTGTAGGTTGTAGGTAAGAGGCAGGTAGGTACTGTGTACCCTCTTTCCTGCTTACATCAATAGGACAGCGTTCCCCTCTAAAACAAAGCAAAACTGTTAACACTGACTTGTTAATGAGAAATACATTAAAAGGCTTTGAAAAAAACCCAAAAGGCTTTCTTAGCTAATGCAAGGTTAAGCTTGTTCTTGCAAATACATTGTAGTCACTCAGTCTCATACATTCTAGTTACAGTTAACTTCTAGCAAAGAAGTTACTGGAGAATATGTCACTCCAAGGCACAGATGCCTTGGAACAGAACAAAGATGGTCACATAATTTAAACTAGAAAAATATAATTCATGATTTAAGATTATATACTTAAATACACTGAATTTCAACTAAAAGGCCTTTAGATCTTTTTTTTTAAAGGGAACAACACACATAGATTTAAATATTCTTATTTTTACATAAAATAGTTTCATGCAGAAGAAATCACTTAGTGTATAAATTCCTTGGGTCCCATATCCTCTTGTGCTGTTGAAATCATGTTATCACTTCCTCACCTGCATGTGCACTTTTGCAAGTGTGTAACTTTAGCAAGTAAAACATAAAAAATTATTTTTGGTTCCAAAAAATAAAATATTAATAATAGAACAAAATAGACATTTCTGAAACATGCATTCAAATGGCAGAGATATACAAAAAATGCTTAGTATCATTAATCAGATAAATATAAATCAAAAACAAAATGAGACATCACCTCAGTCCAGTAAGAATGACTGTTATTAAAAAGACAAAAGAGAACAAATATTGAAATGAATGTAGAGTAAAGAGATCTCTTACACACTCTTGGTTGGCATGTAAATTAGTACTACCATCATGGAAAATCTTATAGATTCTCAAAAAATTAGAAATAAATCTACTATATATTTTAAGAGTTCCTTTAGTGAATATATATTTACAGGAAATCAAATCAGTGTATCTAAGAGATATTTTCATTCTGTTGATTACTGCAGAACTTTTAAAAAATGGCCAAGATACATGGTCTACCTATATGTATGAATGGATAAATGTATGAAGAAAATATGGTACAATACACAATAGAGTACAATTCCGTATGAAAATGAAATTCTGTCATTTGCAATGGCATGACAGAAGTGGCGATATTTATGCGAGATAAGGTAGGCATGGAAATACTAATTCTTTATTATATCACATAAGAATCTGAAAATATTTGTCTCACACTAGTAAAGAATACATACATATATGCATGTATATATTTTTCTTGAGAAATCTATGTATTGATTGAATTTAACATTTCTATTCTCCAAATCTTATTTTAAAAAGGAGAACGTATTAGGTCAAAATAAAAATAGACATAACTAGTAGCATCAAATGCTTAAACATTTAATTTTCTGCCCCTAATTCTAGTTGCAATTGTTTAAGTATTTGATAAGGTGCTAGTAACATTTTCTGAACCACATTTTTGATGATACTAGAAAAGAAAATGATCAGTACTTGCTAGTTATTACACTCTCAAAAGCAAGCAAAGTAGGGCTGGGGATTTAGCTCCATGGTTTTTTCTCCTGTTGCGCAAGTGCAAGGACCCGAGTTGGATCCCCAGTACCAAAAAAAACAAAGAAAACAAGCAAAGTGTTTGTGTCAGCAGATGTGATCAGAGCTCCAACCACAAATGGTGTCATTTTTCACATATCCTATTTTCAGAAACACAGCCTAAACTTCAGTGTCAGGTGTTTCCTAACAAAGAGAATGTATCACTTCTCCTGGACTACTCTTAAAATCATCATTTTACAAGCATGACATAAATCAGCTCAAAGATATTTTCTAGCCTAGGAAGTTTGAGTGTATTGACAGAACAATTTGGATCATCTTCTGAGTAATTTGTACTGGATTATAACAATTGTCTATCACAATAATTAAAACTTTGATTCTCATTATAATTTGTTCTCCATTTTGTATTCACCAAAGTAAAATAACCCAAATGGAAGATTAAGACATTTCCATCATTTCTTTTATGAATTTTGGGTTAAAAGTGATTTAACTACAATGCAGTCAACTTCAGAAAAGCAGTGGGAAGGTAGCAGTAGGAAGTGTGTACTATTTATTGAAATAGTAATGAATTAAACTCAATGAAAAGATAAAGCAGACCAGGCAGTTCACAGAAAGACATAAATGAAGGATTTATTTAACATTTATAGAACAATAGCTAATTAATCTTTGAGAATGACACTTTTCAAAGGAATCAGCTCTTGGTTCTCAAATTATTCCAGATGATATAAATTCCAGGAAAACAATCTGATTAGCATTTCTACAAAAAGTAAAAGCAATGTGAAAAAAAATTCAACAAAAATTAAATTGTTAACCAAGATAAGAATGAAAAATAGGCATTAACTGCTGTTTAACCAATCTCAAAACCTTTTATAAGTCTTTGGTACATCTTTCCCTTTTGTTTTTCTTTTAAATTTACTTTATAAATGTTCCACAAGTTATGAGTTGGAAATAAGAAAGCTATTTATTCATTCTTTATTTCTTTCCAAAATGTATATAACACAATGCTTACTAAATTAGATGGAATTGAAAAGATATGATTGACATTTAAATTTAAGAGTATCAGGATTCAATGATATATGCCCGTTGCCAAAAGCTGTGAAGGGTCTACCATGTTGCCCAAATTCCTGCCCACCCAATTAACATGGAGCAGTTCAATGGATACTGACAGAAGACATGACACCACAGGATCAGGGGGAAAGGCTAGTTTAATATTCACAGCACTCTTAGCCCATGTATCGGCATTTGCCGATAGTTGCATTTCCTCCAGATCCTGAGTTTCAGCTCTGATAGAATGAACCTAATAGGGTTACTACAAGCTCTGCACCTTGCAGTGAGCTGAATTACCAGACAAGAACCCCAAACTTAGAAAATGCGAATATTCTTACAATAAACAGTAAGCATGATTGCTCTTTGCCCTGGAAGGAAGAAGTATCTTGATTTTATCAGACAGCAAATAAATCTACATTTTTACTTCTGAAAGAAAAATTATCTCTAACTTTCAAGGCTGTTTGTCATATAAACTTCATAGAAATGATAGTCCAGTAAAAGACACTCAGTGCCTCTGCTTATAAGGTGTGCAGAAACTTAGCCACAGACAATGATCTTTCAGCATCCATTCCCTAAAACTTCCCATCTTGAAAGTGAAACCTTCCTCTATGCTCTACATAGTACTCTGCACATATCAACTCTAATCAAGTAAATCTTATACACTTTGCTGAGACTTTTTGCTTATATGGCTATACACAACTATAACTATCACTACCACTATCACTTTTATCTGTCTCCCTTATTTTTAACCAACATCTGGATAGGAAGTGAACTCAGTAAATACTTTGAAGTCACAGAAGAATGAATGGTGGTTAATACTTAAAAGAAAAACAAAACAAAGCAATGCCTGCATCATCTTATTCATTGAGGGGGGAAAAGGGAATATTTTTTTAAAAGAAATTCAGATTACTAATGAGAAATTTTAGCTAAAATTGTGGCTAGTCTTAATAAAATAATTTTAATGGATAGCCTTCAGTGATGAAAGACAATGACCACTTTCAACCTCTTTTGATTACAAATATATTAGCAAAGGCTATGTTCAAAGATGGAAAAGTCTTCAAAGGCAAAATTCAACTTCAAAGAAGTATACAATGGACACATGGAGGTTACCTTCTTTAAGGGTTTTTCTAGTCTTGGATGAGTGTTCATGAGGTAAAATCAGTCTTTGAAAGTTGGTGAATAAAAACGACAAGATGCCATAAAAAGAAAATATGCTTTGAAATTCTCCAGTGATATAATTCAAGTATAAAATAGGACATTTCTATAAAATTTATTAAATAAAAATGGCTTTAAATATTTGACCAAGATCAAGGACAAGTTTTTTCACCTCTTTTAAAAATATTACAGCAGAAATAACAATGATACTAACACCAAAAATTTCTACACTGTAAGACTTTAGTAGTAATAGTCAAAATACTCACAAGTACAAAAGCTTTTCAACATATATCCCATAGTCAGGAGCAAGCTGGGCTACATCTTTGTAAGCGAAAATTATTATCAGCTTGTTAGTCTAATTCTGAAGCCAGAAAATTTTTATTTCCTATAGTTAAACATATTTATCCTGTGCAATACTTTCTCTTCTTGCCAGTGACATTTGTCTAACTATATGTTGCACTCATTATGACCAAAGAGAGAATGTTGAATTTGGGCTGGGGAGGAAGAGGGGTAATTTTCAAATGTCAATTGTTATTGTCATATGCAAAATTTTGGCATGGTGATTTAAATAATGGGAACTATAAAAACATATCCCCTGCTGTACAATACAGAAAATGTGGAAGAGTCAATTCTTAAACATGGCCATGAGAATGTACAGTGTTGAAAGATGACATCCTTGATCTGTTCATGCTGTGCTCAGCCCCCTGACAGGACCACTGCATGCATATGCATTTCTCAGATGGGGAGAAGGTGAGGTAATGTTCATTTTTCAGATTACCTTAAAGAAATAAAGCAAGCACTCCAAAACAACCCTTCATATCATAAATCATAGATGTAAATAAAAATTGATATGTTCTATACTGTACGTATTCTGGAGTCTGTTTCTGGTCACTCTATAGAAAAGTCTAAGAAGAGTAAAATTTAAGTCTTTTGGGGGGAATAGTTGTATTGTCCAAAGGATTCAACCAGGCTTATGTCTTAATTTATATTAAAATTTCAAAAAGATTAAGGATCTGAAAGCCAACACGATATAACTTCAGGAGAAACCTCTGCCCCACAGAAAGACATGGTTGACCTTATATCAGTTTGAATGTCCTGTGCCTCATACTAATATCCAACAACTGACTTACCTAATAACTCTTGGTCTCTGCTCTTATCTAATCTCTCTTCCGAAGGCTGTCACATGGCCTCATGCCCTGGACCTAGCATCTTCAGATTTAATAACTCCAATCATTGTCCCCTTTCCACTTCCCACTGACTATCCCCCAAAGCAAATTCAGTCAAATATCCTCACTATTGCCTTAGGCTCTTCTGTCCTGGTTTTCAGAAGGAACTGATACTCAAGTATTACAATTCTGTTCCAAGCTTTACAGCCAGACATGAGAGAACTCACTGTCCCTTTGTCTGTGCACAAGAATGGAAAGGTTTTCAATTGCCTGCCAATTTCATTCTCCTGAGTTTTCAGCTTCAGAAAAGTCAATCCTGAGTGTCGTCAGTAGGTACATACAGGCTCACTTATTTGTTAAATTGTCAATGTTTCATGTTTTCACAGTTCACCTGTCTATTGAGGTTACCAGGAGCTTAAGGATAAGGGTTAAAATATAAAGATGTGAAAAGGCTTGTTAGAATATTATTCCCATCAGTTCAGTTGAGTGATTGAATCTTCATTTTCTTCCTGTAAAGTCTCCAATAGAATTGGAAGATTTTGTCCCACCAGGAGTCATTATACTGGTCTTTACTGTCATACGATCAAGTCCAACAGCCACTTGTTTCCTCAAGGAATTTGATTCAGTAGGTACTATGTCAAAATCTGGCTCATAATTGCTCATCATGATGCTGCTGCATTTCATAAATTACTAGGATATCATTTCTAATTAGCAAGGAGCACTGTGTTCACATGCAGTCTTAGCCAAATTAATCCCAGAATCTCCTATTTTAGAATTGAGTTTTTTGGACAATTTCTGGTATTCAGTAATGAATCAGTGGTGGTCATCTCCTAAAAACATTATTTATATCATTGATTTAATCAGAGATAATATATGGAATTTTAAAATAAGTATTGGAAAATTGAAATATATAAATGGCAAATAGTGAAAATAAAAAGTATAGCGTGAAACAGCAGGTAGCAATTGATTGAAACTGCAGGGGGCAGAGAAAGTGTGTAATTATTGCCGTGTGGAAGTTCTGAGGTTGAGGAACCCAGGGTGTTAGGACTCAGGCCTCTAAAGAGGAGAAGCCACCCAAACACTTCTGACGTATCCAAAGTTCAGAGGAGCTATTAAGTGGAGTCACAACCCGGACCACCACAGAAACAGATCTTACTCATCTGGCACAAGTATTTTTGAGAGAGAAATAAAAGCACAGTTCTGAAATTACCGAAAAAAACCTAGAAATTGGAACTATATGCTACTGTCATTAACTGGCGCTCTCAGGAGGGAAGTTGGGAGGGAAAGCTGTGAGAAGAATCATGCAGGAGAATAGCAAGCAGTGGAGAAATAAATAATCTACAAGACCAGGTATGTTACATGAGGGACAAGGTTTAACCTTCAGCTCCTCAGAAATGAAAGATAGATAGATGATAGATAGGCAGATAGATGATAGATAGGCAGATAGATGATAGGCAGATAGATGACAGATAGATGATAGATAGGCAGATAGATGGTAGATAGGCAGATAGATGATAGATAGGCAGATAGATGGTAGACAGAGAGATGATAGATAGATAGATGATAGATAGGCAGATAGATGATAGATACACAGAGAAAAGGGTTTTTGTTTGTTTGTTTGTTTCAGATATCAAACTTAGGACCTTGCATCTGTAAGGCAGACTCTGTGCCACTGAGCTAAATCCCTGGCTCAGATGAAAGTTTTTATAAAGTCAATTTATAAAACCAATGATATTTAAAAACTAATTATATCGTATATGTTATTAATAAAAATTATTCTGAAATGTTTAGGAATTCACAGTGTTAACATATTGACTCAATATTACCAAAATTCTCCTGATTTATTATTCTCGGATATATATACTAGAAGAGGTACATATAATGTTTATACGGAGATGTACACAAGTCCACATAGAGAAGATCTGCTGGGGGCCACTTAGCAAATATTCAAAAAAACCCAAGAAAAACATAGGCATTTCTTCGGTGTCTATAATATGTCCAAAGTAAGCTAAGAAGTTTGCACCAATTATATTCCTTAAACACTTCAATGAGCATATACTTGTATCTATTTTAATGTACATATAGTAAAGAGGACAATTAAATGGTTTAAGATCAAACTAAACCACTTTCTATGTAAGCTGCAGAAAACAATACCTTTCTCATAAATACATAGAATACCACAGATTAAAAAGAAATTTATATATAATCTCTCTTCATTCAGAGTAGTAAATTCTTATTAAGTATTGGTAGCTATTAGTCAAAGCAATATAACATTTAAAAATATGGTTTGCATTCATGCCTAAGTTTAGAGATTCTGTATAATTTCCACCATTTATCCAGAAAGCAATATAACATTTAAATATATGGTTTGCATTCAGGCCTAAATTTAGAGATTCTATGTAATTTCCAACATTTATCCAGAAACCAATATAACATTTAAAAATATGGTTTGCATTCATGTATAAGTTTAGAGATTCTGTGTAATTTCCAACATTTATCCAAAAAAATTATACAATTTCAAATAAAAGCATGATAGCAAATAAGTTTCATATTTATATTTACATTTTCCCACCCTTTATTGTTTTTTTTCCTTAAATTCTTTTATTAGCACATTTTAGGTATACAATACCTTTGCATTTATCATTGGGTGCTTGTACCTGTACATAATGTATCTTGGTTCTTATTTTTTCCCCATTACCTTTGCACCCTTCACCCCCTCCACCCTTCCCTACTTACATAGACTTCATTTCCATTTTTTTTCTTTTCTCATAATTTTTCCTTTCCCTTCTTTCCTTTCCCCTTCCCCTCCCACCACGCCTACCACTTTGGACCTTTTGTTCCTGTTTCAAATTATCAATTATTCGTTTTAATCATTTTAATCTTTACACTTTCAGTTTCTCACACTAGAGAAACTATTCGTTATTTACACATGTGTGTCCTATTTATTTCACTTAAGAGTATCACCTCAATATGCATCCATTTCGCTATAAATGTTTCTAGTTTCTTGTACTTTATGGCTGAGTAGTACTCCATTTTATTTTTGAAAAAAACACATCTTCTTTATCCAGTTTCCAGTTGATGGGCACTTGGGCGGTTTCCTTTTTTAAAAATAACCTTTCAGATAATATGATATTCTTTTATTATCTCAGTACTATGTGTGTGTTTTCCAGTGATAAAGAGAAATTTTGGCGGGTTTTTTTGTCCTCTGGGGGATCCTGAAAGAGGATTGAGATAGAGATCTATGGGGAAAGTTTTCTTTCATCTTATTAATGACCCTGCACCAGTCTGTGTACTGAAGGATTGCATTCGCATGCACTTCATCAGCTGCAGTGTTTTAGAATTGGTGTCAGGAATGAGTCTGACACGCAGAGCTGGGAGTAACCTGTAATTATCAGATCATATAGCTTCCAAGTTGATTTGGAGAGTACATTTTCTTGGTCTGAGGACTTTGGGGTGCTACAGAGTGAAACTTTTAGGACACAATGTATACAGAGAAACTACCCATATTATTCACTATGAAGAATCAAGCTGGATAATTTTCAGTATTTTTGGCACTGAACGTGCTAAGTGATTGATCTTACACAGGGACTCAGTAGAAGAATCTAGTGGTGAAAATAAATGCTTTCAGTACAATATCATTTCTGTGTAATGATAAAAATAATGATTTATTTCAGTTTTTTGTACCAGCTTCTGTGGATCTACACTAATACATATACAATATGCCTAACATTTTTTCACAACTTATTCTTGGAAATTAGCTTCAGTAAAAATAGTTTGTGCCTAATTTTTACAGAAAGATTAAAGATATTTTTCTAATCTGAAGTTTACAGTTATGCTTTGGAGTGTCAACAATTAGGAACTAGCATCTAGAAAACTACCAACACTGTTATGTAGAAGCTCACACTTCTCTTGCAAATTTATTTGGATACATGTATAACAGATATTTATAGTGAAAAACACTGCAGCTAGATAATTTGTGAACCTTTTATTTAATTATCATTATTTTTTTCTGTAAAGAAAATTTTTCCAGAAAAAAATAGCAGAATATACATATGTAATCATAAATACATACACAAATGCTTAAACCAACACTTAAACTCATTTTCTTATCTCTCCTCCCACCTCCCAATGTTTGTAACATAGCATACAAGTAAATGTACTCAAATATATATAATTGTGTTTATAAATAAATTTAATTTTTATGGTTCTATAAAAATTATCATCTTTCTCCCTTTTCTCTCTCATTTTCCTTTTTGTTTCTCTCTCTCTCTCCCTCTCTCTCTCTCACACATACACACACAGATGGAGGAACAGATTTATTAAGTAAATAGTAATATAGGGCAAAAAGGCTAATGAGAACACACTTGCGCAAATGAAGGAGCAGAGTGAGACTACTGATTTCACGGGAGATTTTATTAAAAAGTAAACAATCGATGACAAGGAGTAAGACTTAATAAAACTTGTGAACAAAGGAGGTCTGATAGTTTATCAACCTGGATTGTATGATTTGAACTCTCTTCAACATTGTCATCTCAAAAGTGTTTCTATAACTTCAGAAGGATAGATGAAGGCGAATGTAAAATACCTGCATCACTAAATTGTGTGACATTATGTATGGGGAAACTCTTTGAATTGGAAGACACAAAAGAAAAAGATTCTTCTCTTCAATTTATTGTAGCTCTGGCCAGCATAACGTTCTGGGGGAATGGAAAGTCTTGGTAGATATAATGATCAGCGAGAACCTAAAGCTCTATTTTATTTTATATCTTTGCTCAAAACTGTGGAATCAGGCAATGAGTGGTATAGGGAACTAAATAGCAGCCAAGTAGCAGCAGGCAATCACCTACTCCTATTCTAAAGTTGACACTGTATTCCCAGAAGTACTATTACGGAGAACAGCGAAACTACAGTCATTAAACACAATCTGTTTATTAACTTTAATTGGATTTATCACTTCCTGGACATGAATAAAATGAGTATTTATAAGGATATATTTATAATAGTGCAAAAATCCCAAGTTCAAAACTTAGTGATTTCTCCTTAGAAATTAATATCTTTTTAAGTAATGAGTGTGTAAATTTTTAAATGCATTGTTGCAGCATAAATGTAGATATCTTCAAAGTTTTGTCTATTTCACTTTAGTGTGTTTGAGAATGGTAGCCAATTATTTAAAAGAGAAGAAATGAAGAAATATTAGGAAATCATGTGGAAACCCATGTAAGTAAAAAGATCTTCCATGAGGACTTCTATTAGTAATGGCATTCCCTTAATGGTTTTGTGATATACTAATTGTTCATATATTTAGGTAAAATAATTCTTAGAGCAGATCTCATGTAAATAAATGAATTAGGAAGCTATTATTATAACAATAACATTAATATGATTACATAATTTAAAGAGACTCTAAAAGTTCTCTGAAAAATCTGTCATTTGCAAAGAATGTTTTGCTTTCTTTTTTCTAAGATTCCCCAAGTCAGAAATCCTAGAAACTCTCTAAAAGTGTTGTATTTAAGGACATTGAAATAATGGTGTGTGAAAATATAAACAATAAAAAAGCATAGCAGTTTTCCAAAGTAAGTCCAAACACACATGATGCAAATGACAACAATGTAGACATTCATGATTCTTGCAATTTTCATGTGTTTGAAATACACATAACAAAAATTTTACTATTAGAACAATCTTTAAGGGTACATGTCAGAAGAGAAAGGAAAACTTATGAGAAAAGGAAAAAATGGAAGCAAAGTCTATGTAAATAGGGAAGGGAGCACAGGTAATGGGGAAAAAATAAGAACCAAGATACACCATGTACAGGTACAAGCACCCAATGATAAATATAAACCTATTGTATACCTAAAATGTACCAATAAAAGAATTTAAGCAAAAAAAAAAAAAAGTAATAAATACAGTCACAGCATTGAGCAAAGATCACCACCATCCAGCACCTTAGCTCTTTCATTTTGTAAAACTGAAATTCTATATTCATTAAAAAATGACCTCTTGCTGAGGATGTAGTGCAGTGGTGCTGAACCTGACTGGCAAGTGCAAGGTCCTGAGTACCACTCATTCCTCCCTCCTCCCATCTCTCTTAGGCCACCATCTTAGTTTTCATCTCTAGGATTTTGATTACTTTGAGTACCTCACATAAGTGGAGTCATACAGTATTTAATGTTTTGTGCCTGGCTTATTTCACTTAGCCTAATGTCCTTCATGTTTTTACATCCTGATGTGTGTCAGCATTTCTTTCCTTTTAAATATGCATAATAGTCTATTACATGTGAATATCATATTTTGTTTTTTCTATTTGTAATTTCCTCTCCATTTTTGGTAATGAAAGACAACCAATAAGAGAACTTCAAAGAACACATTTAAAGAAGAAAAGGATATATTTCAATTTTTGGATAAAATACACTACCTTAAAAAAAGTAAATATGGCCAAGATATAGCTCAAGGGTGGTGAGCCTGCCTGGCAAGCACAAGGTCCCGAGTTTGATCCCCGGAAACGAAGGGAAAAAAAAGTAAATATGTTACTTAGGGATGTGTCAACACTTTCTTTTATTGGCATTGTTGATACGATAGTTCCACTTGTGTTTATTTTGTAGTTATAAAATTGACTTTAAGAAGCACTATACAATCATGATGTTTCATTAGTGATTTTTAAAAAAATGAACAGAAAATCTGCTCTCTCCCACCTAAACTAATCAAAAGATGTGGGTAGGACCACTTTGGGGAGTCCTTTAAAAACCAAAGTTCTTCCTTTACAGAAAAGAGAATGATAGGAATTCATTACATGAATAGAAAGACAGGAAATATTTCAGAAAGTGGATAATGGCTAACATAGATGTGTCTTGGCAAATAGAAATGTAGTAATTTGTCCAGAAGTGGGAAAGAAGTGAGAATATTCAGAGAAGGATGCCCTCAATATCTCTCCCACTGAAGAGTGGATTGAATAAAGTTTTCCTTTATACAGAATTAATCAGTAGTCCTAAAATGGACCACAGAAGCTATATTGGAGTAGACAATTCAGGTATAGACAAATGGGATTACTTACAAGAAGTGCTTAAACTGCACCTCAAATTGAGCTCCCAAGGATAACTCTACTCTTACCAGATTTAGAGCAAAGAGCAATATAAATGTATGCTTCTTCTGAGAAAATTGCCTTTCTATGAAAAGGAAAAGGAATGCAGCTGAAAATGCTCAGGCTTATAAATTGCTTAATGATAAGAAGGGAACGTCACCAAGGTGGTCATTTACTTAATGGAAATGCAGACCAGAGAGGTAACAAAGTCAGATATGGATTAGGATTCAGTTCCAAGGGGTGGAGGAGGAGTAACAGAGGGGCTGAGGGGCTGACTGACTAGAAAACCTACACATTCAAATACAGATTGATAAACACTGAAAATTGCTGAGTAGAGTTTTAATTTTCTCACAACAAAAAGTTATATGAGGTAGTTAATGAATATTTCATTAGTTCAATTTAGCTATTCTCTAAGGATACATATTTCAAAACATCATATTGCACACAATAACTATATATAATTTTTATTTGTCAATTCAAAAAATTTAAAAAGCCTTTATTTTGTAAAGGTGGCACAAAATTACATACAGTACCTACTTGACCTTATGAAACATTAAAAGTCTCATTCTGCAATCTCAGCATTCAGGAGGCACAAGGATCTCAACGATTCTAGGTCAGCTTAGATTACCTAGCAAGACCCTGTCTCAAAATAAAAATGGTGTTTGAGCACCCAGTTATATTATAACACTTAAATTTATAATGTCACAATATTATCTGGTCACACAATTATCTTTACATCAAGACAAAGAAAGAGAAACCATATTCAACCATGGATAAAATTTTATTAGGAGTGTGTAGAAGAAAAATAAAAGAATATGAAAGTTCTGTCAAGACAGCAATTGAGCTCAATAGTACAGCCCTTACC
This sequence comes from Heterocephalus glaber, assembly GCF_000247695.1. The sequence goes on from NW_004624792.1 coordinate 13,586,136, forward strand.
TAGCATGTGTTCATGCCCTTACCTAGCACTTGGTTCAATCCCCAAAACTGCAAATTAATTAATCAATCAATCAAGGTTTTGGACCACAAGAAAATGACCCAAAGAGAAAAGAATGGTCCATGAGAAAGAAGGGATAAAAAAAAGAAAGAAGGGATAAAGAACAGAATGCTAAATAGGAGGAATGAGAGATATCAAGTGATTTGAATTTGTTGTATGTTTAATAACATAAGGCATTTCAATACTAATTTAAAAGTTTGAGAGGGTAAGGCATTGTCTTCAGAGATTATGATTATATTTAATAGATGGTGATGTTTAAAGTGTAGATGCTTTCTAATATCTCACATATATTCTAAGGGTTTTAAGTTTTGCCTTTGAAAATGTTTTTTTAAAGGAATTAATACATTCCTATTTATTTTGCTTTTGTTTATCTACTATAGCTTCTCTCAATATAAAAAAACAGTAATATCTAATTTTATGTCTGGCTTTCAGAAAAATTCAAATTTAGGAAATCAAAAGCAGCATTTTGTTATTAAAAATTGTAGCTCATTTTTTAAAATTAAAATGCTATAAAATACAAAAATACAAAAGCATTTACAACTAGCAATAAATCACCTTTTCAACTAGTTCAAGCATAATAGTTAAGTAATTTCACATTGAATAAATCAAATTCTTTCATATTTAGATTGTACATTATAGTAAAGATAGGCAAAGAACTCCCACCTTATTTCATATGCATTCCATATTGAACTAAAATTTTCACATTTGCTTTTCAAGCTATGCCATAGTCACTAAGCATTCTAGGAGATAAAGTGGGCATCAGAATTTTGTATGTATCTGAGAAATTCCTTTGAATTTTCCCTCTTATATTCTCATTATATTTTCCATTAATCTTCATCTCATATAGAAGGAATCGGAATCCAGGGTAACATGCATATTTTGAGAAAAATTTTGTCTCTGATTAAGATACTCATCTGTCCTATCCAGTTCTCCAAAACCGAAATGACAATCCCAAGAGGTCTTTCCCTCTAACAGAACAGCCACACTCCTGGGAAGACTGGCCATGACATTGACACATTCACATGAGGCTTGTCTATGTACTCTGTATCCAACTGAAATGTTGAAAGGTAGTAGCATGTTTCTCTTCCTTTTTAAACCCCTTGAAATTGCAATTAAACTAAAACATAATTGAAAAGGAAATAATTTGCAACACCAATGTATTATCCTATACTTGACTGAATGTATTTAACTATTTCAGGTAGATATTCTGGTATTGTTTAATGAAATGCACCCTTCTGAGGTATGTTCATCATCTTTCTGTCACTATAAGAAATGTCTGAGGAAACATGTTGAGAAAAGTTTTATTTTGACTCAGAGTTTGGGAAATTCCAGTCCAAGTCCATTGGCCCATTGCTTTGGGTCTGTGATGAGGGACATGTCTCAGACAACATCTAACCTTCTCATGGCCAAGAAACAGAGATAAAAGAACAAGCTAGAGTGGCAATTTCTGTCTCAGGGACACATGCTCAATGCCCTAAAGCCATCCTACCATTCCACCTCTTTTTTCTTTTGTTCCAATACTGGGGATTAAACTCAGGGCCTCCACACGGAGGCACATTTCCAGCCCTTTTCTCTCTCTTTCTCTCTCTCTCTCTCTCTCTCTCTCTCTCTCCATATATATAATAGTTTTCATAAAATACATATAATATTTTCCATATAATATGTATGTATATATTTTGGGGCAAGATCTTGCTAAATTGCCTTGGCCAGCCTTGAATTTGCAATCTAAGTCTTGCTCAGCATCTCAGAATGTTGGGATTACACTGAGCCTTAACAACGGGCTTCATCTGACCTCCTAAGTTTTCCATCACTTTCCAATAACTTTAAACTGAGGAACAAGCCCTTAGCACATGTGTGTTTGAATGACACACAAAAGTCAAACTATAGGGCCAAGATACTGATCAAAATAAGACTGATGATCACAATTAAGTATCAGTATGAAAGATACATGACAATTTTGATAGACAGCGCATCCTCTAGGTTTTCAAATATATTGCTGAGTTTCCTTAAAGGATAAAACAAATTACAAACCCAATCAAAATATTTATAGGCATTTTCCATAGAAGAAAAATAGACACAATATCTGTAACACATCTTTAACCTTTAATGCCTTATATAATTATAATATAATATGGTAAATGGTTTCTAAGCCTCTATGTAAAAGTCTAATTTGTCCATGAATCCACATAGTCAATGTCACAATTTGACATTTTACATTCACTGATGGCCATAAATGCGTAATTGATGTTGATGAAATGTAATCATTTTATTTTGGGTTCCTCTAAAGCCCTTTCCTGTTATAAAACATATAGAAGGATATTATTATAGTTTATTAGCAAAGATTTTCCACTTTAAATATTTAAAATTTGTCAAAAGGAAATTCTCATGAAATTAGTAGCAATGGAATCCTTACAGAAAAACATTTCCTTCCATTATAATTCCCTTTTCCCACATGTGAAAATAATGATTAGCAACATCTGCCAGGAGAAAATTTTAACGTGCTTTGAAACAGCATTTGTAATTTTATATTTAAACTACTAAATTTTATAAGAAATTATTAAACTATTTTCTTTCCTCAGAAGAAAATATAATAGTAAAATTTCATTTTTTAAACGAATTTTAAAAGTCTAGTGCAAGACTGAGGACAAGATTTTATTTGGCAAGTAATAAATCTACATAGATAACTACATGGATAATTGTTACCAGAAAGAATAAGTAATTTTTTTTTTTTTAGTTTTTTTGAGACAGGTTCTGACTATGTAGTTCAGACTGGCCTTGAACTCACTATGTAGCCCAGGCTGGCCTCAAACTCACCACAATTTTCCTTTCTCACCCTTCCCAGTGCTGAGATTACAGACATATACCAACACACTCAGCAAGAAATCTATTTTGGGCATATAATGACTCCATTGAAGACTGTGTTAATCAAACAGGTTAGAGGACACATATCATTTGCCTTGGTAGGTAGAAAGAATAAAAGATCACTAGAAGTCAAGTGATCCCACATTTAACACAGACACAATATCTGATTAATACAATTTCTATAACATACAACACTCCCCCCAGATCAGATCTGTGGAGGACTCCATTAGAGACCCACCACACTGCTAATTTTTAGAGATCCAAGTTTCTCTCTCTCATCCACTAAGATGGTTTTAAGCAATCAAAGGAAATTTTATTTTTCTAATCATTAATATGTTCTTTGTTTTAAATGTTTCAGAAAATAGATGAGAAAGAGGAGATAGAGGTCTGGGTAGGCTATCAACATAGAGTAATCAGCCATTTATTTTAAGAGCTACTATGATTTTTAAATATCTATTTTTCACAAGACATGTCTTTCATGATACTGTACCTTAGTCAGGTCCCCTCTTTCCCCTTCTTATTTCAGGTGATTTCATTGCAAAATGGACATTTATTATGATTGCTATCCTGTCTTTGAGGAAAATGTTAAGAAATATGACTCAATAGGACACCATAGTACATAAGTAGGCCATAGGAAAGGGATTGGCTCACATAGCTGGAGTTCATTTCAAACAGGGAAGACTTCGATTCTGGGCTAATCCTTTTTTATTTTTCTCTGATTTCCACATCTGAACCCTGCCCTGTGTGTATATGTCATACTCCAGTGGGTCTCTTTCATAATGGTAAAATAGATATAGAAATTCTAAGCTTCCTGTGTTCAGTATTTGTCCTTAGGTAAGAAGAGTTCCTTTCTCCTGTGGCTCATATTTTAAACATAGCATATTTCTTCCTAGAAAATTCCAGAAATGCTCCTACAAAAACATGTGTATGAATGGGGTCACAAGCCAATTTCTGAACCAAGCTCTGTATGAAAGTGATGGGATTACCCTGGATCACTGAGGCATCACCCTTGGAGCTGGTAAGGAATTCAGATTTCTTGACCGGATTCCTGAGCAAAAGTCAAACAAAAGCCTAGTCACATAAGGAAAAAATATATATATCTCAGGAATTGAAGGAAAAGCTAATTTTCTCCTAGATTTTCTCTTGAAAAAGATTGTCAAAAACAAATTTAAGCCACACAAAGGGGTTTGATTGATTATTTGTTTTGCAAGGAATTGAACCCAGGGCCTCATACATCCCAGGTGAGTGCTCTATCAATGCACTATATCTCCAGCCATAAGAAATGTACAGTTTTAGAACATCAGCAGAGTACAAGTTATCTATTAAAATGTTAATAATATTTATGAAAGTAGCTAGGATTTTTAAATAATTATAATAATATTAGGATAGTGAGAAAATTTCTTATGTCTGTTACTTCTCCAAGGCAAGCATTTGTATTTTTGAGACAGATTATCATCAAACAGGAAAAACTGAGACAAAAATCATTCTATCACAGAACTAAGAAATAACAACAACAACAAAACCAAAATATTAACTGGGATATTCTCCAAACCAGGTATTCTGGGATTATACAACATAAGAATAGTTCATCAAGAAAGTTATTCAAGCAACAATCAAGTTGACAAAACATGAAACAATTTGTTTAATATACTTATGCCATTTGTTTTAGTCTTTGCAAAAAGGAATTCCTTTGCAATATCTTATTACAAATTCATCCATAATCGCTTCTTGCTTAAGCACGGCAATACTAGTGTTATTTTCTACATTGAATAAGTTATTATTAATTTTAAACTGTTTTCAAATTTTGTATGATAAATTTTTCTATTAGAACTTTTGAAAATTAGATGCATTTAAAGTTGTTTTGGATCAAATTAAATTAATTCAATGACTTTTTTGAAGACTATTGTTTCATTTAACTCTTGTGTCCTAACAAGTCATTTCAATCAATAATGGTTTAGAACAAGTCATTCATTTTGCTCATAAACCTGCAATGTGGCAAGGTCATAGTTGAAATGCTTTATTTTTACTCCACATAACATTAGAATCAGCAGCTCAGGTGGGGAGTGGAATGTTCACTTTCAAGATAACTCACAAATGTGATGAGACAAGAGCTGGAGCAGAAGGCAAAGAGCCCTGATCTGATTGGGTGTCCTCAGAACAGAGTATGGGGCCCCAAAAGCAAACCTCACAAAAGAACAAAAAAGAAATAAATGGCAATTCTGGCATAGTCTACTTTTGAGAAAATCACAGGACAGCCAGGTTTGGGACATCAAGACTTAATGTAAGGAGTGTCAAGTTCACAATAAATGAAGAGCACACGACATGCTCATATGGCAGCACCATATGTGAAAAATACAATCTGACCCAAGTCTTGAGCATTTCTTTCTCCTCTTTTGCTCTTCTCTTTTACTTGTGCCATCACTTTCATCTTTGTTATACAGATATGTATATATATTTTTAACTTTAGCTATTATCTATTCATAGAAACAAAGTTGTATATGTATTGTTGACATTTAAAAGAAAAGATGTAATGGGCAATCACTAACACAACAATACTTCACAAATATTAATTTTTTCTAACATATATACATACTCAAAGCCTCTTCCTCCCCTTTGTGTTCCAGTGATCATGTCTCTTTCTACAGCTATATGTTTTAGGTTATTTACTGTATTTCATTTTCACATACTTTCCTTTAAATATCATAAGGAGGAATACTCATAATCTTTTGAAACAGGCCTTTTTTCTTTGAATCTGCAATTTATTAACAATGTGTTTTTGATAAGCAATTTAGTTTACTTAGATACCTAAAAAATAGTTACTTATATAAGATCTCTGAATATTAAATCAATTGTTATATAGGAAATGCTTACATAGTAGACACCCAATTAATGTAACTATTTGTTATGGCTTGTATCTAGATGTTCCTCCAAAGCCTCATGCAGTTATAGGTGGGATTCTTGGAGGTGGCTGGATCTAGGTTGTGCATGTGGATTAAGAGTGTGATACTGGGATTAAGGGTATGTGGTACTGGATTAGTTCACTAATTTGTTTATCATAGTTCTGGGTGTGATAATGGGAAACCTCCCACTAGGTGTGGGTGGTACCATGCAAAAGGCTTGTAGTTTGAAAGGGATGAAAGGAAAATGGAGGCTTGCTGCTGCTGCCGCTGCTTGCTGCTTTGTTACCTTTTGCCTGCTCTACCATGGACTGTGTCTCCTCTGCCATACTCCTATGCCATGCCAACTATGGTCTTAAATTTCTACAAATTGTAAGCCAAAATAAACCTTTTCTGGTTTAACTTGTATGTGTTGGATATTTTCTCCCAGAAATGAAAAAGTAACTAAGACACTATTCATCATATTTTATTCATATGTGCACTCAATGATAAACATATGAATGATTTTACTTTTATTAATCCTATAATTAAAAAGAGGAGATAATCCTGTAAGAAAAAACTTTTCAGATTATCTGTGGATGATGAAAAGAAGTCAAATGCTCTATGTGAAATATTTTCTCAATGGGAATAAGTACTTCAATACAGGCACAGACTAGCAAGGATATAATATCCCCATGTATTCCAGTTATTAGTAAAGTAACATCATACTAAATGTATTGATTTAAAATTTATATGTATGAAGTTTCTCCTGTATTATAAAGCATGGCTGCACCCCTCTCTAGGCAGACCAGAGGATTGATCAGCCTCCAATAAGAAACTCTTACAAAGCCATAGGTTTCTTTCAAGGTAGGGTGCTAGTATCTCATAGGTAGTTGACATATGGTCTGCACTACCAAGATGAGAAATTGATTTATGATCAAAGTAATTCCATCATAGAAAAAATTTTTCCAGGCCCATACAACCTATGACTCAGTAGATCTGAGAAAATTCATTGTATAATGGGAAGTTCTGAGTACATGGTCTTTTGATGTGCCATGATCAAAAATCTGTGTCTTACAGGATCCAGCACCACACTACATGCTTATTTTTTCAAGTTATACAATGCTCTATGAGAGAAGGCATACTTTAGGTAAAAAAACTCTCATGGTTAATGTTGTGATTATTATATCAGGTCTTGCGATAAACTGCATGTGATATCACTTTCTATAATCAGTAAATAAGAGTAAGTCACATGGCGCAAGCAGCTCTCCAGCTCCGCTACAGATGACATTTGGGTCTGGGCTTCACTTATAGTTGAAAGTCATTCATGTTACCCAGTATATAGTTGGGGGCACATTCCTAAATTGAAATGCGCTAATTTTAGAGATCAGACAAGTATATCTAGAACATACTTTCCTCTTTCATTATGGAAGGTTCAAAGTTAACTTTATATCCCCTGGTCAAATAGGTGATCTATAAGTATCAACATCTTTTTGTTTTTCTTAACAGAAATTTTAGTTTCATAATGTTTTTACAGACCTTTTGACTTTGTTGCTTTCTGAAATTAAAAAGGTAAAATAATACATATGTATTTAGGTAAAATTATATAAAATTATAAATAATAGTTTCTTCATAAAATTGTCAGTACAGGTTTCTGCCTTTACTTGCATTCTTAAAAGTAAACACTTTCAATTTGTTAAAGTCGGTATGTAAATGATAATGTTTACAGGTGGTTCTCACTGATATGATATGAAAAAGCAAAGATGATTGTGAAATTTATAAAAAATAAAAAACTAAAAATCTAAAGCTTTGAGAAATATAAAATATTTTCATTGTGAAATTAAAAAATGAAAAATATACTCTGCAATTACAAACATCTTACATTAAGATTTTGAAGATAAGTGGTGCCTAATAAAGTAAAAGATAATTGTAACTTGTGTGGATTAGCATAAACTTCATTGTTTGATGTAGGTTCTGAAAATAATTGTAAAAGCCTAAAGTATTTGGATAATTGGGAAAAAAATTCATTCATAAGTGAAATTCACTGGTGGTTATATAAATACTAAAATTTTCAATATAATAAATGCAAAATAAAAACGATCAAGAGTTCACTAAATCCACTGCACTAGGCTTTTGTCTCAATTCAACCAAGATGGTCTCATGAAATCACAGTTGTTTTCTGACATTGGGCAAAATGAGTCATTTAATTTGACAGAATGACTAATTCTGGAGTATAGTTAAGAAAAATAATTAATGTGCTTTATTCAGGTGATGAAGTGAGTTTGAAAGCTTTCAAATTTATTCAAGGCTTTCTGATGCCCCGTAACTACTTTATAATTGTCCACTAGATTTTTACACTAACATGAGAAAACAGTAGTAACTTTCTCAAGTTAAATCCTCCAAATTTCCTTAGTTTTAACCCTGATGAATGTTTCATTTAACTTCAAAATCTTTGTTGATTATATAATGTCAGTAGCAATGTTGTTACTGCCTCCTCCTCATCTGTCTTTTCTCCCTTTCTCCTCTTTTTAAAATATATCTGGATTCACATAATAAGATTGATTATAATCCTGGGTTCAGGCAAGCTATGATTAAAAATCCATGCATGACTTCCTTTCTGTCCTTCCAGTCTACTGCCCTCTTTTCCCTGTCTTCCTCCTCTCTCCCTCTCTCCCTCTCTCTCTCTTTCTCTCTCTCTCTCTTCTTTCTTTCAATACATCATCACCAACTTAGCCAGCACTAGTTTATTAGCATCATCTCTACTTTATTTCCCCTCTCCAATTTTCATTCTTTTCTTCAATTTTTAAGGCATAGCTTAGAGGGAAGAAATATAAAAGACTAAATTGAAAAAAAAGAAAAAAAGAACATTTAGGAGGCAAAGAATAAAGGTGAAATGAGGTAGAAGAGGAAGAAATGGGATAGAATCAAGCCAAGAACAGGATGAGCACAGGAAATACAAGAAGGCAGAAAAAGGAGTGTCTCATTTCTTGAACTCATATTTCTCTCTCTGCAAGAAAGTGTTTAAGAGTATGAGTTTGAAAAGCAAGAGTGTCTGACTGACCTCAAGGCCTGGAGAGTGGTTATTTTTTAAATTTCTTCTAGCTGAGATAATATCACTTTTATTATTTCTTCTAAATTTCCACACCTTGTGAGAGGGATTATCTTGCTTTTTATGACTAGCTTATACAAAAATGTTAATAAAAGAGAAGAGTTTAAAGCAAATCTTCCCTGAATGTCAGTTTTATATTTAGTAGGTTCACCTAGAAATGATATCTTTTAAAGGTATTCCTGACTTGAAACTTTGTAGGAACAAAAATCATTCATAAAGTAATACCTTGTAGTGTTCAGCTAAGCTTAAGGATAACTCAAAATTAAATGTCTTTTTAGTATTCAAGTATATTGAATGACATGGATAGAAGTATGAATGATATAGATAAAAGTATATATTTCCCTTTTCTTAATTTTTCCTTATTAAATATATATATGTACTATGTTGTGTATATATATATATATATATATATATATATATATGAATATGTGCCAGCATACACACATATGTATATATGTAAGTCTTGAAAACCCAGGGCCATGCACATGCTCTAGCAATTAATATATGTGTGAAACATGAATTGGTGCTGTCATTGAATGACATTGGTACTAATTAGCATTAACATTCTTTATGTAAGCTTCAGGCAAATTCAAATACTCTTGCCTTCTAACATACAACATCATTTACTTATTTGCTCTCTTGTTCATTTTCCATCTTTTTAGAATAAAGGCAGAAATCCTTTCCCAATTAGTAATATATAGCAAACATTTTTAAATTGTTTTACTCATATTAGCAATTCCCTATCTATTTGTAAGATGAGTGAATGTATTTAGAAATTATGTTGCAATTTAACAAATGTATTGTAATAAAGTAATTTCTCTAAACTTCTTTATTCAAAAAATTACTCTTCTCTGTTTTGTTTTATAGGGTATATTCCTACAACCTATCACTCATTAATCACTTTGAAATAAAATCAACTTTTTTGAAGGGGGTGGTGCTGGGAATTGAATTCAGGGCCACCTCACTGAGCTATATCCCCAGCACCCTCACTAAGTTACCCAGGTTGGGTTTAAACATGCAATCTATCTGCCTTAACCTCCCAGAGTTCAAAGATTATAGGTATACATCACCATACCATGCTTAAAACTATTTTTTTTTGTAAAATAATAAACAATTTTAAAGCCATTGCATATATTGTCTTAACACTGAAAGTCTTACTTAGACAAATTTATTCCAGTGGTCCTGTTACGTTAATCAAGAAGATGAATAAAAGATGAAGAATATAGTGATTAAAACTGTATATAGAAAATCTTACACAATAAACAGAAAATGAATATATATATGTATACTCTAACAAAAAATCCTCCTATTAAAATCAGCAATTAAGAAATTTTAATAATTATTTGAGTATTAAATGGCAATTTATATAATTAAATATGTGAATACATATTTTATTTAATTATGTATAAATTCAAGTGTCTTTTGTCCTTTACATTCCTTAAGCTAGTTCTCTGGTCTTATAAACTATGCATGGATGTAAAATTTATAAGTAAGTTTGCTTACAACCCTTGTCCAAAAATTCTGAAACCAGATTTATTTCAAAAGGGAAATATTTTAACCCTTTAGTATGTATATTGTACTTTTGTAACAAACCCAAGAAAGTCTAAAGTAGTCCCCTATTATCCAGCACATTAATATATCTGCAGAGATATGTGTGACTACTCTTTGAAGTCAGTCAATACTCTATAGCAGTGGTAGCAAACCTATGATACCCATGCTGCAGCAGGCTGTTCGTATCATTGAAAGCTCTGAAAGGTTTGCCACCAAAGCTCTACAGTATGCAGTAAGTACAAGTAAGTGTATCGTACATATGTTAATTACAAGTATAGAATCCATTGCACTTCTGTTATATACTGAGGATTGCTGTTACTTGTTATTTTTATTGTTATCTATACTGTTTTATAAAACTATGGGCTCTGTGTGGATAGAAAAAAATTTATTCAGCTGAAGGTAAAAATAGTAAAATTTGGAATGGCTTGAACTATGAAGAGCTATGAAAAAGTTAATGGCTTAAGGACCTTACAATGTATTTGGAAAGACACAATTTACATTTTTTAAATGTTATGCTAATAGATTAAAAATTGATTTATTGGTAGTATCATTTTCAAAGAGGTGTATCTTATAGTTATAGTAGATTACAAGGAAAATTTAAAAATTAAACTGGACATATTTGGGAATAAATGAAGATGTGTTAATACCTAGATCATTTCTTGTAAGTTTGGGTCATTAGCTATGTGGAGGGAGAATGAGGACATTTTATCCCAGGCTTTTTTATGAGACTGTTTGGACAAAGCTAGGTCAAATTTTTTTTTCCTTTTATGAAAAATGTTTTACTCTTATAACTACATAAGACCCTGCTACTAAGTTTATTGTGCCTCTTCCTCTTAAATTCCATTGCTCTTCAAACAAAAGTGATATTGGTTAATGAACTATTTACATAACAAAATTAACCTTAAAAATCAGAAAATATGGTTTATTGAAAATGGTCTTATTCTCAGTGAGCAGAGTGATGAGTTTTAGTAAGTAGATAAATTATGATTACATATGATTTACCTGACAGACACTGCCAAGTTCATAACACTTGTCATCCCACCCTGCTTCACATGCCTGATCATTGACAAGCTCATACTCAGCTGATATTCAATGTACAATTGGTATATTTTGGTGGATTGATGTATGCATATTAAAAAATAAAGATATGTACGTTTTTAAAATTTCTTACCAAAAAGTAAGTTATGTCACAGACTGTCTATCAATAACTTCTAAATCATTTATTGATTTTAAAAAATTATTGATGTAATTTTATAAGACATGCTTATCACTAATAAAAGATGACCCTACCTCAAAAAATGAGCTGTTATAAATAAACCCTGTATATTTTTCCAGGCTTATCCATTACAGAAGTAGTAATTGGAAATCAGATTATCAATTCATAGTATTATTTTTTATCATCTATAATATAATATATATTTTTTAGGCTGAATCCTCTTTTAGATTCTGGTGAAATAGTAGCAATAACATACAAAACATTGTACATAGCAAGTATAAATGTAACTTAAAATATTTTATTATCTATTACAGTATTTACTGCTCTAGCTTTCAGCCATTATTAGTAAAATACCTGAAGTAATACATTTAGAAAGAGAAAAGGTTTATTCCGGATCGTGACGTTGGAGGTTCCACTATAAGCCTGGCCCATGGCTCAGAACCTCTGTTAGGGTGGTGACAGTGACTGCAATCAGTGTGTCATCATGCAGACTGCTCACCTCAAGGCCAAGGAGCAAAAGCAAAAGGGGAAGGGCCAGGATTCCACCCTCTTTAGGGGCAATGAACTAATGACCATCCACAAGGCTCCTCCTCTTAAAAATCCACAGCATCTCCCAATGTCACCCTGGGGATCAAATCTGTCACTCATGGACTTTGAAGGATATTCAATATCCAAACTAGAGAACTAACCAATTCACAAAAATTACATTTGGAGGGCTGGGGATTTAGCTCAGTGGTTTCGCCGCCTGCAGCACAGGTGCAAGGACCCAAGTTCAATCCCCAGTACCAACAACAAAAAAAATTACATTTGGGAACATCATTTTTAATGAGCTACTTTAATTTTAAAATGGTTATGCATATTTATCTATAAAAGTTTACAGATATCGCTTGTTAATTTTAGAGCTATAAAAATGAAATACGTAAGCTATAAATATAATGAAATATTTGTCTAAGCTTGTATTATAATTTATGCATTTGTCATCATGCAATGAATGCACATTTAAATAACATTCAACAATCTAATAGGATCTTTTTCTTCAGAAACTTTTTGTTATTTTTCAAGTATATTTCCCTATTTTCATGGGTTCCATTTTTCTTTATGGGTTTCTATAATTAGTTGTATGTATGTCAAGTATTTATTAGTTTAAATTGATTTTGGGTACTTGAATCACTATTTTCCTATAATTCAAAATGGATCATTGATAGTTGAAAAAACTTAATTTCATATATAGTGAAATTAACTTTCCACTAAAATTTGTCACTCTGATTTCACATTTTCTTAAAATGCAAAGTCAAATTTCAAGCTGCTTTTTAATGTTTTCACTACAATATCCTTTGAGGTTTAAAATATTTCCAACTTTTCTTGTTACAATTTTCAGCTCTTTAGATTTATTATTTGATTTTCTGTTGTGTTTACTTGATGTGCTCTACCAAGTATATAATTTATCAAGACAGGTTGTTATATAGTCTGCATGATTCACATCTTTTGTTGAGTCGTCTTTAGTTAAATGAGCATGGTATGAGAAGTAAAGTCCAATTAAAAGATTCTTTTTTTGTTAAAAATGTTGGCTAAAACTAAGAACTGCTATCAATTCTTCTATTAATGCATCAGAACCTACTATACAAAAAAGTTTTTATATGGATATTTCTCATTAAAACCTTGCCTTTAAACATTATTCATATAGTTTCATATTAATTTGGTTATCTCTTTTAGCCACAGAAATTTAAATAAAAATATGTGAAGTTTCTGTCTTTTCATGGATTCAGAAGGTTTATTTTAATAATAATTTAAAGAAATGCTAAATGTCTTATCCAAACTTGTCATTTTTATTCTAAATTTTTAATATTTAATATGCTCATAGAATTCTTGATTTTATAAATATCAAAGTTACATGATTTTATATAAATAGCAATCATGCAACTGTTTGCTATTTATACAAAACTCACAATTCTGTCAATAAAAGATAAATTCCAGCAATTTGGAAGTAGTAGTGAGTATCTGTTTTATGAACAGTAATATAGTAAACCTTTGATTTATGAACTCAGTTCATTCTCCAGAGCTGGTTGTAACTCATGTTCATCAATTGAAGGCTCAGACACCTCTACACATATTTCAGTCTCTCTCCTGTATACAGGCAGATCTCAGTGTCCTTAGAGAGACTGGCCCAGGATTTCTCAACTCCACACAGGAAATAATGTTGTGATGTTCCTTTATGGGTTAAAATCTGTATCTGAGATCATCTGAAATCACAAGTGGCCAGCATTCAGGTCATGATTTAAGACTTTGGTCATAAGTTTAAACTAAAATTCTGGTCAAAAAACAAGTTGTTCGTTTGTCAGGCTGGTCATAACTCATGGGTCTATTGCAAACTGATCACTCTCCTTGGGCCCAGTGTTTCTATAGAATGAGCATCAAAATAATACTGTCCACAGTGAACCACGGGTACTTCTGTAATGTGACACAGACCACATTTTTTGATATAGGTATGATAAAAGTATCTATCAGGTTCACTGTCACATTCTCCATCTATTACCTTATGTTAAAGTTTTCTTTCTTTTAAGTAAACATTTTATTGTTAGTTTTTCTGTTTACTAGGTGTCTTAGTTACTTTCTCCTTGTTGGGACACAATACCCTTAGGAGTCGAAGAAGGAAAGGCTTATTTTGCGTTACAATTTGTCCAGGTTCCAGTCTATAGTTGACTGGCTCCAAGGGAGGGCAGAATGACTGAGGGGCATCACAAAGGAGAAACATTTCTCCACAGGGCAGGCAAAAAGGAACAAGCAGCAATAGCCTGTCTTTCCCTCTTTATCCCACCCAAGCTAATAGCCTGTTTGTTGGTGCCACCCACACCCAAGGTGAGCCTTCTCATTTTCCTCACCCAGAGCTATGCTAAGCTGATCAGTGAGTCAGTTTAGGTATCATACGCTTAGCCCAGTTTCACACACTGTTAGTCCATATTCAGACACCCTAGGTCCAGCCACCTCTGAAAACCCTTACCTAATGAGCACATGAGGCTGGAGGGGAACATCTAGAAAAAAGCCATAACACTAGGCTAATTCTATTGTATTTAAGCATAGACCAGGATTTATTGTGGAATTTTACAAATTTGAAAATCCTTGTCAGTGCATACCAACTATCTTCATCTATTAATTCCATACAAGAATATATAAAGCTGGGGAATGGTATGAAAACAGGATTCCAATTCTCTTTTACTTATTACCTGATAATGTAAAAGAAAAGAAAGGTATGTAAATATAGCAGTTTCATTTCTTGCAAAACCAAGTATCTCTTTGAAATTATAAAAGTAACCTCATAATGAGCATGGCAAAATATGCCTGATCTTAAAATGATTTTGTGAAAATATCATATATCCAAAATAAGTATTATGAGAGAAGATCTAACAGTAGGTTAAATCAGACAGTATATGTCCTTGGAATATATTGTAATTATTTCTATAAGATAAAGGTATTCACCGAAATTTTGTTAGGTAAATACCATGGTGAAAATTATTTTTGGGAAGATTAATTTAATCCATACTATGGTAAGATATAAATTGACAAAAATAAAGAAAAAGGTAGTCAATAAACTACTATTGTTATTTAGAATTAAAGTAAAAAGTCATATTCAATGAAGACAGTGGAAATGACAAGAGATTTTTAAAAGAGTGAAAATACAGGAGTAAAAGATTTATTATACAATGGACATGAAGAATAACACAAAATATTAAATCTAAAACTCAGGTTCACTTTATCACATAAAAAATAAATTCAAATGTAAACAAGCCAGAGGTAGGAAAGTTATTGAATATTACTGCCAAAGACCTTGATCTGACCTGCTTTCTAGGCAGGAAGAGTGGAAAAGGGAACTCACTGGAGAAAGGAGACTGACCCCACTTATCAGGAGAGGAAAATATTCCCAGGCACCCCCTGGGTCTCATCATTAGATCTACATCACATGAAAACTGATCACTGATCAGAAAGGGACACAACAATAATTAAGCTCTTATATCCTGGGATCTGTGGGTGTGGGACCAATGACAACTGCCAGGAGACAGACATTGGATATTTACTACACTGAGCTTCCCAGGTGGACCACAATCTGGCAGTGAAAAATTTGTCTTGAAAAATAGAATGCTCTGCCTGATAAGGTAAATAGACTCAGGTCAAATGCAGGGCCTCCAACACACACAGTTCCTGCTCTCTTGGGGATGCATGGTAATCACTTTCCCCTCTTACTCCTTTTGGCTCCTCTTAACCCAGCCCACACCTTTGAGATACTCCATTTGTTCAGTTACTGCTTTTGTGTGTGCTACTTTTTATTGATGGAAACCGTAATATTTTAAAAATTATCAGAGTTTCAAAATTAAAATTATATTAAGGGAGAAATGAAAGGAAGATTTTTTTTTGGTACCAGAGATCGAACTTGGGACCTTGCGCTAGCAAGGCAGGCGGCAGAACCACTGAGCTAAATCCCCAGCCCTAGGAAGATTATTTTTTAACAATGTTTGAGAAGGTAAATATTTGCTACAGGGCTAATTCCAAATTACAGAAATTTGATAGTTAAAAATCACACTCTGGAATCTGATTGCTCATAAATATAAAACAATAACTTTTTAACAGAAGAGAAAATCTCAAGTAAAAATTAAAATAAAAACTACACCTTTTAAAATAATGAGATGCAGAATTGTTATAGGAAATAATATACACCAAAGGACAAAAGTAAAGAAATATAAAGAAATCATAGATGACAGAAATGACCAGATATTTAAGTTATAAATAAAATGAGACCTCCTAATTAGACAACAAACGGTATAAACTCTAATTGATGAAGTCAAACAGAAAATCATAGATCATTCAAACTCCAAGATACAATCCTTAAACAAAGTGATACTACAAAATGGAAGTAACATTATAGGTAAATTATGTCAGAGTACTGTAAGTTGCATTCAAGACAAAAATAATTAAGAGGTACACAGTCATTTTACATAAATTAAAAGAAATTTTACTAAAATTTACTAAAAACTCAGTAACAAATATAACAAATAGTTAAAAATAAAGACATTGACATGAATTTAAAATTTGTAGAAACTAAATTAACTTTTGACATGTGTACTAATATAATATGTCACAGTACAGATGTCTGAATATCAATTTTATGTAACATGGAATATGCCTGAAATACATAAAAACACCTGTATGTGTTTTTTGTATGTTAATAAATCTATTTTTCAATGTTTGTAACATAAGACTATAAGAAAATAATTGCTCTAAGTGACCTCTACTTCCCTCAAATTTCTGCTGAATTTCACAATTGCTGCATCAGTTGGTGAGTTACTCCCTGAATGCATGTGGACTATTTATTTTTTCCGTTTCTCAACCCTGCATCGTATCTTTCAGACCACTAGGGTAACATCTAAAAATTATCACTTCAGTGGCTCTTTATAGAATGCACTTTTCAGACTTCTTTCCTATGTTATATTCTGGGGAACAGCCAGAACATTACAAGACATTTTCTTTGTAGCATTTTGTCATCTTAGGCATCCACTGTTGGCTCAAAATTCAAAGATAAGATGAAAAAATGGTCAAAACTCTGAACATCAAGTAAGTAAAAGTTAATTTCTAAAGCTCTTATATAATAGTAAGCATAACAATTGTGTCTGAATATACAGGTTGTTAACTAAATAAAGTGTCTATTTTGATTGAAGTGTAATTTTTAATTAGCCAACCAGGTCTTGTAAACCTAAATTTTCTATTAAATGAGAAATTATTGAAAATCCTTTTTAAAAAAAAGGATAAAATGCTTTTAAGAACATACATTTTTATTATCCTGATATTTCCCTGAACACTAATTCCTAGGCAGGATTTGAAACATTAAGATGGAAATATCGTAAAGTAATATATGTTAGTAAGGCAATTACTGTGATCCACTGGAATAGCATACTCTCCAATAAGAAAAACTAATCAAATGTTTAAGCAGTTAAATTGTTTAATTATGACAATTCAAATTACATTACACTATACAATTACTTTTATCATCTGATCTCTCCCTCTATTTGCATGTAATTTTAATATAATACAAAATATATCTTAATATGCTTTTCCCAAATTGCAGTGTAACTATTGAGTAAAATGGGTTATATCTTCAAAGTTCATCATCTATATTGCTAACATTTATATAGAGTGTTTTTAGTAGGCACAAAAGGATATGCATAATTAAGAATATAAATAAGAGAACATCTAATATACTTTAAAAAGTTGATTTTTTTACTGTCCTAGACAGAAATACATAAGTGCAAAAAATAGGAAAGAAAATGTTGTTAAAATCCATTAAGGACTCACTGTCTCTTTTGATGACAACATGTCTTCAAGTCATTTTACTCTTACATTCCCTAGAGGGGCCTCTACTTAAATTTTCGTGTTGTGTTTTCTGGCTTCAGGCCCAGAGCACATTTTAGCTGCTAGGGTGGGAACACAGGAATGACAGACAGCCATTAACACCTGACACAAAACAAGATTAAAAGAGAAAGAAGGTAATAATCCACTCTTCTACCAATTTGGAAGACAAAAGGCTCAGAACAGCAAGATAGAAATAAATAACAGCAATAACAGTTAACAAATACTGAGTACTACCATGGAACCAGGCATCCTTCTAAAGACTGACATATTAACTCATTAAATCCTCTGTACAATTCTATAAAGTAAGGACTATGAAATTTATATGTGCTCACCTATATCAAACACAAAAGCTATTCAGTGGTGAAGGTCTAAATATGAAGGAAAACTATAAAACTTTCAAAGCTATATGACAAAAGTACTTCTTAGAGAAAACTCAAAAAGTACACTGAAGAATGAAAAATTCAGTAGCACTGAAATTCAGAATTTAATGGTCATTAAATGTCACATAAAGAGTATGAAAAGACTGGTCAAAAACTCAGATAACTTATTTGAAATCCTTAAACTGACACAGATTTAGATACAAAATATATAAGAACATTCATGATTCAAGTACTAAGACAATAAAATTGAAAATATGCTTCAAATTATAAAAGGTTTGTGACAAAGTAGTATACCCAAACAACCAGTAGACAGATGAGAATATTTATTGCTGTAATGATCCCGGATCTACCTCCCAACCCTCCAGTGAACATTTGCTTCATTTTAACGAATTTGAAAAATGTCTGGCAATATTAAGCATTGTGAAGAAAAGTACCATGCGCTTTGTGTAAACTGCTTGGCACTAGTTGGTAGAATAAAATATGATTGTGTACCCTACAATCCAAATATTGCATATGTAATGGATGAACGTATCTAATATATGAAAAATATTGATTAAAAAAGGAAGATTAATAAATATTTCTATATTATGTCTACTTATAAATTAACTGACTTAGAGAAGGGACAGAAATTAAATTGCTATTATGTTTAAGACATTAGTTTGTAAAATTTTGTATTTTAACATAATCAGAAAAGGTTATAACCAAAAGTGTAATCAAAGTTAGATGAAGAGAGTATGATTGTTTATCACTTTCTAATTTTCTATATTTGACTTTCTTGAGAAAGTGCATTCCTTTAAAAAATATATGCAGTACTTGCCACTTTCTGTGAAATCTCAGTAGAGATCTATGTCTTGCCTCTCTCTTTTTCATGTACACGCCCTTCCCCTTTGAGAATGATCTATCTCCCTATTTCCTATTGTCTGTGTTTTATTCTGCTCTATATTCTTATTCTGGGTGTTTACATAAGAGAAACAATGCGATATGTGTGTCTGAATTCCGGGAATTGTCCTCAAAGGGGAAGTGGATCAAAGGATGAGTGGGTAGGGTGGAGGGAAGGAAAGGATATTTTAAAAAGGAATTAAGATGTATTATGTACATGAACCAACTCCACACAAGGAGTGTAAGCACTATGTATTGAACACATATCCTAATAAACTAAAATAAAAAATAAATCATTTTTGCTCAGTACTTTGTTTTTTCAAATGTAATCGTATGTGTTCATGGACCAAACTCATTTGGCTCATAAATAAGTTGAATAAATATATTTGTAAGTTTCTATGTTCTAGCTTTTAGAGACACATGGAAACACAGTTGTCTGGCTATAAGGCAAGCATAAATCACATAAATGATTGTTGAGTACTGAGAAGGGTTGTAAAATTTGCTTTAACAGCACAATGGGGAGAAAAGACAACACTGCTGAAAGAAAATCAAGAATCAGAGATGGTTCATCCAGAAGATTGCAGGGACTCTGGGACTTAGAGGATAATTAGCAAATCTCCAGGTGGTAAAGAGAGCAAAGAAATCTCATCCTTTTAATAGGATATTCACACACACACAAAGAGGAATAACCAAGCAACCTATAAATCCCAAGTAAACCTTTAAGGCAATATTGAATGATTAAAGTAAATTAGAAAATTAAGAATGTGATTAGATTTTTTTAAAGCACGCTACAATCTAAATTCAATCTCTCCCTGTTTCTCTCTCTCTCTCTCTCTCTCTCTCTCTCTCTCTCTCTCTCTCCCCCCTTTTGTGTAGACTTTTGTGTAGCGAGATTCAAAATGTTATACAATGCATAATTCAATTATAATAAGATTAGGGAAGCAAGTTAGCAGCATCTTGTGTGAGTATGTATTGGGAGTAGAAGAATTTAGGAAACAACCACAAAGAGAAAAGAATTGAATAAAGGTATATCTTTAATCTAAATGATCATTTGTGGTAGAAATATTTACAGATATTACAGTGTATTTCATATTTTTCATCCATATACAGCTATAACTTAGTCTTCTATTTGCACCATAGAGCAATTTGTCCATTGTTGATGCAACACAAACTTTGTATATAAAGTACTTGAAGGTTCCACATTCTGACCTCAAATTTCTGACACATAGCTCTTTTCAATATGCTAGTAATGATAAAGCTATTTCTTGGTCATGTTTTTTAACCCTGAAAAGATTTACGATTAAATGTAAAGATAATGAAAGCAAATGAATGCATGTATTTACTTCTTTAATGGTGTTTAGGGATACAGTTTTAGTCATTGCAACAACCCACATATATTTGGCCTTGAAAAGTTTATGTTTAATAAAATTATCATTCTAAATACTCTGAAAAGTTTCCCTTGGAAGTGTTAATTTTAAAATATATAATTAATAAACATTTCCAGGGTTGTGAGAGCCAATTGAATAGCAGCACAGAAACTTAATGATGGATTAAAAATATTGAAAGGATGAAGTGAATTTCAGCCATGCTACAGTTTTGTATTTTTAAATTTCCAATATTAATTTACATTTTGAAAATGCATGCTTTTTGTTTTACTATTTGAAATATTCCAAAATAAAATTGAATATGTTATATTTGAGAATACACTTTACAGTGTCTGAAGAAATGTAATTGCTAAATTACAAAACAATAGATTAATGAGATTTCTGAGTTGATTTTAAAGCTAAGCTGAAACAATTTTTATGACGCATCACTTTCACACTGACAAAACAAAGGTAACAACTTTCAGCTCCCGATAGTTTTTCATCTACTACAAGTTTATCTCACATAGAAAAAATTACATCAATCATAAAATTCATACAGTAAATATAACTTTTCTTCCATCTCCGTGCCATAGTGTACTCTCAAGGTTTCACTGTCATAGTAAAATTGTTTCATATTATTCTATAACTATATGGATATTCAATAATTCAAAATCTATGATTAGTAGAACTATAAATTTCAAAATAAATTTCTAAGGACCATTTTTATTACAATTATGCTTATGACTCCAGTATACAATTGAATTAGTTAGTGCATCATGATAATAAAAATATTTCTTATCGGGATACATAATATAAAGTAGCAGTTCTGAAGTTAGCTGATTTGCCTTCCATTTGGTCAAAGAATACTTGAATTTGTAGCTTTTGGAAGCATTTGGGAGAAGTGTGATGGGAAGAAAAATTTTTGTAATTTAGACAGCAGCCTGGAGTCAATAAAATCCCATACTCAATTTCAAATTATTAACTGCACCATGCTAAAATTTCCCTGACATACACTCAAAAGCTTAGAAAAATACTGCATCACATCATCATCTTTTATTAATGCTTTTTCAGAGACTAAGGAAAAAGCTTGGGCCAAATCATAAACTGATATAGAACTGTGGGTAAACAATTAAGATTAGCAATGGCAGTAAAGAAGAGGCAGAGAAAAAGCCAAATCACAACAGGTAAAATTCCCAATAGAACCTGTAAAAATCCTGAGAAAAATCATCAGAAAACCTGAAATGACAGATGCTATATGGAATCAGAAAACAAATTACGGATTTTTGCTTTAAAAATGAATAACCACAGCAAGCTGCATATCATAACATTTCACTAGAGGAACATCATCCTGTAAGCTCAAACATCTAACCCTAAACGAGACTATTAAAATTCACTGAATATACATAGAGGACACAGTTTGGCATATTAGCCCAAAGCCATAATTAAGAATCGCAATATTGCACTCAAGTTCTGGATTTTTCTAAATCTTTGACATGGAACAAGTCTCTAGCTTTTCATTTCTTTTATAATGGACGGTCATATTAGCTTACAGAGCTAGATGTGTAGCTCAGTGGTATAGTGCTTCCTTAGCATACAGGAGGCCGAGTGCCATCCCTGGCACCACAAATAATAATAACAATAATTCAAAGTTAGTAGCTTACAAGGTATCATTCTGAAAGCTCTATGTGTTCAGCTCAACTGAACTTTCTAACAGCTCCTTGGCAAGTAGTGTTATAATTCTTTTACATCTTGATGAGACTGAGAAACAGAAATATTCTATAACTGCCCTGAAGTTGTGCGGTGCTAGTGCATTCTAAAGGCAGGATTTGAACTTGGGAAGTTTGTCTCCAGCCAACTGGAAATTATATATAATATATATTTGTTGAGGAGTCTTTTATTCTTTACCTTAAAAGACTTTCTGATCTCCTAAGACATGCACAGTGATACATTTTACAATGGGTAGCACAGTTGTAACCCCAAGTTAAAAGACTACATCATTCTAAAGAAAACATTTCAGTTGACACACATGCATACCTAGATGTCTTGTTTTATTGGAAACATATTCGGTAACTCACAGATCCTACTGTAAAGAAAAATGAGCATTATAAACATATTTAAAATATTGATAATTATTTTATTGTTTCACTAAGCATTTCACAATGTTTAAAGCAGGATTTTATGTATTATAGAAGTAATGTTTATTGTAGAAAATATCTAAGTCAGTTAATATAAAGTTAATATAAAGACAAATAGTTTTGAAACTAATAAATGAAAAAGTAAGGGAGCAGTGTGTTTAGAAAATTACTTTTTACAATTTGCTTAAATATACTGTATCTGTTTTCTAACACATTTTAAGTCAGCTAAAATACTATATAATGTTACTATGCTTTATAATTGACTTTAATACATTTCTAGAAGCTTGTATTTATTTTCATATTGGTCTGTCTATCCAGAGTTGACTTTGATATATTGAGAGAATTAGCTGATTTATGTTTTTATTGAAATAACCAATCCTTTGGGAAACAGAAACAATTCTAATAGTATTAGCTTTCTGTCTTTGGGACAAAATACTTGAGAATAAAATTTAAAAGAGAAAAGGTTACTTTGGGTTTGTGGTTCCCGAAAGTTTCAGTTCATGGTTGGCTGTGGTTAGAGAGAGCAGCCTGGCAGAGGGTGTGGTAGACAAAGCTGCTGTTCTCATTGCAGTCAAAAAGCAAAGGGAGAGGAGAAGTGACCTGGGACAAATATACCCTTCCAGGTCATCCCTCCATTACCTATTCTATTCAATTAGGTCCCACCTCTAAATAGGTCATTCAGCTATAAGCTCATTGTGATTATTAATGCTTAATAAAATGAGTACACTCATGATTCGATCACCTTCCAAAAGCCCCACCTGTGAAATCACAACCCTTTCAGTGGAAATTTTTTATTGAAACCATAGTACCAACTCACCACTGAAACTTCTTTAAGAAGGGTTTTCCACCTTGTTCTGGTCATTTCCTCTATTCTAACTTCTCCCCACAGGAGAGGTTTTCTGCTGATGAATCTGAGGGGCAAACCTGCACAGTCTATTCTGCTGGCCTGTTGTCTCTTGTAATCATCATCCCCAACTGCTTGGATCAAATGCTGTACTCTTTCAGGCCAATTCTATTTTAGGGGAAGTTTCCCAGAGGTCTCAGGACAGGTTTCCAACACCAATTGGGATTGGGTGGAAAAAATTCACCTAAATTGTATCAGAAGCATTTATGGAGCCCATCTTTCCCATACTCCTACAATCTCATCTTTGTCTCACTAACAGGGCTTGCTTCTACCTGTATTCCTCTGTTTTCTTGTGCAATACAGTCAACAAAATGTTCAGAACAAAATGATGGGTATGAATGCATCTCTGCCATCAATAATCTAATTATTCTTCAAAAATTACAATTATATTACACACATAACGTCTCCTTAAAATGTCCATGTCCTAACCTGAAAACCTGTGAATATATTAGATTACAAAACAGAAAGGAGTTAAGGTTGCAAATAGAGTTAAGGTTGCTAACTCATTGACCTTGAGATGGCCTATTGTTTTGCATTTTCTGGGTAACTGCAATTAACAGGGACATGAGCCAAAGGAATGTGGGCAGCCGCTAGAAGGTGAAAAAGACAGGGTCACAGACTGTCCTCCAGAGACTCCAGAAAGGAACACAAACATATGAAAACTGTTATTTTAACCCAGTAATATTCCTTTCAGACTTCTGATTTCCTTCATCATAAAATAATAAACTTGTATTATTCTGAGCTATTAAATTTGTGGTAATTTGTCACACCAGCAAAATTAACCTTATACATGCATATGTGGTGAAAATTCTGTTAATGCATAGAAGAAAGCATTCTCCTTTAATGCAGAATGAATATCAGCCAGAATTAAAAGTCATTCATGAATAGAAATTCCCTTTCATTTTTATGTGTGATTTTAAGATTTCCACGTTTATATGCCACAATTTGCATCATGTACTAAAGGGTTTAAATTCAAGGGGCAACAATTTTCATATGGGTAATGTGGGTGATGTGTTTAACTCATGTATCATCTGGCCTCCTGCATTACATGATTTTATGAATAAACCAAGACACAAAAAGCAATTTAGGTATCTTTTTAAAATGTATAAACAAACATTATAATTCAACAAACTCTGCCAAGAACCATCAAAAGAAGCAAGAAACATGAACATTTTTTAATACCAGATGGAAAGTAGTTTCTCCTAGTGTAAAGTCAAAACACATTAGTGTCTCAGCACTGTGACTGCTAGCACCCTAGAGATCATCTGTTAAAGTGAGAGAATGAGGAAGTTAATGATATGTTTGTATGAGATTTAACCTAAATGTCTGCATATAAAATATCAAAATAATATTTCCTAGCAGAGTCACATTTTCAAATTTAGTAAGATAATGTAGTAAGTAATGCTAATTTTCCCTTTGAATATTTAGCATTACAACTAATAAGGACAATAACTACAGTTTTACCCTCTCAGACATTTTATAAAGAAAACAACAGGATCATAAATTCAACATGAGGTCCACTTATTTAACTGTGGGTCAGCAGAAGACTGTACCTACACTTTCCTCAAGTGGAACTTAGAATATATACAGTTAACAAGTCTTCACCTGAGGGGCCCTCGACATCCAGAGGGGACATCTTTTCCTGTTTTGTAGAAAGATTTTGTGTGGACTGATGAGAGATCTCTATATATTAGAGACCATTATTCAAATCTTAGCATTGCAAAATATTTTTGGCTAAAGTTTTGGTTAACTATACTATACAATTGCTCTTTTGTACAATCTGAGTTTGTGGTGCTAGGAGTGATCACAATTTGGATGCAGAAATAAAGTAGAAATTTGCCTGACATAAGTACACACTTCTTATTTTGGTCACTCAGGTTCACACATCAGATTAATATGAGTGGATATCCAACAATGTCCAACTTTTATAATTTTAATCACAGTATAATTTTAGAATATTAAAAAGTTTCTATGTTTTCATAATTGTTGAATGTTATGATTTCTTAAAAGCTTTTCAAGGTAAGCTATGAAGAGGAAATCATGTCGATAGCAGTTATTTAATATCCAGGGCTTAAAGAATAGAATATATTTCTGCATATTTAAATTTTGATAAAAATTGAATTGATTATAAAACAGACATTTTAATATCAAGAGCAGATGTTCATCACACTGCTAAGTGAAATATTATTTTATATGAATTAATATATATTAAAATTAGTCTCTTGAGGAAAAGTATTTGTATTTATACATAGATAAAATCTTGGAAATTCACATGCCAAAATATCCAGTGTTTATTTACATTTTATTGATGATTTGTTTTATTTGTAGATATGAATAGATATCTTTTTTATTATTTTTATTTTAAAATATTGTTTGAAAACTACTTTCTTGGATAGTCTTTGATAATAGGAAATACAGGAAAATGTCTGTGCATATGTAATCACTCGCATTTAAATTTACATAATTTATTCTCATTAATATTCCAGTGACTATTTATGTGGCCTGTCAGTCCCAAATATCCCTATTACCATTTTCCAGAAAAACAAAAATAACTATACTCAAATATTATATATAATAATTAGCTCAAATGATTATACAAGCTGAAAAGTCTCAATATCTACACTAGCAAGCTAGAGTCCAAGAGAGCTGATGATAGTTTAGTTCCAGTCTGAGTCCAAAGACCTGAGAACCAGGTGAGCCAAAGTTTCAATATGAATTTGAAAGAAGTCAAGCTCAGGATCCAAAAACAGCCAGTATTTTACTTCTTGTTCAAAGGTGGGAGAAGATCAGGCATCTCACTTCAAAGCATCAGGTGGCAGGAGTTTCTTGTTCAACCTTTTTCAGGCTTTCAGTTGATTGGATGAAAGTTACTCACAATATGGATGGCGATTGCATTTACTCTTACTGATTCAAATGTTAATTTTAACTAAAAACAACTTCATAGACACACTCAAAATAATGTTTTACTAAATATCTTGGCAATTCATGGCCACACATAAAATTTTTCACCCTAAATCTCCTTGTTTTTATACATTGCGCTGCTACATTTTTCCTATGTCTTTCCTCTTGAAAGTAAAATGCCGAGGATATTTTTCGAAAATGAAGGGGAAATGATATATAAGAAAAATAAGATTTGAGAGAAACTATTTCCAGACTATGTAGATTGTGGATATGATAAAAGGAAGAGATAAAATTCATAATTTGATGAAATAAAAAATAAGTTTAACAATAACAGCTAATATAATAATAAATGTGGAAAAATCTCACAAAAGCCTTCAAAAAGCAATTATCATCAGTAAAGAGTTTAGCAAGAAAAAATTAAGAATTCCATACCACTCAAAATAACCTTAAGAAAAATTAAGGACCTAGGAGTTAACCTAACCAAGGAAGTGAAAGACATCTACAATGAAAACTATAGTTTTTCAAAAAGGAAATTGGAGAATACATCACAGAATGGAAATAGATCCCTGTGCCTAGATAGGAAGAACAAACATTATCAAAAATGTCATTAATTCCAAAACTGATATGCAAATATAGTGTAATCCCAATCAAAATACCAACACCATTCTTCACAGAACTAGATTAAAAAAAAATCCTAGAATTCATATGGGACCAGAAGAGACTCAGAATAGCAAAATCAGTCTTGAGTAACAAGAGCAAAGGAGGAAGCATCACAATTCCAAACTTCAAATTATATTACAAACCTACAGTGACCGAAAAAAAAAAAAAAAAACCACCCATCATGGAGCCAAATGGTTTTAAACTATGGAAGGCTCTCAGAACTAAGTCACCGTATCTTAAATGTGGGATTTCAGTTGTGGCCTTTATTGCAGAAAAGCTCTGGTGGAGAGGGTGTAATTGAAATGCACTGGCTTTTGCCCTTCCCCCTCAGGAGGGAGAAGCCTTATCCATGGAAGTGAGGGGTGGTAGGTGCCGGAATTTCACTCCAGACCTAGTTTTGAATTCGGGCTTCAATTATTCATGAATCCAGAATGAGTGACAGAGTCATCATGGCATTTCATTGACTATGGATCTTTCTGATGCACCACAATCAACTCCTAGGTAAACTGCATCCTCAAGTCTCACACATTACTTTATATATGCCACCCATCTGCAGAATGATTGGAATCAGTTAAAAGTAGACTTCAGTTGTCCTGACCCCATCCAGAAGAAAAATTCCTCAGTGTTCACAATTGGAGATGTTGACTCTCAGAAGATTTCTTTCTTCTTGAATAAACAATAGACTTTATATAGCTTAACTCCCCTGAATATGTCTCTTATATCTATCGCAAAGAGCATTCTAGACTTCTGACTGCATTTATTGCCACAGAAACGCAAAAAGAACTTGTTGTAGAAGTGGAAGAATATATCAACATCGAAGTGATTTTCTTTGCTTTCCTACAAATGAATGGAACATAAAGAGATCCTGAAGCATTTCTTGTTCAGATTCTGTCAAATCTCAATTTCTACCTGAGAACAGAGAAGGTAAAATGGAATGGACTGAATGCTTCTGGTATATATTTGCAGACAGTCTTTTGAAGACTGTTTCAGAAGATTTCACCAGTCTACTCTCATTTCTTGCAAATGGCTCAAAGTCTAATACAGCCATAACTGGAACTTGGTTTCAGAAAAGCTTTTGCAATTATTTCAGTCCTTTAGTAGACAACACATTTAATCTTTCTTGAGTAGCTGCTATGTGAACTGCATTCAAAATAGACCACTACATGACTACTTCTGTGGTTCTTTGGTCTATATCCTGAAGCCCTGTTAAGTCTGGATATTTCTTATGCAATACATCTGGAAGATACAAAAGCTTTGTGGGATAGTATCATCAACACCTAGTGAGGTTATCCAGAAAAGGTGGCTTATATATGGACTGCTTTTATTCACATTTCTATAGGCATTTCAAAATTTATCTATCAATCACAATATTGATTGGTATTTGAATACCTGTAGCATTTGAATATACTGATGGAAAAATATTCAGTATCATATGTTACTGGTATTTTGGCATACATGATTGGACAGGGGATTTTTCAAATTTAATGAGGCCATGTGAGAAGTATACATCATGGAATACATATACTTTTCCCATTGCGTAGTTGCTATGCTGTGCGGCACTACAAGAGAAATGGGAATCTAGCTCTGCATTTGTTTCCCTAAGATGCT
This sequence comes from Heterocephalus glaber, assembly GCF_000247695.1. The sequence goes on from NW_004624792.1 coordinate 13,615,034, forward strand.
TTTGAAGTTGCTTGTATGGAAGCCAGGAAAGATTTAGAAGAACAATTAGTGTGGTAGTGATCGAGCCACAACCATGTGTTCAGTACTAGTTATGAAGATCTGGGGTGCCAGTCTCTGGAAAATATTGTGTTGTTAATTTGTTGTGCATCTCAATTAAGAATATATGTTTATTATGTCAAAAAATGTATAATGCTAGAAAAAAACAGACTAGTGGGTCCAACCTACAGAAAAGAGGATGCAGAAACAACCCTAGGTCGTTTAGCCATCTGATCTCCGACAAAGGAGCCAAAAATATACACTGGAGAAAAGATAGCCTCTTTACCCAACGGTGTGGAAAATATTAGCTACCTATATACAGAAGATTGGATGTAGACCCATATATTTTACTATGTACTAAACTAAAATCAAAATAGATCTATGATCTAAATGCTAAAAGAAATACTCTGTGCTGAAAGCGGAATTTAGCTAAAACTCCTGAAGACCTAGACATAGGCAAAGACTTTCTGAAGAGAACACTAATTGCACAAGAAATAACATCAAGAATCAACAAATAGGATCACATCAAACAAAAAGCTTTTGCACTGCAAAGGAAATAACCAACAGAGTGAAGAGACAACCCAGAAAATGGAAAAAAATTTGCCACTTTTACCGCAAATAGAGAACTAATAACTAGCATATATTTTGAGATTCCTCAAAAAACAAAAAGTATAAATTCCATTTGACCCAGGTATTCCACTACTAAGTTTCTTCTTGAAAGATATCATATCATAGTGATACATGCTTTGCCCACATTTATAGCAGCAAAACTCATAATAGCTAAATCTTGAAATCTGCTCCTATGTCCATCAACAGAAAAATGAATTTTAAACATGTGGTATTTACAAAACGAGTACCAGCCTATCATAAAGAAGGAGAAACTTGAGTTTTTAGTAAGAAAATGGAAGCACCTTAAGACCATAATGTTAAGTGAAATTAATCAGATGCATAGCTTAAATATCATGTGGTTTCTCTTATATGAGAAAAACAAAATATAAATAAATCACAGATCAAAATAAAAAATGAAAAGGAACAAGTAGTGGAGGGAGGGGGTAGGAAGAGGGGAAAGAGATGAAAAGAAAAGAATACAGTTGTGTTACATACACGTACCAACTCCTAATGAATGTGATCATTGTGTACTGCAAACATGTACTAATAAAAATAAAAACAAAAAATTATCTGGATGATAATTTTTGATAATTATCTGGATGATCTGTATCTTATACATTTTTATTTATAATCACCAAACTTTTAGTCCATTCATTATTCAGCCAATAAAACAATAAACCAATTATATTTTAAAAGTCTGCGGAATAATACTCAGCCATTAAAAAGGAAAACATAGTAATATCCTCAGAAGAAATGAATTTCAAAAGTACCATGATACAAGAAAGAAGCAAATTCAGACAGCTATCTAATGTGTTATTCAATTTACATGACCTTCTTGAAAAGACAAAATTATTGACTCAGTAAATACATCAACATGTGCCAAAACCTAGAAGTAGAGTGGAGGTCTTGACTCTCAAGGATCAAGAGCAAATTGAAGGGTTAGTGAAACTGTTCCCATGCCATGATAGTAGTATTGTTCACAGAAATGCATGAGCCTCCAGCACCTAGAGCATGGCATTTTATCCCACAGAGCAAATGGAACAGTATGTCACTTCCACTTCAATAGTGTAGTATAAAAATAAAACAGTATATAATTAATTGATAGAATGTGAAGCAAATTAAAAAACCAGAAATAACAACAGATGATTTTCACATATGACAAATAGTGGATTGCTTGATTCTTATGACCTAGCACATTAGTATGCCAAAACTAACACGTATTCTTATATACACACACACACATATACACATGTATTAATACCATTATATTTTCCTTGGACATTTTATATGTGACTAAAACAAAATACCTAAATTAAATGTGAATTGTCAAAGATAGCAGATATCAATGGATTCAAGAAATGGAGAGATATGGAAGATCAACTGACCAAACACAGAAATTCAACTAAGTATTTTCCCTTGGAAATTCACAAATACAATTATTTTTAAGAAAATCAATATTTAGTTATAAGTGTTATGTGAAAATAATGGTACTCTGAGGAAATGACTTCTGTACACAAAGTCACTGTCGAAAACACAGCAAGCTGTATAAAGTATAAAATGTTACATTCCAAGTGTATTTTGAATTTTAATTTTTTTTAAAGTGTAGTCTGGTGACACAATTTCAATGGCAAGAAAGTATTCTGGGATAGGTGTACAGATAAAGAAGTTTGTATCAGATTGTAAATCAAGACACAACTTCCATGATCAGAAAGTCTTGCTACAAAAATGAACAAATTGTATATTTGATATTATCATTTTAATATTATTCAAAAGCCTATATTATACTGTCTAGATTATTCTCCTTGTACTTTAAAGTGCAAGCTCATTATAAACAACTATGGCTTGCTGAAATGCAGTAGATAGTCTGATAAAATCTTCTATTGGTAATACTAGAACTACTGAATTTTTTTTCCATTTAGTTTATTGGTACACTTTAGGTATATAATACATTCATCATTAACCATTCTGTAAGAACCTTCTTCAAGGTGAGAAAGTAATGTGGCTCTAAGTTTTAAAATAGGTAGAATGAGCAGCCTAGTATCTTTAGTAAATCATCTTAATACTTTCATGCTTGGAAACAAAACACACACACACACATGCACACACATGCACTCTTAATTGGATCTTGCTATTCAAAAATTAAAGATTCACTTAAAGATTCAACACAATATTTGAATTCTATTTTCCATTCAAACTTCCAAAACAGAGAAACATGAAATCCATTTATTTTATCAAAGTAT
>NW_004624792.1:13618018-13653826 GCF_000247695.1 Heterocephalus glaber
TACCTAGTATTATGCCTACATAGTACTCAGTAAATACCACTTATTTTAAACATCCTTTCAGTTATATGGGGTTTTTTTCAAATGAAATACATGCCTAGAATCTTTAAATGTTATTAAATTTATAAGATTAATGATTGGAGTTGGCTGTGATTGTAAATCTTGATCATCAACTTGATTGAATTCAGAGATGCTCAGCAGATTGGTAAAGCACACTACTGTGTGTGTCGTGGGGATGTTTCTAGAGGTGATTGGCATATATATATATACATATATATATTTCCCTTTTACATATATATGTGTGTGTGTATATATATATAATTCCCTTTCATTTTACATATATATGTGCATATGTGTCACAAACATACACACATATACAGTCGATTTTGTTCCTCTAAAGAAGCCTAACCAACAATAATGACAATTGACAAAGGAGAAAGACCAATTTTAGAAGAATAAAACCACTTGTATATTGGATATGATACATTTAATGAGCTTATAGTAATTCTCTACTTCCTGTCATAGTTCTCAGAGTCTGGCTTCACCACTATAAGTGTTATGCAATTAATATAGTGACAGTTAAAATAATCATTCTCTTCACTGAGTAGAATTGTCATTTATCCAACTTAGATTATATAAATAAACAAAATGAAAGTTTATCACATTAAAAACTTCACTGGCATATATAAGACTGATTTGAAATGTGCATAAATATGTTTAGTATAGGAACTGTTCATTCATAACCTCTGAATGATTACAGCTGTAGAACAAAATGTTACAACTATAATGTTTCTTATATTAGTTACCCACGTATACAATTTTAATAAATAATGTATACCTTTTTGGAGACATAGTATTACTATATATTTGATGTGAAAAACTGGAATATTATTTCATCTTTTAAATAATAATGACATTGCTTGTGCTTCATTTCCTTTATTTATATTTCATTTTCTCATAATTTTATTTTGGCATATTGTAATTTATTATGTTTTACAAGTGGATAGTTATCTGACAACTAGAAATTGACAAACAAAATTGTCATTCACAGTAGATGGTCTGAAAACTACTGCTATAAATCCACCCATATTAAAGACAGGAATAGAAGCCATAGAAAAATAATAATTTTTTACAGAAAAAAATCAAGTTGTATGGTAAAAGGATTCCCATAGAATGTTAATGTATATCAAACTGCAAAATGGAGTAGTAATATCCTGTTTTGGCTCTTAGCCTTGTCTTGTTAAAATTTTAATTAATAACTATGAGGAAGACAGATGATGCACATGGTTTTAACATTCATAGATGGCAGCATGCTGGGTGTGAGAACTAATGCAACAGAAACAAAAATCAAGAGGAAAGAAAATGGTTTGACCATCTGTCATGTGTGGAATCCCAGGCAAAATTTTATACAACTCGCACAAAAGTCTGTCACTTTTCAAATCTCAGTGGTATAGTTTCAGAGAAAGGGAAAAATTTGGAGTAGTTCTTTTAAAAATTCTGGAGATTTTAATTGGATGCAGAAAGATGATAAGATTTATCAAATGAGGTTCCTAGAAAATCTAACACAGAGATACACTTGGTTCAAAAAATAAAAAATGAAAGGTTCACTTGGGTGCTATATCCCACTGCACTTCTGGCTCAAAGGACAACTTCACACTGGATTTTTAATTCTGCCTTTGTCAAGTGGAAAAAACTTTCCTTCTGCTCATGCTCATCCTTCCGTCAATCAAAACCTAAATCCAATGGCCCAGGGACTTAAGTGTGCCCTGGGCCCTCAGTGGTGTGGCCAAGAAGGGACACTGGGCTCAAAGTAGAAGTGTCAGAGCTGGGGGGATTGCTTTTGGCATAGCTGAGGCTCTGCAAATGTGGAGCTCAGAGGGGCACAAGCTGACATGGGGTACTGGCTGCTCTCCAGAAGCACAGCAGGGTTGATGGCTATGTGCCAGATGAGTATCCACACCCGACCTCAGTGCTCCCTCTCCTTCTTTGGGAACCACCTTGGAAACATCACTGCTGTGCAGCACTGTCTGTAGTATGCTGACATTCTGGTGCCCTTATTTAATCCTGAAGAAGAATGCAGGGTCACTGCATCTAGACAAGGATTTTCATCAGTTCTCCAAAACACACTGGAAGACTGCTAAAGGTTTGTAGAAAAAAAACCAAAGCAGCCTATTTCAATTTTGAGCCTTGCTTATATCCAGTAGGTTGTACATGGTGATTTCTGTGCTTGTTTTCTCTTTAGGGGATCTTCAAACATGTCTGAAGGTATCTTAGGGCCCAACAAACTAGAAGAATTTTTAATAAGCAATGAAATCCCAAAATTAACTTTGATAAAAAATGAAAATACATGTTCCTTCAGTCAAAGAGCCTCATGAAGATATTTGTGTAATAGAGAGATCCAAGGCCTTGAAAAACAACCACCTAATATTCTGACATTTTTCTGTAATTTAAGCCAGTACAGCCTTTATGAATACTTTTGACCAGAGACCAAAAAAGTCCACATCACTTATAAAGAATCCTTACGTTAAAACAGGGAGCAATATGTAGAAACAAAAATGTTTAGCAAAAAATATATGGAAAGCAGGCATGGTCTATAAAAATGTCTCAACTGAAAATAATTTACTGTGTGATTTTTCTACAGAAAATGTGAACTCTAGTCTTTTTATAAGAAGAAGAAAAATCATAACTAAAAGATTATTTTTAAGAATTATTTTTTTCACATAGGTCAATCTTCAAATTCCTGGGAAGAAAACTCTTTGCCTTTATATTTAAGGAAACACAGAACATGTTTATCAGATGTTATGAAATACCTGATAAAGAATAAATGTACATATAAAATGGTCTTTAAAAGCATGAACTTTTGTATTGAATAAGAAGTAAGTTCAGAGTAAATGGCTAGAATTTTGATAATGGACTAAAAGTTAACACATCTACTTTTAAAAAGATATTTCTAAATTGTACTCAAGAATTTTACCAATTTTCTTTTTGACCATATGTATAAAATTTTATATTTCTACATTATTTGCTGGTAATGTATATTATTATACTTCTTAATTTTTGCTATTCTGATAATATGCGTGTTTTTATATGCATTTATTAGGAGAAAAATTGGATATCTTCCTGTATGTACAGATCTGTTTTAAATATGTTTCTGGTAAATTCTCTACACATTTTTATCTATTGCTATGAATTCCTTACCATTTTATTCTTATGTGGACTCCTAAGACTATGTCTTTAGTATTTCTGACTTAGGGATCAGTCAGACAGCCAGACAGAGTCTATGCAAAGAACGCCTCTTCCTGATCTCTGGCCCTCCTGCTACTGAGGCTGGAGAATAGGGATGGCTAAGACTAGCTAGGAAAGTAGGTGTGACCAGTTAATTGCAAAATCCCAGAACACGTGTGCAGAAAACTTCCCAAAGCCCTCCAAGTGTTCTCATGAGAACTTGAGCAGGTTTTTGATAGGATGACCTAGCCCTGAGGCATGTGAAACACAAACAGGACAGTTGCCAGTGAACCCTACTACTGTGTTCTTTCGGAGTAGTCTGCCCTCACACCTAATTTTTTCCTACTTTTATTTGACCCAAACTTGCTCATCAGAGCCTGTTTCTTTGCATGCCTTCAATAAATGTAAAACCAGTTTACCATTTGTGCTTCTCTTGACGAATTCTTTGTGTAAGACAGAAAGAACTTTGAGACCACCTCTAGGAAGGACTGTAATACCGGAAAACTTGGTAACATTACCTTGGTTCCTTTTTCACTTTCCAAAGTTTTTATTCCAATCAATGTGCAAGGCTAGATTCAGGATAGAACTGGTTAAAATCATAAAGTAAATATACCACTTCTGTTGTTATCAGAGAAAGACAGGGAAAAGGAGGGTAAAGGGGATTAATCAGAGCTGGAAAACTCAAAAACTTTCTCATGGCTCAGGGGACATTTCCCAGTGCATCCCTGAGGGCGATGGCATCTACACACTATTTCCCCAGCTGGTAGGAGAGGCCCACAGGCTCATGGGAAGCTTGACACTTCAGCTCTTCTCACTTGTCTGCCACGACCTTCCTGGACCCTAGAGGCACGTGTTGAGCCTTGCCTACAGGTATTTTTGTTTATCTGGGAGCCTCTTGGTGTTGCTTCTCTAATACTAGCTTGTTTTTTCTCTCAATTTTATTTGGTTCTGGTAATCTTATGATGATTTTGACCTCAAGTTCATCTTCCTATCTAAAATAATATGTGATCTATAGTTGTTAACTTACATCTTTGGAATTTCAAACCCTCTAGGAGTTCTTTATGTGTTCTACATCCCTAGATATACAGACCTTTGGAGAAAATTTTTGAGTAAGGCCTAAGTATTATGTACCACACCTTTGCTTGCTTTCCTAATTTGTTGATAAATGTTAAAATACCTATGTGCCAAGAGCAAAGACATTTGTGCTGGATATGCACAATGGATTCCAACATTCCTATAGCAATGCCCAGACTAGTTAATGGCAAAAAAAAAGAACAGAGCAATTACCTGGGCAATTCAAACTCTTCAGTAACAATGTAGAAAGTTGTTTATTTAGTTAGTTTATGAGTAAGGCAATTAGTTATGAGAAGGGTCTGAGGTAGAGCTGAGTAATAAGCCTTATTGTTGAGAATTAAAATAAGAGTAGAGAATGAATTGGGACTTTGGACCAAGAAACGAATGTAGCACACTCCCTTCTAAAGTTAGTTGTAGACAGTCCTTACTAAGATCCTGAGTTTTGAGGAATTTAAAATGCAAAATAATCCATTTTTTTCTCTAAAATCCAAATTTCCTTTAAACCCTACATATTGACAAACTGAGTTAGACCCTGAGTTCTATTTGACCATTTTAAATCCCATAGCCACCTGTGATAGGTGGAGCAATTCCTGGGCTCTGCTTTTCTGTAATTAGTGGATTGTGGGGCCATAAGGTCACAGACTTAGGACTCCTCTTGGAAATCCAACAGCTACTGTTTTTATTTCCAATAAAATGCTCCTAACTTCCTCCTTTTTTTCACAACTTCGTTCCTTGATGTTGTGAGACCACAAACTCAGCACATCTGACATCTACTTAACAGGCTGGAAGTTACTTTTCCTGTAACAAGACAGAGCTGCCAATTATGGGTACCTCTGACTCTGAGATAATAGGGCAGAGCTTCCCCCCTGATCAGTTCTGGCTCCAAAACAACAGACCTGACTATACATATAGCATGACTCCAGCATAAAGTGGACCCTGCACATGTGGCCTGGCCAGGTTTGGAGTGTATCTCATGAACAAGTTGGGATAGCAGCAGTCTAGGATGAAATTAACACTAGATTGGGTGGTCCACAACCACATAGAATGACCCTGGTTTAGAGTGAGCCAAATGTACATGGCATGACACAGGGATAGGTAGGGTGGCTTAAGCAAGCTGACTCAGGGACCTAAATAAGATCTCATCTTATCTGTTTTTGTTTTTTCCTTTCTCTTTCCAAAAAATTGCAGGGATATCTTAAAAGCATACATTGCACCTTAAATGATTATGGGAAACTCAAGGTCTGTCTCCAAAACATCACATTTAGGTGATATTTTATAAACTTGGGACCAGTTTAAAATGGATGATTTTCAAAGGTTGGTACTTTTCCAAATACAAACGAAAAATAAAATCGCAAAGCCTCAATCTTTTTTATAATAAGGAGGAAAAATAAAGTTTCTTCTAGCAATTTATACTTCTTCTCTATTTCCCTTTTTGGTTATAAGTCTAAAACTGTATAGCTTAAAAACATTAACTATGCTATGTTTAGGTTTTTATAAGTCATTTGAAATAATTGTTAAGATTTTAATTCAATAAATATCCTTGATTTCTCAGAGCTTTAATAATAAGAATATAGTTTCATATCTTAAATGTGTTTTCACAGAATTCATGAAGGTTTAAAATTTCTTTCTCAAATTGACTAAGAGTTAAACTTCTAATATATAATTTTATAATTAGTAATAAAAAATTTCTCTAAGTGGCATCTTTTGGGTCAAAAAACATTAGACAAACTCTGGCTGAAAAGCAGCTGCTTAAACCAATTTGCTTCAGTTTTCTCCATTGATGGATAGTTTAACCACTTTCGGCCTAGAGCCTTATAAAACCTCAGCCTAATAAATGTTATTAAAGAAACTATAATTAAAAGGTTAAATTCTCTGTGTTTACAACTCCAATGTTTTCTTAAGATATTAAAATGCTCTGATTAAACTTATAATAGTTTTAGAAACAGAAGATTTGTATTTTACTAAGATAATTTCTGATGTTTTCCATTGTTAGGCTTTTTGTTAGAAAATTGGCTTTTAAGAGTTTGAGATTATTTAAATGTTGACTTATAAAATGTTTTTAATAATCAGATTATAATTGTTTAAATAAATAACTATTCTCTTAATTTATAGCATGGCTTATATACCTGCTACAAGAGATGTAATCCACCTAAAGACAGAATATGCTATAAAACTAAGCTTAAAAATTTACTTTAAATTTACTTAAAAATTTACACGCAAAATAACAAGCGTTCTCTCTATATAACATACAGTACAACTAGACCCAATTTCTGGGATCTTTTTAAATTCAGTCATCCATTTAAATCTCACTTTATATCAGTCAGCTTTGATTAAAGATGAATTTTGCAATTATATAAACGAGATCCACTTACATATTGGGCAATAAGTCTCTTTGTGCCCATTAACAGTCTTTCCTATACCTATAAGAGCTCTATGGATGTGAGGGCGATCTGGCTGCGACACCTTTCACCCCATTGATCGCCAGGGTTGATTCGGCTGATCTGGCTGGCTAGGCAGGGGTCCCCTTCCTGCCTCACTGCTCCATGTGCGTCCCTCCCCAAGCTGCGCGCTCGGTCGGTCTAAGAGGACGACCACCCCCGATAGAGGAGGACCTTTTCCTCGGTCAAGGGTATACGAGTAGCTGCGCTCCCCTGCTAGAACCTGCAAACAAGCTCTCAAGAGCTCTAAAGATATCCTTTAATTCGTGTCACTACTTACACTATACAACCTGTTAAAGGAATTTAAATGATGCCTTAAGGGCAAAAACTAAATAAATGTATCTGAAGATTTCCTTACAGCTGTGATGCGAATTATTGCTAACCTCAGGATATATTAAATTCATATACATTTTCCAAGTGTACAGGTCTTCAAGGATATAAAACTTAAAATAGCCTTATCATACTGATGACCTCCAGATTTAAGTTATTAATGATAGTAAACTTTTTCAGGTTTATGCTTATGTGATTGTGTTATAGCTGTTAGATGTACCTACACACTGAACAGTCCAGACAATGTCACTGTAATGATTAAAGACTGAACATTAGTCACCTATAAAATATACCTAAAACAAGTACACTCTACTACAATTCATAACCAATTTTAATAAGGGTTATTTATGTCATTTAATATTTTATAATTGGATAAATGTAACTGATGCAAAAAGGGAAATTTAAATATATTTCAGAGATAACACAAACCTAATTGTTGTAATATAATAATGTCATCATAATTGTTATGGTAAAATGTTGTTTGCTCTAATTTTAAATTTTTCTTGTAAAACTTTATAACTGTTATCTGTTAACATTCTATAACAATTTGACTTCTAAAAGACATCCATGAATGGTAAAAAAAAAAAAAAAGAAAAGAAAATGGTACTTCTCTAGCCATACTTTTATATTTCAAAGTGCTTGATATCCAAATAGGATTATGATAATTAAGCCCCCCTGCTCCTACTATAATACCAGTATAATTGATCTCTCCTGGATATTCAACAACTGAGGCTTGGAGACTAAAGCTAAAATACAAAAAATAAACTGAGATTGTGTCCAAAAGCTACATTTAAAAAATATCATACTGTTCTTTTTCTCCTTGTCTATTTTTTAAATTTTTTCTATGCTGTCCAACAACCAGAAAATGTTTAATTTAACATTTCTCATATATACATATTATCCAAATTTCTCATTAATTTTTGGTACAAATCCAATTTTATTTCATTAAGAAAAACAGTCTATTTGACACTAGCTGGTTGTAAGACCTTCTCACATCACTGAGAAATACATTACAGAACAACAATGTCTTATAAAAATAATGTTACAGTGATTAAAGAGGAGACCTGGGATACATCCTTTATTTTTATATTATTAGTAAATGTCCTAGTTCTTTGTTGAATGTTAGAGTACAGTACTTCAAGTATGCTTGTTTAACTGCAGTGTGAATGGGTATGATTCTCTTTGCCTAATGGACTCTAAAAACTCTGAAAGGATATTCTTAGCATATCAAAAACCTTTTAAAGTGTCATTGGGAGATTTTATTTTTCTTTTATCTTCAGGATTTCTCTACTCGGATAAAAACTTGTAAGGATCACATCCTGGGATCTGAGTTTTACTTCAGGGTTATTGAAGTGTATCACAAGAGTGCAGTCAAATGGAAAACTGATGAATAATATCTAGAGCACTGCTAGCAAGAAAACCTGTAATTTCAACTTAAGAAATTATAATAAAGAGAATGATGGGGAATATTTCTCATCTAGTTTGTTGCTAGTGAGTACAAAATGACAGAAAACCTAAGAATTTTCCAACTATAAATTGTGGATTTTTAACCTTAAAATTCACAATAAATATCATTTTGAAGTACTAAACTCTTATGTTCAGGAAACATTTGAAAATACAGATGAGTTGTCTAAAATAATATTAAATAAAATACATTCCAGAAAATTTAGAATATTTATGTGTCTTTGTTTAATAGTAAATATTGGGATAAGTTTCAGACTGCCTTCATTTACCACATTTGTCATTTACAATGTGCCACTAAGAATACTTCTTATCTAAGTATAATTTGCTTCAGAGCCATGACATAGGGGAAATAGATGCAACTCCTAAACCTGCTAGATTTCCAAAGTGTGAGTTTGTGTTCTCTAAAGTCAAAGAATGAATTCTAGGAACAAGGGAGACTAAGAGTAGGAAAAATTTCTTGAGAGAAAGATAGTTTTTGTCTAAGAGAGGCAGAAGGGGGGGGGGCGCAGAAAATGGGTTGCCCAGATGTGGAGAGTGAAGGGTTGAAACAACCCTGAGCCTCTTGAGAGTATAATGAACCCTGGATATGAAACTGGCAGGAAAACAAGGATGTTGACTTGTAAAGAGAGTAGTAAAAATAGAAAGAATCTGAATGTCTGCAAAACAAAGAAATAACATCCCCGGAATTGTAAAGATACACTTGACCTTTTCTCTGTGAACTCATTAGTCACCTGATCATGTGGTGAGGAGGGGAGGGGAACTGTGGAAAGGATATAAAAGGGTCAATAAAGTGGGAAGAGAGGTCTCTCCTCTCTCCTTTTTCTTTTCCTTTGAGTCAGTGTTTTTTTTTCTTAATCCTCACCCCTCTGCTCCGGTACTGTTCGACTAGTGACAGCTGGTTCCGTCACCCAATCACCCAACTTCTCAAAGGTGTGTTATGGGACAAAGCCATGAGGGGAGGTGGGTTCAAGGTGGGACAAAACTATAGTCAACTAATAAGATTACAAGTACAGTCGCTTAGGTAATATTGATACAATGAGAAATCACAAGATAGTTAAAATTATGAACAACCAATTAGATTATGACAAGTATAGTCATGTAGTTAATATTGATTAAATGGGGACCTAATAGGGAAACAAATCACATAGCAAGCCTACAAGGAATGACTAAGGATTTTCATTGGTAAGAGGTGGATCAGGGATTTTTCTTGGAAGATCTTGGTCCTCCACCCATGTGATTGATAACTATTTAGAATACCAATCCTTTCTATTCATCCTATATGGATGTGGTAGTTTCTCTTCTTTTACAGTGCTGGCCTTCACTGAATTTGTTTTGATTGTCCTCCATGTTGGCTCCTCAGCTGTCCTCCATGTTGGAACTTTTCAGGCCACCCCTGTCTAACTACCTACAAGATGTCTAATTAATTTACCTATGTGCAATAGCTGGACGAGATGATCACAAAAAAATGCTTTCCAACTCTGAAGTTCTTTCTTTTTGAAGACTGTCTGCTCTTTATTATTGTCTAGTGAATTGGAAACTCCTTATCACATAGAACATTATTAAAATATTCAAATGTGGAAAAGCTAACACACATGTCTCATCACCTAATTTCAGTAAGTAAATTTGGGTGTATGTATAAAGGCTAAAACTTACCCAGAAACCTGAATTCTTATTCTCTTGAAAAATTAGAAGACGTTTCAGGGCCAATACTGAAGTTAGAAAATTTGAGTCAGGGAAGAGTACTAAAAAGAGAAAAGCAAAGGAGGCCATCAGAAAATTGCATACATAAACTCTGACCACAATGCGGTCAAATGCAGGTATGCTTGCATGCAATAATTTCCAAATACTATAAGTAAAACTAAAAAAACTGAAGATATTTTTAAGGGATGTAGTTTGTTTTATGAGTTTAGCCAAGTTAACCTAAAACACAAATGTAAACATTATGGAAGTTTAACTCCAGGAAACTAAGAGGAAATGTAACAAAATATATCTGAAGAATTATTGGAAAAATGTCTCCAATTTAATAATAGTCATAAATTTAAAGATTTAAAAATTTCATCAATCTCAGGTGGAATAAATACAAAGAAAGCCATGTCTAGGAATTTTATATTCAAACTAAAAAGACAATCTTCAAAGCAGAGATTAAAAAATCATGTTATATACATGGAACAATGAAGTGAAAGTCTGCTGGATTTCATAAAAACAATTCTTTTTTATATATATATGACACAGGATTGGAGTAAGCAGTCTTTTAGAAGCCATATGTAGATGCTTTGTGCCCCTCTACAAACAGAGGAAATATTCTTCTTTATTCCTAGCCTATGAGCTGGTTAGCTACTGAGAAAGGAAAATTCACCTGGCTTTCTCAACACTGCCCTAATATTATAGACAGATAAATTACAAAGAAATTAATAGATAGAGAGGGATCAAGTAAGCCAGAGCAAAAGATGAGAAACATTCAAATTGTGGCTGCAGGTGAATTTCAAGAGAGCCAGGCATTTGAGTCTCCCTACAGATAAATAGAAGTTTGAGATTATACTGGATTTAGCACCACCTGGCCCAGTGAGCCCAAGTAGTGCACTGGATGCATGGGTGGGTGATTAAAACCCTAACCCTAACCTATATGCCAATCTATTTCTGGAATGTCTTTGTCCTTTCTATGTTAAAAGGCATAGATAAGCAAAAGCAAAATGTGCTTACGCTATACCCTTGCTATGTGCCTTGGCTCCCTATTGGACCAATATTAGCTAAGCAACTGTACTTGTAAACTCATAGATTGATTGTAATTTGACTCATAGTCACCCAAGTTGTGATTTTAGTGTATAATATGGCCTTGACAAGGAGCCTTGGTGGCCATCCACTTGGTACCCCTCTTGGAAATCTAATGGCTTATTTTTATTTCCAATTAAATCTCCTAACTTATCCTTTTGGTTCCCTACTTTATTTCTTGATATAGTGAGACCATAAACTCAGCATATCTGTCATCTAACAGGTTGGGAGTTATTTTTCCCATCATAAATAGGGTAAGGATTAAGGCAAGGGGAGAAGTTCACTTATCTACAGTGACATTTTTACTAAGAACTTTGGCTCTGATGAAGAATATCTTATGTGCACTTTCAGATTAAAAATGAATAGAAATAAAATGCTTAAAACCCAATACACATAAATCACTGAAATCTATTACTCCACTTTAATTTATTTAGCTGATAGGAAAGAAAAGAGAGTAAAAGTAAATTTAATAACAAAAACACAAGTATATAAAGCAAAAAAGTTAAAACTACTAAGAAACATAGACAAAGGCATCTTATTAGATTTCAGAAGATCTCTCTAAAAAAGTGTGTGTGCACATGTATGGGCTGCTGATGATATATGTAAGTTAAATAATGTGGCTTATTAATAATGTATAGAACACACTACAGCCAATCATTGCATAATGAATTGTTCTCTAGGATATGTAAATGATTTCCAATTGTTGTCTACACATAGAATGTAAGATTGAGTTTCAAAAAACCTCCAGTTGGTAAAATATCTACTATATAATAATGTATAACTATTAATCCTTCTATATTTGATAATTAACTTTAAAATAATCACACAAATTATAATTAAATATATATCAAAATTTAGGTAACATGGCTAAAATATTGTTTCTCCTTAGATTTCCTTTTATAGAAGATGGCTTATTTATTTAGCCTATGAATGAGGCAGCTAACTGGAGTTGGGGCCTGAGATGGTTGGGTAATCGGCTATATTAATGGGAATTAAAAGAAGTCAGTGCATTGGGACTTTGGACCAGGAATGAACATTTCTTAGGCAACATGAAATGAAAGCCCTCTCCTAATGAGAGGTGCCACCTGATACGTTTCACCCTGTACATGCTCCTCAAGTTCCAGAGTGGCTGCTCCAAAATGCTTCAGCTCTGGGAAAAATCACACTCCATTCCCACATTCTGTAGCCATTCACTTTCACTGCTCTTTAAAGGCACACCTGACACACAAAAGATACTAGCCATTCCTATGACAGCCAATTGACACATAACTGTTGCCACTCACCTAGTCTCACTTCACTGATCTCATGCTCTCTGCCTGTCAATAAAAAGCTCAGCTCAATAAACTTTACTCAGGCTATCCTCTGCACATATTTTGGGGAAGTCTTATGACCCCAAATTCAGGCTGGCTACATTCTTTACTAGGTCTCTACCATTTACCTAAAACCACTCCCTACTAAGCTCTTCAGTTTTGAAGAATTCAAATGCAATGAACTTTTTCTGTCATATAGAATGCAACCCACCTCCTTATAAAGAGAGGTCCAGCCACTTCCTATGAAGTTCCTGAGTTCTGAGGAAATTATAGTGTGAAATACCTATTTTTTTTTCTATAATCTCAGTTAACTGTAATCACTGGGTGAAAGAACTGGGTTTAGAATTCCAATTGGTGATTTTTCTTTAACTTCAGAGACACCTGTGCTAAGTGTTCATTGATTAAGAAATTATTGTGTCCTGCTTATCTATAAGTGACTCTAGATTGAGAGGCCACGTATTAACCCATTTGGGACCTCTCCTGGAAATCCAAGAGCTGTTCTCCTTGTTGCCAATAAAACTTTCCTAAACTCCTTCTATGGTTTGTGACCTCATTCTTTGGTTTTTGTGGAACCATAAGCCTGTTATATGGGTAACATTTTTCAACTTTTGTTAACTCTTTATTGGTATCCCCAGAATTTATACCTTGTTTATAACCTTTTCTATTCGTTTTTGACTGATATTACTCAAGTGTTGGCTTCTCCATCAGCTATATACTGGAATTCCTGCTTATTTCCAAACATATGACTGTATAAGGTGGCAATGATCTACTGACCATGCTCCAAAGTCAGGAGCTGATTAAACTTTTGCAGATTTTATTTTCTCTCTTTTATTTCTCTCCAGTGAGATGGAAGTACAAAATGGGGAGAACAATAAACTCCCTTATGAAATACCTACAGTTGGATATTTTTTACATGAAAGGAATGCCCCTTTTTTTGTACAAGCAAACAATCAGATAAATCTGTTTTAGTTTCTAAAGAGAAGAGAAAATCTTTGAGCCAAGCAGCATTTACTTCTGGCCTTCTGGCCTTCTGGAGGTCAGCTGCAGTGTGCTTTTTGGAAAACCCACTGACATAGAGCACTCAGAAACAAACAGAATGTACTTGAAGAGAACTCACTATCATTGATATTGCTATCTACCCAGAATTGGAAGCCAGGATGGAGGGAGAATGCTGTCTTTAAAACAGAGTATGAAATAGGAAGTCAAGGGACAATGTCAAGAGGGACAACTACATCTTTATATAAAATATACTTTTTTCCATTCACAAGAATTCAGAAACTAATGAATGAAAAATAAAAGTGCTTTCCTAGTTTTGGTTTTAAGTGCTTACTTTTGCCTTTACCTTTGTTTAAGGAGTGGGTGGAGCTGTTCTTTGACCATATTATTTCTGAAGCCGTTTTCTGCAGTTATGTTAGTTTTTTGGGGAGTCTTTCACTTTAGCTATAACTTAGACTTCATAAATGGTGGCTGGAGGATTAGAGAAGAAAAGGGAAAGGGAAAAAAAGAAAGGAAGAAGGAAAGAAAAACCAAATCAACTTAATGCTACAATTTATTATTCTCTTTAAAAATAACATAATTTAAGCAGAAATTTTTATAATTCTTTACTATTATAATTTATGAAAGTAATATTTTGCAAAAAATCTATTTATTGTTAAGTCATTTTATCTGAAATATGCTTGTAAATAAAGGGATTAGATTTCTTTGGAATTTAGTATAGTTGACAATACTGAACAAAAAGCTGTTTGAAATTTTGTAAGCAGTTAATATTAATTCACTTATTTATGAAAGTTCTGTGAACAAGGGAAGTTCTTAAAGCACTTATTTGTCAAAAAGAGAAGTTGCTATATTTTAATAA
The DNA here is from genome assembly GCF_000247695.1 of Heterocephalus glaber. The sequence goes on from NW_004624792.1 coordinate 13,632,481, forward strand.
AATGTTTCATTTCTAGTGTTTTTATTAAGTTTTAAGTGTTGAACATCTATTAACTTACTAAATATTTAATTTGGTTTCCAAACTTTATAGTTAAACTTTTTAGAATACACTATTGATACATTTTAATTTGAGCTTTCACTTTTTTAATTCTTTTGGGTTTTTTTCATTGGTACTGTGAATTGAAATCAGGGCCACATGTGTGCCAGGCAAGCAATTTACCACTGAGCTACATCCTCCAACTTTCATTGTCATTTAATAATATCATTTCATTATCATTTCAATAATAGAAAGAGCACATAATCCTAAGAGAGAAAAACACACAAGTGAATTTTTAAAAAAATTTAGTGCTACATCTTTGAAGAGAATAATATTTACATTTATTATGTGGAGTTGATACATGTGCATAGCATAGATTTTTTTTAACTTTTATTCGTCCATGTTTGAATACATAATGATTATATTCACTGTAGAGAACTGTTGTATGTACATAACACATTTCAGTTCTTTTTTTCCCCTCTCCCATTCACCCCCCTTTTATTTTTCTAGCATGAAATTCATTCATCTTAGAAGATTTTATAAAATTATTTATCATATATGAAGTTTGAAAACTGGACTAATAGGCTAAAGAATATAAAAAACATGGAAGACAATTGTACTAAGTCAAGGTACAGTTTTAGATACATTGTCCATATTGAACTAAATACCTTTTTTCTCTCTTATTTTCCATTATTTTTTTTATGTTATACTTTATAAATAGTGAGTTTTTTTAGACAAAAGAAAGTATGATATTTGCATATCTGATTTACTTCACTTAATATTATGGTCTTAGGTGCATCCATTTTTCTATAAATGACTCAAGCTTATCATTCTTTATGAGAGAGTAATAGTCAATTGTGTATGATAGCACATTTTTTTCATCTATTCATCTGTTGATGTACACATAGGCAGTTTCCAAGATTTAGTTATTATGAATCTTCATGCTATAAAAGTGGTTTTAGAAACATCACTGTAATATGATGTCTTTAACTGTTTTGGGAAGAGAACTACAAGGGAAATAACTGGGTCAAATAGAATCTATTTTTAGCTTTTTGAGAAATCTCCATACTTATTTCCCTAGTGGTTAAATAAATTTATAGTCCCACTAATTGAGAAGAGTTCCTTTCTCCCCAACAATCTCACTAGCATTTATTATTGGTTGATTTCTTGATGGCAGTCATTCTTTCTGGAGCTAGATGAATCTGTGTTCTTTCAACTTGCATTTCTTGAATGGCCAGTGAGGTTGAACATTTTTTCATATATATATTGGTCATTTGTATTTCTTCATATGAGAAGTGTCTATTCATTTCAGATGCCCAATTTTTTAACTGGGTCTTTAAATGGGGGGGGGTTCAAATATTTTTTGAGTTCATTATATATTCTAAATGTTACTCTTTTGTCTGAGTAGTAGCTGGCAGAGTACATTTTTCCATTCTGTAGGTGGCCTTTTCATTGTGTTGGTGGTATCCTTTGCTATGCAAAAGTTTTTCTTTTTAATTTGATGTGCTCCGATTTGTTAATTCTTGATATTTTTTGTGTATGTGTTTGGTTCAGAAAGTTTGCCTGCATCTAGGTCTTCAAGTGTTTTATCTATTTTGCAGCACATTAAGTGTTTCTGTTCCAATGTTTATATATTTGATCCATTTTCATTTTAGTTTAATGCATGGTGAGAGATATGGGTCGAAGTTCAACCTCTGCCATGTGGATAGCCAGTTTTCCCAGCATTATTTTTTAAAGAGGCTAGCTTTCCTCTGGTGAAGACATTTGAGATTTTTGGCAAAGATAACATAGCTGAGGGTGGCTGGCTTCCATTTTTCCATTGATCCATGAGTCTGATTTTTGCCAATACCTTGATGTTTTTATCATTGTAGCTTTATTGAAGCTTTTTTGAAGTCCTGGATTGTGATAGCCCTTGCCTTGCCCTTGCTGTCCAGAATTGCTTTTACTACTCTACATTTTTTCTGGTTCCATATAATTTTAGGATTGCATTCTCCAGTTTTGCATGGAATGTTATTGCTGTTTTGATTGGGATTGCATTAAATCTATATAATAGTTTTGGAAGTGTGGCAATTTTAAATATATTGGTTCTGGCTGTTCCTTCCATTTTCTGATATCATCTTCAATCTCCTCTTACAGAGAACTACAGTTTTCATTATAGTATCTTTTACTTCCTTTGTTAAGTTAATTCCTAAATATTTCATTTCTCTTAATGCTATTGTGAAGGGTATTGTTTCCATAATTTCCATCTCTCAGTGAATTTGTTAATGGTGTACAGGAGAACTACTGATTTTTTAGTGTTGTCTTTGTGTCCTGCTATGCTACCATATTTAAATATTAGTTCTAGAAATCTTTTGGTGAAGTTTTTTGAGGTCTTCTATGTATAGGACCATGTCATCATCAGATGATAATTTAATGTCTTCCTTCCATATCTATAATGCTATTATTTCTTTCTCTTGTCTTATTGCCCTAGCTAATGTTTTGCATATTGAACAGAAATGCTTATAGTGGACATCCTTGTCTTGTTCCTCACTACAGAGGAAAAGCTTTCAGCATCTCTCCTTTTAGTATGATGTGGGCCATTGGTTTGTCATAGATGGTTTTATCAGGTTGTAATGAAGACCTTTTAGTCCTATTTTCATCAGGATTTTTATCATGAATATATGTTGGATTTGTTAAATAGCTTTCCTGTATCTATTGATATGACCATGTGATGTTTGTTCTTTCTTCTACTTATGTGTTGTATTGCATTTATTGATTTGGGTAAGTTGAACCATTCCCATATTCTTGCAACAAATCCTAGTTGGTTGTGATGGATAATTTTTTTGATAATTTACTGCACTTTGTTTTCTAGTATCTTACTGGAGATTTTTGCATCTATGTTCATTAAAAAGATTGCCCTGTAGTTTTCTATTGAGGTTGTTTTTTTTTTTTTATGGCTTTGAAATCAGGGAATTGTTGCTTCCAGGAATAACTTTGGGAATACAATTTCCCTTTTAATTTCATTAAAGAATTTAATGACTGCTGGCATTAAATCTTCTCTAAGTTCTTGTAGAATTTGGTAGTGAATCAATATGGACCCTGGGTTTTCTTAGTTGCTTTTTGTTGTTGTTGGTGGTGGGGTACCAGGTATCAAACTCAGGACCTCATGGTTGTGGGGCGGGGGCGGCACCACTGAGCTAAATCTCCAGCTCTTAGGGTTTTTTTTATTACTTCTTCAATTTCAATTTCACTGACTGATATTGACTTATTCAGGTTTTTTATATCCTCTTTGCTTCAACTTTGTTAGGTCATAAATATCTAGGAAGTTATTCATTTCCACTGAATTTTCCTTTTTATTAAAGTGTAGCTATTCAAAGTACTTACTGATAATTTTCTAGATTTTGGCAGAATCTCTTGTGATTTCATCGTTTCCATTTCTAATTGAATGAATTTAGGACTTTTAATTCCTTATTTTGGTAAGGTTTGCTAAAGATTTGTCTATTTTGTTTAATCTTTCACAGAATCATCTTTTCAATTCATTGATTCTTTGTTTTTCTTGTAGTCTCAATTTCATTAATTTCTTCCCTGATATTTATAATTTCCTTCCTCATACTAGTATAGCAGGCTCCTGCTTTTTAACAAATTCCCATTCCATGGAATATTGTTTTCCATCCTTTGATTTATAATGTATATCTTTGTTATTTAAATATGTTTCTTATAAACTGGGTATTGTTGTTGTTTTTTTATTCATTCTGCCAATCTGCATCTTTTTATTGGGGAATTCAGACCATTCACATTGAGAGCTGTCACTGAGATTTATTGAGTTATCCTGCTATTGCATTATTTTCCTGTTGTTGTTTTACTCATTTTTTCCTTTACGCTTAGCTGCTTATGCTGCCAGGTGTATTCATTCTTTCTGACTCATTGACATTATGGGCTTCAAAGTTTCTTTCTAGGATATCACTGAGAATTCTTTGTAATGAAGATTTGGTGGTCATGAATTTCTTAATCATGGTATTCTTAATCATGGAAATATCTTATTTCTCCACAAATTTTAAAGGAAAATTTTTCAGGATGCATAATTTGGGGTGGGAAGTTGCTATCTTTTAGGTCATGAAAAAATTCACTCCAAGCCCTTCAGGCTTTAAGATCTATGTAGAGAAATATGCTCTGATTCTAGTAAGTTTACCTTTGTATGTCTTTTGTTGCCTTTCAAAAACAACTTTAAGATTTTGTCCCTTTGATGGATTGCAGGAGTAATCTATATAATGTGACATGGAAAGATTTTCTTTTGGTTACTGCTATTTGGTGGTCTATATACCTCACTTGCTTGAATGTTTTTTTCTTTTTCAATATTTGGGGAATTTTTTGTCATTATTTCTGTGAATAGGGTTTTTTTATGCCATTTGTATTTTCTGCTGATTTTTCATTTGTTCCAATTATTGTTAGATTAGTATTCTTTGAATCATCTAGCAGTTGTTGAGCCTATTATTTATGTTCTCCTGTTTTTAAGGAGTCTTTGAGTAATTTATCTTTGAAAGCATCACTGTCATCCAGTTTCAAAATTCTGTCCTCACTTTGGATTGTCTTACTGCCTGTATATTCAATATGTTTTTAATCTCCTGGATTTATGATTTAAAACTTTTGTGGACTCTAATTCCTGGTAAACTGGTCATTAGTGTTTTGTATCATTTTGTTTGGCTCATCTAGATTTTATTAGTGTGTTTTAAGAGCTCCTGGATCATTTTATTTATTATTTCCATTATCTGTTTAGTTATATCTTCTCTAATCCTTCTGAGTATCTCTTTGAGTTCTTTTCTAACCTCCTCTGATATGCTTTTGAGTAACTTAGGTGTGTAGCTTATACTATTCTTTCCCATGGTGCTCCCTGGATTGGCCTATGGGGAGTTGGTACTTTGGGAGGCATTTCATTGCCTTTTCTCCCCATATTTCTATTGTATTTGTTTGTTTTGTCTTGTGACAAGGTTTGTAGATGGTTACAATTTAAAGAGTTTGTTGTTAGTATAGAGATCTCTTTAGATGCTTTTCAGTGATGTACTTTGGGCTTGGGTAACTATAATACTTTGTCACAGTCCCAAAATTCAACCACCTTGATTATTTTGGGAGAAGATAATACAGTGTAGTTAGTCCAGTAACCAAATTCACCTGGAATGTACTCCAGTATTGTAAATGTCACAAAGTCAATCTGAATGTTGGCATACAGAGAAACAGCAACAGTTATTTGATACTGTTAGTATCAAGTGAAGTAACTACAGCTGTAAAACCCAAGACAAATTGAATATGAACAAACCATAAGGACCAGGAATGCATCACCATCAATTCTAGAGAAGAAACTGGCTACTATGTGGTAAATACTAAGGGAATCCAGGTATCACCTTACAGATAATGTATACTAAATGAAAAAGCTATATATCTCTACTAATGGTAGAGAAGAATTCGACAGTAATTTGACTGAGTAAACTATCAAGTTTTAAGAAAACTTTATGGTTATACTATTAAAGATTTAGTGTTTGTTATAGGAGAATACAAATGGAAAACTTTGAAACCTTAAACTCTATAATATGAGAGAGAAGTGGTACAAAAAGTCTTTTTGGAGAGCAAAAGGATATGAATTGAACTAAGAAAATGTTATAGCTTGCATTTAAATTTCCTCTTCAAAGCGTCATGTGGTCATAGGTGGTGTCTTTTCAGATGTGGCTGGATCTAGAGTGTGTGATGCTGAAATTGATTCATGATGCAATAATAGGTTCAAGGGCACTAGGATTAAGGGTGTGAGTGCTACCTGCCCTAAGTAGTCTGTATAAAATAAAAGGGGCAGAAAGACACTGTTAAGGTTCCTACTTGTTTTTTTTTTTTTTTTGCTACATTTTGCCTATCATGAACTGCTCTTTTCTGCAATGCGATCCTGTCTGGGAGCCAGCTGATTGCAGACTAAAACTTCTACAAACTGTGAGCTAAATAAATCTTTCCTCTTTTAACTTTGGGTGTCAGGTATTTGTCTCAGCAATGAGAAAAGTAACTAAAACAGAATTTGGTAATAGAGAAGTGAGTTCCTTGCTCTGCCTATACTTGACCATGTGGTTCAAGAGCCTTTGGGACTGGCTTGTGGAAAGAATTTGGAAAGGATTAGAGATTCCAAGTGAAAAAAAGCAGCCTTGGAATACCTTAGGCTGTACTTGATGAGAGATTCTGTCCAGAGCTCAGAAGACAAGAATACTGATAGAAATGATGCCAGTAAAGACCAGCCTTGGGAGGTTTCTCCTGGGAAAAAGAACTGCATTGGCTGTTGGACTCCAGAGGTGTGTTATGCATTGGCAGAAAGTTTGTTGGCATTTTGCTTGTGTTCAGAGACTTTGTCTGAGACTGAAATTAAGGGTGGTGGGTAATTAATCTTGCAGAAGAAATTTCAAGAGAGTCTAATGTTGAGGTGATGGCATGGCTACTGTTGGGGGCTTTCAGCCAGATCTATGTAGAGAGTCAAGAGCAAAGAGCCCAGAAGAATGATTTAAAATGTTTTGAGTTTGGCCAAAAGGAAGCTCCAGTAAAGCTGTGGACTGCAAATATAGAGCAGAAGAGATCTTGACTCCTGAGAAGGAACAGAAGAATGAAAAGATCAAATGAGAGCACCACAGAAAGCAGCAGGACTGCAGCCTTTGTGGCCTCATAATTGCAAAATGGAAAGACTTTGCTTTGAGAAGAGGGCCCCTGAGCACCGTGTTCCAGAATGGAAACAGCTTAGGAAATCTGTTCCTCAGGATTTGATTCATAGGCACAGGACCCCTACAGCGAAGAGAGAAGAAAGCCTGGCTACTGCTCCAGCTGCCAGTGGACCTTGGCATCATCCACATTGTGGTGGTTTTAGGCACATGCAGAATGCAAGAGTCATGGGGTCAGGGAGGCTTCCACTCAGATTTCAGAAGAAGGTCTGGGAGGTCAGGCAGTGTGCCCCAAGAAGGCAGTGTGTGAAGCTGTGTGTGTGAAGCTGAAGGTACAGTAGAGACCCTAGAAGTTGGAGAAGCCAGGAATGTGAACCATCTGGGGAAAATTGCAAGGAGGGAGAAGAGCAGGCCCCATAGAGAAGCCATGGGAGCTACACTCACCACCAACAGTGCTGTAGTGACAGAACCATCCAAGCCCTGTGAAGTTCACAAGTTGCCATGGATTGCTGGGGATTCTGGAATTGGAGCTGTGGGATTTAATGTTTGCCCTGCTGGATTTTGGACTTGCTTTGGTCCCATTCCTTTGTATCCTCCTGTTTGTAACTTTTGGAATGGAAAGTCTATCTTATGCCATTGAACATTGGAAGTGTTTAACTTTCTTTTCACTTGTACAGGGGTTTGCAGCTAAGAATTTGCCTTAAATCTCAAAGCACACTTTGGATTTGGGCTTTTCAGAAATGTTGAAACGTCTAGGAATTTGGCAACTCTAAAAGATTGACTAAATGCCTTCTGCTTCCTAGCATACATCTGTGGCACAGTGAAATGTACAATATGATTAGCTGTCTGAAGAAAAAAAGGCTAGGGCCTGGTTTTTGGATTGTTGTACACATTATGAGGACACTACCTGCAAGTGGACAGCTGCAGCATTACAGCCCCATTTCAGGACATCTCTGAAGGACAGTGGCAAAGGGAAATCATCACACTGGGCAGAACTTTGGGCAGTGCACCTGGTAGTACATTTTGCCTGGAACGAGAAATAGCCAGATGTACAACTGTATACTGATTTATGGGCTGTAGCCAATGGTCCGGCTGGATGCTCAGGAACTTAGAAGAAAAATAACTGGAAAATTGGTGACAAAGATATTTGGGGAAGAGGTATGTGGATAGACCACTCTATATGGGCAAAGGATGTAAAAATATTTGTTTCCCATGTAAATGCTCACCAAAAGGTCATCTCAACAGAAGAAGACTTTAACAATCAAATGGATAAGATGATCCATTCTCTGGATAGTGGTCAATCGTCTTCAGCTACCACTGTCATTACCTAATGGGCTCATGCCAGAGTGGCCATGGTGGCAGAGTTGGAGGTTATGTATGTGCTCAGCAACACGAACTCCCACTCACCATGGCTGATCTGGCTACAGCCACTGCTGAATGCCCAATATGCCAGCCACAGAGAAACACTGAGTCCCCAATATGGCACCATTCCCTGGCATGAACAACCTGCAACCTGGTGCCTGGTTGATTGTATTGAACCACTCCTATCATAAAAGGGACTGCAGTTTGTCCTTATTTGTATAGACACATATTCTGGATACAGATCTGCCTTCCTTGCTCATAATGCTTCTGTTTCTTTGGAGGAGCTCCAGTATTTCCTTTCACTTTGGACATCATCTCCTGCCTTCTAGTGTGGATTCCTCAGTTTCCAGTGAACATCCTTCAACCTTCTGGTGTAGACTCTTGAGCATTCCATCACAGATCCATCAGCCTGCTGATACAGACTTGTACAGGACACTGCAGTGTGCTCCAGATCTTAGACTGAATCCTTCAGTCTCCAATGTAAAGATGGACCCTCTGCACTATTCCATATCAACCCTTGGGGTAGCCATTGTAAGCCAATCTTGTAATTTCTTGTGATATTTCTGTTTCTCTAGTAAACACTGACTGATACAGAAAAGATAGGACAAAAACCTGACAATAGAAGATGAAAGAAAAAGGAGTAAGAATAAAGAAAAAATATATAGAGAGCAGAAATAAGAAAGAAGTAATTAAGGGGAGATAATATTAAAAGGAGAAGAGGAAAAAATAGGGAAATAAAGGAAGAAAAAGCAATTACAAGCAATGTTATAGGACAAAGGGCTATTACCCAGAAAACTGGGAAATAAGACAGGAGGGAAGGAAGGTTGCAGATGAGGAAGAAGAAAAAGGAGAAGGAGAAGGAGAAGGAGGAGAAGCAAAAGAAATATATAAGAAGGGAAAATAAAAAATCTAAAAGGATCATGTACACTAAAAATAAACAAAAAGAAACAACTCCCCCCCCCCCAAAAAAAACACAACCAAGTGAACAAAAACAAACGAAAAATCCTCTGTGATATTAAGCCTGTGGTTCTATTCTGGGGTCTACAGTTTTGTGGCAGTGTCCATTTGAAGACATGTCCTTGCTCTCAGTGGCAGAAAAGGAGACAGAATCCAGATCCCTGCTCAATAATCAAAAATGTGCTAAGAGTAGAATTAGGAAAGGGTGTTGGTTCTGGGACTCTCAAGTCCACAGAAATTCAGGCCGAGCCTTGCCTCTGGTTGTGGAAATGAGACCTGGATCCTTTACCCTATAACATTCTGAGTTCTCTTGCTGGCCTGACCATGGCGCTCTGTTATCCCTTACCCAGTCACTATGGGAGTAGAATACTGGGAGCCTTGAGATGAAGCCAACCCATGCCATATATCACAGTGATTACATACATACACTTTCGGATATAAAAATTAGGTTGAGTCACTTAAAATTACTGATATTTGATCAGTACTCATTTAATAACATATTTGACATAGTTCAACATATGTAAATACAGATTTTATTCAGTATAATAATGAAATCAATTTTAAGATACTTTTGCAAGAAATTAACAAAAACAAAACAAATTGCCATAGAATTTGTCTAAGAAGATACTATACTCATTCACTGATATTTTTAATCTCTAATTACTTTTCATGTTTTACTGTATAAATGATGCTATAATTAACACCCTTTCATATATATTTTTTTTTCTTGCAGGATAAAAAGCTTTAAATGGAAATTCTGAACCAAAGGAAAACTTCACTGGTGAGGTTATCAAAATTTAAATATCTAACAAAGACAATTTGCTTTCAACAAAGAATGTATATATTTATAAACAAATAATAGCAAGTTACTTTTTGCTATATCTACAGAAAGGCGTTTTTTTAGTTTGTATGCTGATATAATATTCATTTCATCTTAATTTGAATTTTTAAATTAATAATATGATTGACAGTATTTATAATTTCTAGTCAGTTGCATTTTTTTAACTTTTAGAATTGCTCTTTATCCAGACAGAAGCTGTTTCCAGTTCTCTGCCTCTCTTCTCCAAAAAACAAACAAAAGAAATAGAGATGTGACATAACCTTAGGTTTTTTTCTTCTTGTTCATTTTGTTTTTTCTCTTTTATTCCCTTATCATGTTACTCAAGATATATTGACTTTACATCACAATAGTTTAGTATTGTTTATTTTATACCACAGTATTTAATGTTGAGATATCAGGGAGAAGGGTAAACATATTCATGGCCTCTACTTCTCTTTTGGGAAAATAGGTCATTTTTGGTTGTATGCAAGATAGTTGTGTCATGTTACATGTTGTTACTTTCTTTATCTGTACATTAAGTCAGAATGGCTCTTGAGCCTTTGAACTACACCATTAGCTTTCCTGGGTATCAGCTCACAATCTCATGCCTGTTGGCTTGAAAGAAGAAAACTTATAGTTTGAAAAAATAACTCCGTCATGTAGGGGTTGAAATAAATAGCAAGCTGGTCACTGTGATCATCTCTGATCTCTTCGCTGGAGAAGCCCTGGACATAGCTGAAACTGAATTTTCAAAATTAGAAAAGGAGTGGCCTTGGAAGTTGGCTATTCATGATCCAGCAAAGGACAACAAAAATAGCGTACAATAAAATTTAGCTTAAGATGGGATTTTAGGCTTTCAATCTAGGCTGAACAACAGTGCCTAATGGTTTCTTGATAATGAGGTGGGGTTAGCAGTTGCTTTTTGCATAATAGATAACTAATGTAGACCTAGTAACAATTTCATGCATTGTGGGGATTTTTTTCATTTTTGAAAAAAAAAAGTGAAGAAAGAAAAAGGTGGACATGAACTGGTCTTTTATGTTTGGGTCCCAAACATCTGCTTCACAGGAGTATAAGAATGTGACTCTGACCACCTTAGGGAACTCCAGTTTGTTTAACTGATCAAGTTCAGTCTCTTATAGTGACTATTTACAAGAGTGAGAAGTGGTGAAATTTCCAGCCACATAGGATTATAGCTTCTAATTTTATGGATGGTTATACCCTTGAAAAACTTTTAATTACATCCCAAGGAGTTTCAGACTTTTTGTTTTTCTCATTGTCTTACTTATCTCATTGCTGGAACAAAATAACTGACACCAGTAAGTTAAAGGAGGAAAGGACTATTTTAACTTACAGTTGGTAGAGGTATCAGTCACAGTAAGATAGCTCCAAGGGAGGGTGGCATGGCAGAGTGGCATCACAGAAGAGAAACAGTCCATGGCAAAGCAGGTCAGGCAGAAGGCAGTGAAGCAGCAAGCAGCGAAGTGGTAGTGGTGGCGCTAGTGGCAGTAGTGCTGCCTTCTTTCTTTGTCCCTTCACATCAACCCAGGCTACCTGCCTTTTGGATGGTGCCACTGGCAAACAAGTTGGGCCTTCCCATTAATCACACCCAGAACTGTACTAAATCAAGCAGTGAGATTAATTTAGAAATCACCTACTTAATCCCAGCATCACATAACTTAATCCCAGCATCACACAACCTAGATCCAGCCATATCTCCAACTCCCTTCTATGAGCTCATGAGGCTTTGGAGGGATATCTAGAAACAAGCTGTAACATTTATATTTCAGATTTACTCCCCATTTATTTGGCAGTGGAAAAAAAAGCCCTAAGCAACAATAATTTGGAGTTTCAGATGTATGTTTTCAAAGAAAAATAACAGCATTTATACTTCAATTAGTAAAACAGGTTATTTATTTTATACATTTTTCACTATTGATTTCTCCCTACTTTAAAGTTTTAATGTTATTTTACTTTTTACTTACATATTTGTACATTTTTCTTCAAAAATATATTAAGACTTTACTTATTTAAAATGAAGTAACATTTTCCAATTTAGTGTTTTATAATGGCATTATTGTTACTGGTTTTGTTTTTTGAACATAGAGAAGATTAAAAAATACGCCTTTCAATCTCTTGTAACATGGTTTCTATTGTCGGAAGAACATTTAGTTAGTTCTGCATTTTTCCCTCAAAATTAAAAAACTAGTGATTTTGTCATAGTAATTTGAAATGTTTGTACTTACATTTACACCACTGATATCTCAGTAAAATATTTCAGGTTATGTGACCAAAAATAGTGTTAGTTTCTATTATGCATTTTATATCTCATTCTAACTATGTGAGATTTAATGATCATTTTAATAGAAAGCTATTTAGAAAAATATAATTGAAATATACCTTAAAAGCCAGTATCTAGCTCACTAGTTTTATCAGAGTTTAAATTATTAAGAGAGATTTTTGGATTACTATCATGGTTTCTACATTTTCAAATTTTTTCAAATAACTTGATTATTTTTAATCAGAAAATATGCAATTCTCTAATTCTTCTTTACTCCATAATAATGAGAGTAAAGCATAACACACTTTAAAATGCTCCAAATGAAAGAAAGGATAAGATTAGAACAAAACTTTTTCTAAATTATTGAAAGACAGTAGTCAACAGAATAATTTTAGTTGTTACAAGTGGAAGCAGAGAGATTCCAAGTTCTCTAGAAGAGGAGTATTTATAAGAGGTACACTTTAAGTCAGAAATTCCTTAATAAAAATCAAAACTAAATTAACAGAAAGAACTTCTTTTTTTTGGTACCAGGAATCAAACTTGGGTCCTTGCGCTTGCGCAGCACGCGGCGAAACCACTGAGCTAAATCCCCTGCCCAAGAACTTCAAATATAATAGATCCTCATAAATTGTAGATTTGATATTAGAGAATTTCTCTATTTCCAGCAATTTGTTTGTAATCTCAAAATCTTTTATAATTCCAAATGGTTATTTGTGGATGTATATGCACACAGTGGCAAAAATACAAAGTCAATTGATGAACATAACGTTTTGTGAATATTTTTCTAGTAATTGTGCCATTTGAGATGCCCTTGAAGTATATTATAGTTAAGTGTTAACTAGTGTTTTTAGGTGTAAGAAAGCTGTGATGTACATAACTGATAAAAGTACAAGTTAGATAAGCTTTGTTCCAATATAAGTTACAGTGCTATTGGATGTGATTTCAGTGTTGGTAATGAAATAAAATGCATTACATACCTTTAAAAAGAGACACATACAACACTGGGTGATAAAAAATATATTGACCAGATGCTTCCAAAACCTCAGTTTTAACTTGTATTTCTCTTAGGAGGAACTGCGCAGAATTGAGTGAGCAATGTTGGAAAAATTTTATACTGTATATCATAACTACAATAGAAAACAAGAAACAACTGTCATTGTTTTGAATATTATCTGCCTAATGCAATAAATGTCCACCTGGGCTGCACAATGGAATTGCCTTTAGGTTGAGCATTTACAAAACACAGATGCCCAGGAACACCCCAGGCAAACTAATATGCATCTATGGGGATTAATGACTCTGCTTTGCTATGTTTTCAAAAATCTCAAGTAATGCCATAAATTTCATTTTTTATCAACAATTGCCAGATAGAAGACTCTATAAAGATGATGACATCAACTGAGATTTTGTTTTTCTCTCCTGGGATTCACTAATGGTGACATGAACTCTACTTCCTTTTGTGGCTCATGAAGCAATTGTGAAAACTGCGAGCACTAAAATGCTTATTTACTTTATCTTCACATATACTTGTCTCTACATTCCAACAATCTTTGATTGCACTGGCATCTAAAATCCTTTTAATGGCTCATTTAAGACTGATGTTATCAAAAACCTCTTCACCTTCTAAAATCAAATGCTTGCATTCAACTTCATCTCACAGTCTTTTTTTTTTAGTCATCCACTTCTTGGGGGGTACAATCCAGTGGCTCTAGTACAGGTAGAACAACAGGTGCTGTGGAATCACTCTCCCTCCTTCTCCTGAATTTGGGCAACATCCCAGGGTCAATCCTGATTCAGTTTTCCTGAGAGACGTAGATACAAGAATAACAAAGACCTAAGAAATCTCTAAAGCCCAGGAGAGTAGATGTGTTTTAGATCCCATGGCATAAACTATAGCAACATTTTCCCCTTGCAAACTACATAAATGATTCATACATAAAGAACACGCCATGCATGTAATTAAAACAGTGAATTATGGAAGAGTCATGCCTATCAGATCCCTCTGCATCACTTCTTTTGATCTTATCCAGAGAGATACAATAAGAGGTACTCTAGGTAATATGCACATCTTCAAATCCAAAAATCTGATAAATCTTTTCTCTTCTTATTCCCCTGTAGTCCTGGCATCACTTTTCTGCCATTCATGTCACCCTTGTATTTCTACTGGCACTAACCTGCACAGCCTGAGCACACCATCACTGGTAGCCTCAACAAATGTACCTAATTTTTCTTTTACCATAAGTTGTATTCTTACATTTCTTTGAATGACATATACAAGAATCTGGAATCTATCTCCCAGACCCATCACAAACTGTGTTATTCTTTTTTTTTTTTTTTTTTTTTGGTACTGGGGATTGAACTCAGGACCTTGCACTTGCAAGGCAGGCAGCAAAACCACTGAGCTCAATCCCTGGCCCACAATCTGTGTTAATCTTGGTGAGCCAGCCAACAGCCAGCAGCCAGTAGCCTAGCTAGGGGCCAACAGGTAGGAACCAGCAGCCAGAAGCAGTAGTCCAGCCAGGAAAAAAAGGTAAGTTCCTTTCTTGGAAGATTTCATTCTCTGTCTCTTTTACAAATGACCTATGATGATGTTTGTTGCAGACACAGAACAGATGACTGATCACCATTAGTGGCACTCCACATGGTGGAAAAGTATCTTGGAAGAGGAGATGACTTGAAGAGAAGAGCTTCAGTCTTCACCATGGCAAGTAGGCTCCCATGAATCAGTAAGCTGTGTTTGAGCAGCCCTGCCCCCCTTTGCTGTTGGCCTCTGCCACATAGGCTTTCTTATGCTATTGGGGACACGGATCTGAAATGAGACAAAGTGAGGCAGCCAGCAAGTGTCATGGCTTATGTGAGCCCACAGACCCCAGAGCCTCCAGCACTGAGAGTCTTGACTGCCAATGTGGTGCCCACACTTGGTTCAAGATGCTTCAGCCAAGCGGAGGATACCTCAGGCTACTTCCTTGATTTTTATCTAGGAACCAAGAGGCATGGGGCTTTCCTGCCTGATGCCATGACTTCCTTTTTAGGAAGGGGGTCAGCTGGGACCATGCCCTGGACTGTGTGGATTTGGGTGGCCACCTAGGTAGTGGCTAATGTTGTTTATGAGACCCATTGGAATCTATGGGCTGACACCAAATAGATATCCCTCTGTGGTTTAATTTCCTTCTTTCTCTCTCCCTTGGGTCGTCTCTGTCTCCTTCTTATCCCTTCTCTCTCCCTCATCCTTTCATCAGTCAAAAAAGTCAAACCCTTTGGCTTTTTTTCCTGGTGCTTGTCAACTAGGAGAGGCAGAGAATTGGAGGGTAGAGGACAAGCCTAGAGCTTCATTCATGTTGGTGGAGAGGGGAGAAACTTGTGACCTTTTGCATTTTAAAGGTGTTCAGATCAGTGGCAGTGGTGGGAGTATGATGAGAAGGATGTTTTAGCCCTTCTCAGCCTTCAACTCTAACTCCTGAGTTCTAGTGCTTGTTGGTGGTCAAGCTAGTTATGAATATCTCTTCCTGGGGGTATCTCTCTAATATTTGCTCTTACTTTCTCTATCCTACTTGGTTCTGCTATTATTATAAAAGGGTGTGTAACCTATGGTTGTTAACTAAATTTTCATTGTAAAGCTTTTATTTGCCATTTTATTGTGGAGCTTCCATTCATAAAAAAAACTTGTATCCTTTTGTGATGTGAACTAGTGATAAAGCAGGGGAGTTGGGGACAGAGGAAGGGGCTAGGGAGAGATGAGGTTACTATATAAGGGCTCAAGTTTTAAAAGTTATTGCTTGGTCTGCTGGTGAGAGTGGACTCCAAAAGAATCTGGGTCTTTCTCCCTAGAGACCTGTCCCACCCCTGTTCTTAGTCTGTCACCTACTGGCAGATTGTGGGGCATGACTGAAGACCCTTGGTTAAATCACCTCTGTCAGCCAAGGTCCATCCTCAAGGGGGCACCTGTGCAAAAAATTCCCAGGGTATTATCAAGGAAATTTCTTACTACCCCTCCTTAGGCATGATGTGATATTAGGTGGTTTTAGAAATGGCTAGAGACATCTAGCTAGTAGGAAAACACAATCCTGTGTCCAGAAGATGGCTTGTGGCCATAAGGGGTGAGATCCAAAGGTCCAAAAAGAAGTGGTGCCAGGGCCCGCACAAGGTCATATATATCTGCACCTAAGGAATTCAGCTCTACTAAGGGATGCCCTGGTGAAAAGATCATAGATTGATCTAAAGGATGCCCTGTATGGTTTCCATGTGGGAATAGACAAAGGGAAATCTGGGTAGGGTTTCTATGACCTAATCCCAAGGAGTTTGCATTTACCAGAATGTCCAGGCTGCCAAAGAGCTCAGAAACTGACCAGAAGATGCTCTATGATATTCCCACAAATAGATTGGGTGCTTAATCAAGGAAAGGCTTATAATGTTTCCACAACCTAATTTTTACTCCAGACTCTACTACAGACTCATCTAGTGTTAGGCATCATCCATCCCTGCTTAAAAGAAACGAGAAATGTTTGCAGATGCCTTACATTCAAGATCTCATGGCTTTCTATCAAAGGCCTGATCTTTGTCCTAGAACTAATCCCCTCTCACGAGTTGATGCTGCTGATGACTCCCTCTTGTTAGCTCTTCCTCCCCACAGGCTACATCCTTACCATTTTGCATAGTCAGTTACTCCAGGAGATAAAGACCATCTCCTAAGCCCACACTATACCAAGTTTAGATCTGCCTACCATAAGGCCCCAAATTCAGGGAACTTGATATCTGAGCCTTCCATCATTGAACCTTGAACAAGTGGCAGATGAAGAGGGTACTATCTAGGTTCAAATCAAGCAAAGGAAAACTGTAAATTTTCTGAAGACTCTGAAAAGTTTGCTAATGGAATTCCATACCCTAACAATGGCTTCTGATCTAACCTGGTGAGATATCCACTTCATCCTGATTGCTGCTGCATAGAAGTAAAAAGAGAAAGGATTATAAAAACTGTAAGGCAGGATAATAGTGCATTCTTTGCAGCTTCTCCCACTGATAATCAGCCAACTGGTGGATTATTTGGACCCCAAGAAGGGCACAAGTGGAATTATGACACAGGCAGTAGAAAAACCAAATGTAAGTTATATCTCTGGACCATCTTAGTGGGTATGTGCCAGGGCATATGCAATGTGTAAATTATGATAAATTCACAGAACTATTAGTTGAGGGTCTGATGAATATCCCCCTGCTCTCCCATGCAGGCTTGAAGAGACAGTTCATAAATACATTTGTTTAAATCCAGAGTTTAGTAAATGTCAAATTATCCTGGGATAATATTTTATTATCCAGTCAGTTCCAGATATTAGGAGGAAGCTTCAGAAACTCCAACAGGGCCCACAAGATGGGATAAATCCAAAGTTAATGTGGCTTACTCAGTCTTTAATAAAAATAAGAATAAGTATAGAAAAGATGGATATGGAGTGGGGGAAAAAGGCAGGCTAATGCTTTGTGACTCCTAATGGATAACGTTCATGATAGACCCTGGAGCTCCAAGGAGAAATGAGGAAATCCAAAGAGTGGCACAAACAAGTCAGAATGTTTCAAATGCAAGTGACCCAATCACTGGGCAAAGGACTGCCCTCTAAAGCAAATGAATCATTGTTAGGCCTGTCAGAACATGGAGGAGGATTGTTATGGCTTTTACCTAGATGTCCCGATAAAGGCTCATGGAGTCATTGGTGGGGCTTTTCAGAGGTAGCTGGATCTAGAGTGTTTGATGCTGGGATTAAGGATGTTATGCTGGGATTGATTTCCAGTATGATGCTAAGATTAAGGGTGCTTCGTCCTGGATGTGAGCACTACCTGCCCTAAGGGCGAGTAGCCTGGATAGAATATAAGGGACAGAAAGAAAGTTGCTTCTTGCCACTTGGTGCTTGATGCTTTTGCAGCCTACTGCCTCTCATGAACTGTTTTTCCTCCATTATGCTCCTCTGCCATACACACTACCTTGGAACCAGCTGATTATGAACTGAAACTTCTATAAACTGTGAGCCAAAATAAGCCTTTTCTCCTTTGACTTTGGGAGTCACATATTTTTTTTCTCCTTGCACTTTGGGAGTCAGATATTTTGTCTCAGCAAGGAAAAAGATCACTAAGACAAAGATGCTTGGCATTAGAAGAGAGAGTAGCCTCATTCCCAGTGGGGGATGAGGTCTTCCCCTACCATGGTGGACAGAGAAGAATGCTGAGAGAGCAAATGACAGTGCCCAAAGTGACCTGTGTGGCTCCCACACAGTGACATTCCCATTACTTACAGGAGACTCAGGTGACTCTGGATTTAGCAGACAACTGAATTCTTTTTCTTTGTGATATTGTGGCATCTTCCTCAATTTTAACCTCTTATTTCAGTTCTCATTCTGTTTTTCAATTGTTTGGACCTTGACGTAGTTAGCTAGTCAGCTTTTTCTTTTTCTTTTTCTTTTTTTTTTAGCCACTCTGAACTTCAAGTTAAAAAATTTCCTTTTCTAAGATGCCTTCATCAGAATACCAGATTGCACCATACCAGTAATTAGAAGAGATATACTTTTTCTAGTCAGGGGCACTCTATCATTCATACCTCTGGCAACCTATGTTTTAGTTGCTAGAGACCCAGCCATCCTGACCTCACTGCGCCCAATTTCTCTGCTGGAGGTTGATCCCCAATTCATTTGAAAGACCTTAATCAATACCTTCCCAAAGGCAATATTATAAAAGAAAAGCTAGGCAGAGGGTAAAGCCCATTATTGATAAATTTTTGGCTACATAGTTGCTGGTGCCATACCACTTTCTGTGCAATATACTCATTTTACCAATAAAATAATCAAGCTATCAAGAAGACAGTGATACGTATTCACTTATAAGTAGCAGATCTATACACTCTCCTAGCACCTATCCTGGAGACACTGTTCTCTGTATTTGATCTCAAAGATTTCTTCTTTTCTATCCCTGTGGATCATAACTCCAAATATTATACTTGTTTCTCTTTGAATGCAAGGATAATCAAATAGAACTTTGCCAAAGGCATACTTGAATTGTATTGCCTCAGCATTTTAGAGATTGCCCCCACCTGTTGTCACTAGCCTTAACTCTAGACCCTAAAGATTTAACATCTAAAAGGAGAGGCCTCTTATAGTACAGAGATGACCTCCTCGTTTATAGCCCTACCAAGGAGTTATCTGATAAAAACACCAAGAGTCTCATTTTTTTTAACCAAAAAGGATTTACAAAGAGTAACAACATACCAACAAACAAACAAATAAAAAAGAGTAGCAACATAAGGTCCATACTTTCAAAAAAAGAAAAAGTGACTGTTTATTATGTTTTAACACCACGATAGAGACAACTGTTCTCAAAGTAAACAGACAATTTTCCAACTGGGTCCTCTGGAGTGGAAGAAAACTAGCTAAGAGCTTTCCTGGGAATGGCTGGCTTCTTTGCTTATGGTTACCCCATAACTGCCAAACCCTTATATCAAGAAATTCAAGGAAAAAACAAAAATGGTACCATTAAAACAGACCACAGCCACTCAAGAAGAAGTCTAGGCCTTAAAAATGGGCCCAGGTATAGATCCCATCATTAGAAAAGCTTTTTCTCTGTTCATGGCTGAAAAATATTAAGTAGCCACTAGTGCTAATCCAGTGTCTGGGTGACAAAAACTGACCAGTACCTACTTTTCCAAATGACTAGATGGGATGATACAGGGCTGGCTTACCTGCTAGGTAATAGCTACTATGACACTCTTAGTTCAGGAGCCCACACCAGATTAAGGCCCTATTAAAACTCAAGGGACATGTGTGGATGACTAGAAAAAAATCTCACTATAAGGCCACACTTATCAAAAAACACAGATTCGTCTCCTTAGTCTTATGCAGTCTGTTTCAAGATATACTTCCTGAATTAACTGAAAGACCAAACATGAGCATAAAAAAATTATTGCCCAGAATTACACCAGCTTCCCCAATCTGACTGTGCAGTCATTGATAGAGACAGGTAGCACAAGTTTCACTCATGGCAACAATTTTGTAAAAGATGGTATTAAGAGGACAATTATTCCATCATTAGCTCAACTTGGGCCATTGAACCAAGAAGACTCTTTCCTAGGACCTTGGCCCAAAATCCAAAACTTATTGCCCTCACTTGGACTCTCCAACTTTCAAAGGACAAGAGGGGATAGATAGATAGATAGATAGACAGATAGATAGATAGATAGATAGATAGATAGAAAGATAGATAGATGCATACATACATAGATATATAGATATAGATAGATATAGATATAAATATGTATATAGCAATTTTTTAAAAGTGTGTGTGTTTGGGGGCTTCTTACTAGCCTCCAGTCACCAATAAAACATGGACCACAGATCTTCAACCCCTTTGATGTAACACACCTCCCAAATGAAGTAAGAGTTTTCCATTGCTAGGAACATCAAATCACCTTTGACCCTGTCTCCTAGAGTAATTCTGGCCAGGGATTTAGCTCAGTGGTTCTGCCACCTACCTTGCAAGCACAAGGTCCCGAGTTTGATCCCTGGTACAAAAAAAAAAAAAAGAATCCTAGAGTAATTCTAAGGCAGATTTGGGTGCCAAGCAGGCTGCTCTCCAGAATAATCACAGCACATCAATACCTCTTTCCATGATCCCATTCCAAGCTCTTGACTTAAAGCCAGGATACTCTACAATAGTTTCAAGTGATTTGTGATGAGAGGGGAGTCCAAAAGGGTCATTGGTAGTATGTGAGGCCCTGACAGTTCTTGCCACAGTGAACACAGTGAAAATTCATTAAGTCACTGCATGATTTTTTTCCACCTAGGATAGGGGCATACCAATGCTGTGGCAGACAGGCTCTTTATTGGGACAGGAATCCATTACATTGTAACCCAGGTCTATTATCCATGTCCTGTCTGTGCCATCCATAATCCACAGGCTCAGACTCATCAATCCCCATTGCCTGAATCAATATAAAGGTATGGGTCCTGCCTTGAAAAAGATTGATAAATAGATTTCACCCACATGCCTATGTGTAAGGAGTACACACATTTCTAGTTGTCCATCAATACCTTTACTGGATGAATAAAGGTCTTCCCTACCAGGTCAGAATGGGTCTTGGGCCTTGAGGGTGATAAAATTCCCCCTTAAAAACATGATTACTAGGGCCAGGGATTTAGCTCCGTGGTTCCACCGCCTGCCTCGGAAGCACAAGGTCCTGAGTTTGATCCCCGGTACAAAAAAAAA
>NW_004624792.1:13660998-13701471 GCF_000247695.1 Heterocephalus glaber
ATAAATAAAATAAAATGAGAAAAACATAGACTCAAAACCCTAAGCTATTGCAATAGCAAATAAAAGGAACAAAAATGTCTAAAAGTTAGTCATTGTATAGACTTAACATGAAAGACAAATTCCAGTCAAGAAATAACAAAAAAATAAGGACCACATACTGAGTATTAAATATGTTCATAGGGATGGCTACAGGGGTAACAATGCATTTGGGCAAACTTAAATGAATAAATATGAAAAATTAAAAGAAAATTACAAATTATTTAAAAATACAACTTACCAAAAGTGTAAACAGTAAAAATATGAACTAATAATATAATCCTATGAACATCAAATAAAATGTTATATGCTGTAAAAATATTCCTATAAAGAAAACAGAGTTGTCAAATGTCTTTACAAATGAGTTCTTACAAACATTCTAGTATTTGATCATTTAAATCTTATACAAACCCTTCTGGAGAACATAAAAACAGAACATCCCAACTTTACTTTTTGTAACAAGTATAATGTGACTCCCAAAGTAAGTAGTACAAGATGAGAAAAGAAAATTACAGATCAATCAGAATTATAAGGTGTTGATATAAATGTTTTAATTACTAACAAACAGAATCCAGCAACATAGACAAATATAATAAATCATTGCCAGGTTGGTTGTAACATACCAAATCAAGTTGTGTTTGACCTCAAAGAAAAAGTATTTTCATATAATATACTTAACATTAACAGGTTAAAGCAAATAAAATTTGACCATCTCAATAGGATAAAGCAAAATTATTCAGTAAATCTCATCACGGATTACTGGTAAAACATCACATATCAAACTAAGATAAAACGGGAATACTACATCATGATAAGGACAACACATGAAATATACAAAAGATCTACTTTGATCAGTGATGAAATGTTAGAAGCACTCCATTAACATTAGGAAGGAAAGGAAATGGGGAAACAACAAGAACCAAGATATATCATGTACAGGTACAAATTCCCAATGATGAATATGAACACAATGTATACTTAAAATGTACCAATAAACTTAACGGAAAGAAATTAGGAAGAGTGTAAGAACACCCTTAATTACCAAATGTATACAGATCCTCTTCACAAGAGGTCCTATAAATTTACTAAGAATATTTAAATGTTATGAAATTAGAAAAGAAATGTAATTCTCATTAAGTACACATCACAAAACCATAAACATAATTGTGTCCAAAGAATTCACAGGTAAACTACTCAATTAGTTAAAAGTATTTGATAAGATCTTTAATACAGTATAAATACACAAAATTTAATTGCATCTTCTGAACACTGACAAAGTTAGAACATATGATTAAAAGTAAATTTCACTGTAATCATAGCAGGTAAAGTGCTGTGTTTTAAATCTATCAAAGGATTAATAAAAATTAAGTAAAAGGAGAGGTATGTCATGCTCATGAATACGGACTAATTAATGTAAATATTTGGATTCCTCCCAAAGGGTGTAATGTTTTTTAAAATTAAAAGATATCACTGTTTTGTTTCAGGAAAAACAAAAACTAGTTCTGAGATACATATAGAAGAATAATGGCTTAAGAAGATTCAAAACAATGAGAAAGAAGAAAATTAGACTTGCCTTGTAAAATTTCAAAGCTAACAAAAAGATAATAACTAAGTCAGTGCGGTATTGTCATTAGCTTAATCAAATTTGCTAGCAGAACAGAGCCCAGAAATAGATTCTCACAAATGATGAAGATATAATATGTGGCAGAGATGTTATTGAAATCTGTTAGGAAGTAAAAGATTACTCAGTTTTTCAGTTTGGGGTGACAGGTTATTCATATAGAAAAAGGAGAAATCTCAACATACACAATTAAAGTTAGATGTAAAAGATGAAATTTGTGGCAGATGACATCTAATTATTCCCATCTCATAGTATTCATGCATTGTATAATCTCTCTCTCTTGGGTACAGATAGGACCTATGACTTGCATCTAGCTAGTAAAATGCAGCAAATGTGGCAGGGTGTCAGTTACACAACTCCACTACATTGTTTGCAAAGTGTCTCTGTTGAATCTCTCCATCCTTGGTCTTAATGAAGCAAATATAATATGGTGATGCCCACATGATATGCTACTCAGGTGGCCTCCACTCCAACAGCCAGAAAGAACTATGGCTTTGGGACCAACATCCCACCAATAATTTAATTCAGCCAATGTCATATGAACATGGGACTAGATGTTTCCTCAGTTGAATATCAGATGAGATTTCAGCCCTAGTCCTCAGCTTGATTACACCCATGTGAAAGACCCTGAAGTAGACAACCTGGCCTAAAGAAATTTTGAAATAATAAATACGTGGAGTTTCAAGTCACTAAGTCTGTGGTAATATTGTCATAGAGGAATAGACAACTAACAAAAAAATACTTAGGAGAAATTGTAGAAAAATATTTTTAGGGCCAACACTTTGGGAAAGATTCTTAATGAGATGTAAAAATTGTATAAATAATACAGAAAATATTTACATGTTTGATATCACTCAAATTAAGGAAATCTGTATATCTAAAGACATCACAAAGAAGACAACATAAAAGTAAAAAATTATAAACAAAAGTTATCCATACATATATAACCAAAAAAGAATTAGTATTCATAATATTTAATAAGCATCAATGAATTAATAAGAATTAAGAAAAATAAACTCAATAGAAAAAGATGACATGACTACAGATTCATTTCATGACGAGAATAAAGGGGAAAAAAAGACTATACTATGTGCATGCACACTTGTGTTTAAATGCTGTAATTCATTAATAATCAGAAAAACACAAATGAAAACCAAAATGTGACATCATTTTATCCCACTAGACAAAAAAATACTAAAAACTTAGAAAATGTCGACTATAAGAAAAAATGTGGAGGAAGAATAAATCTTTTATATTAGCTACAGTACACAATTGGTACATATATATATATATATATATAGGTTCATGAACTTTATTTCGCAAACAATTTGGTTTGCAAACAGAAGCATTTGGCAAAATTTTACTTTTGTTTGCAAATTCCACATTGAATGATAAACACGACTGTGATCATCTTTCCCACACAAACACAAATGTGGCCACTTTTTCCAAAATCATAGAACAAATTAAGTTCATGAACCGATAGATATATCTATATCTATATATCTATCTTCCATATGCTCTATGTACAA
Organism: Heterocephalus glaber; assembly: GCF_000247695.1. The sequence continues at coordinate 13,664,185 of NW_004624792.1, forward strand.
ACACAAAATAATGAAATCTTAAATATGTACACTGTGGAACATTTTAAGACTTTTTATAGAACACTGCTTAAATCTGCAAAAATTACAAATACCCTCAAAATCTATTATCAAGCTATGAACAAGCTTATAAAAGATAGGAGGCTAGGGATTTAGCTCAGTGGTGCCATGCCTGCCTGGCAAGTGCTTCCATCCCTGGTACAAAAAAAAAAAAAAACCCTGTAAAAAGATAACTATAGTATGGTAAATTTATATAATGGCATATCAATATAAAAAACTACCATGGTGAATATGTCATTTTCACTCATAAATGTCACACACATTAGACAAACTTTTGAGTAAAGAAAAGCAAGTTGCATAAGAATGCATGCATTATGTTACTATTTAATAAAAATTAAAAGCTTGCAATTAAAAATACATATATATGTATATATGTGTATATATATACATATACATGTATATGTGTCTATATATACATATATATATAGACACACATACACACACACATATATGTATAGTGAAGGTATGATGCAAATCAAAGAAGAGGTAATCATAATTATATCCAAGACAGGAGTTAACTCTAATATGGCTGATGGGAGCAGAGGATGTGACAATGGAAGGTCAGATGGAGGGCTTAACACTAGTATTCATTTGTGCATTTTGGGATTGATAGTGAGTGCACTCATGATCATTTCATTACTATCTTTTTACATCATATATGTTTTATACTACATAGTAAAGTATGTCAGTTTATTAATTCTATCTCCAAATCAGCTCTAGCTGCAGCAAATTCTCAGTGTCCTAGGGGAAGACTTCTAGCCTTCTAGCTAGAATCATACATCTTTTCATTCTCAACATAATGTTATGTATATCCAAATACTACAGTTCAACAGATTCACTAAACTAGTACAAGTAGGTGGATGATACCCAAGAAAACCAATCAGAGAAGAAGCTCTGCTCTATAGAAGACAGTAAAGTATGAGCCCCACTATGATAGCACAGTGTACTTGGCCCTGGGCAGGGCTGCATGCTCTTCTGCACTCCTAGCTGAAAGACAGCGTTCTGGAGAATTGACTCCTGGGTCTCAACCTACAACCCCAGACGAAGGAACCTCAGCTTCAAAGGCATCAAGCAAAAGATAAGACTCTGTGCAATGCTCCTCCAATCCAAAAGTATTTTTAAATTAAAATTTCTATACTAGGTAATATTATATTGATATAAATCTCATGTATAATGGTAAAATAAACAATATTTCATACATTTATCTATATGTAATTTAAATACTCTATCTCTAATTTGTCTCTATTTATCCCATTACAACTAAAGGAATGAACACAATGTTCACACATAGTGTTAGATATCCCACACTTTATGAACACTTAAGAAGTGGAAAATAGGTCTGGGGATTTAGCTCAGCGGTTCCGTCACTTGCCTTGCAAGCGCAAGGACCCGAGTTCAATCCCTGGTACCAAAAAAAAAAAAGTGGAAAATTAAAATAGAAAAATATGGTCATTTTTAGGAGAGACTACAAATATGTATCTACCACATGAAGGTATGAACATATTATGCGCATGATATTATGTAAATGACACTTGTAAGATGCAATAAGACCAATAGCATCTTATTTCTGTTCAGAAATTTCCATATCTCAATGAATCTCAGGAGTAAATAAAATCTGCTCTGAAAAAACACAAAACTGAGAAAAGACAGAGATACTAAAGTGTAAGTTTGAATAAATATTTCCAAGTATGAACATAAAATAGCAGAACTATATTAACATGTTAATCATTTAGTTGTAATTTTACATATATACATAACTCAATAATATATCAAATACAAAAATAAGAAGCTGATTCTTTGATATATATATATCTTAGTTCTATATACTCATTATCTGAAAACATTTAAATATTTTCTCATTGAGAAAATGATATATTACACATGGGTTTTTCTTCTCTTTGGGCACTTGCAGTAATAGAATCAATGTAAGTATAATTGGTCTCTCTCTCTCTCTCTCCCTCCCTCCCTCCCTCTCTCCCTCTCTCCCTCTCTTTCCTTCTCTTTTCCCAATCAGTAAGACTAAAGAACTGGAGGTGTCATAAAGAGGAAATAATATTGTTCTATTAATTTTCAAATTTTATTTCATTTTAAATATTTGTATGAACTCTGGGGAGTTTTATAGATAAAAAATTAGAGGTTTAAAATTAAGAAATTTGCCTTGACCTCTGAGCTAACAGACAGTGACGGGGAGATTTGTATTCAGTTCTAATTCCAAAGCTCATATAATATAACATTTGTAATGAAAATGTTCATCTTCAAATTAAAGCAAGGAAATGGGGGAACAGGTAAAACGTAAGACCTGTAAAAGACTTATCAGAAAATTCTGCCAATAATATAAAGCAAACTTTAGGCCTCCTAGGGTAATGGAATTTTGTGAAGGTTTTGATGTACAACATGTGTATTCTCTATCTGTGTTTAACAATAAGTCATATTAGATAGTTTTATAGCTATTGTTGGGAAAAGAGAAAGTAAATTTTGTATGTTTGCATATTTCAGTTTACTTTCGTAAATCTAGAAATAACAATTTAGTTGTTGCACATACAACAATTGTAAGCATGTTGTGTTCTACTTAGCATTGAATTAGCCAGAGTGCTCAAATTAATGTTGGAAAATTAACACTAAAATCTAGGTATTTTGTGTGAAGTTAATTTTTATTAGCTGTATTCTTTATATGCACTTAACTTTTAGTCAATATCTTATGAAATCAATTTCAACATTCATGTGCATGAATGTTTTTCTCCTTAAATGATTAAGAATAACGTATATATCCAAAATTTAGAAAAAGAGAGGAAGACAGCATATGGAAGAACACTTCCTATCTAGGACATTTGAAAACTTGAGGCACTTAGGTGAAATTTAATTCGTATTAACACATTTAAAAGAATTAGTATTAATTAGTTTTAACACACTTAAAAGAAAAGAATAAAGTCATCTCAAGAGAATCAGAGCAATACAGAGTTTAAATAGTATAAAATAGAAAAAAACTTGTGATGCATTTTATAATTTATCCTTCTTTTTATCAAATTTTATCTATATTAAGATTCAAGGAGTCTTTTAAACAGTTTAGACAATAACACATTGTTAATCTCCCTTCCTTCATTCCCACTCTTCCTCTGTCCCTTCTTTCTCTCTCTCCTCCATTCCTTCCTTCATTCTTTCATTCCTTCTCCTCTTTCCTTTCTGGCATTATTTACAAGGCAAGAAAAAGAGCAATATAAATTTGTTTTCCCCTAAAAAAATTCTATTTGAATATATGTGACCACTAATCATGAAGTGACAATTCCTTTCTACTTCTGTAAGCTCTTTTATCCTAGGAACTTCGTAAAAAGCAGAATATCCCTAATAGACTCTCCCTAGTAGACTTCAGACTTTACAATCCCCTATTAGATTGTCACTTCATGGATTTAAGGCCCAGGTATGCTTTCATGACTGCATTCTGAAGATTAAAATTGTGCCTGGTACTGTGAATCTAGAGGCACCTGGTGTTTGGAGAGTTAATGTGGGAAGGAGATGAAAATAAAAGTACCCTGAAACCTGGATCAAATACATTGATTTACACTTCTTACTGCTATTTCTAGCAGACACCTGTACACACAGCCAGTCATTTTCATTTGTCTTGAAGGCACCTCTTTGATATTCAACCATAAACCACATTTGTTAGAAAGTGTGGGAGTAGTTTAGTGAGTAAGAGTGGTAAAAGAGAGTCAGCTGTTTTGCTCTATTTGCACTTTCAGATAACCTTGAATCACTTTGAGGGGATATGACCTGACAGCTATAAATTCAAAACCCAAGTAAGAAAAAAGTAACTGATAACTTTTATCCAAATTTAGCAATCATACCTTCCCGATTCAGTAAACTATTATTTCCTCATAACTACCTTCTATTTCAGAGATAAGAAACCATATCTATGACAGAATGGATACTTTGTGCTGACTTTCCTTAAACAGTCATCACTATCTTGCATGCCCCCATTTTTCCTCTTTCTGATGAATTCTACTGGTTTCAGAATCTCTAAAAATATTGTAAATTCTTCACTGGGAGGGTTCATAGTCACTTAATTTTTGTGTTCTTCCCTCATGTAATCAATACCTTGACAGTTGATATTCAAAAAGTGTGATGAATGAGTGAATGAATAAATTCCTTCATGGAACTTTCCAGTTAAAAATCTTCCTTAAACCTGATCAAACCATGCAACTAATTTAATTTGGACAAATTACTTGATGAGTTTCACATTTATATTAAAATTACTACTGGAGTTATGATGATTTCTCAGGACATCTGAAAACAACAACAAAAAAGCCTGCACTATGCCTATTACTCAAGGCACCTATTTAGTATGCCACTTGCATAGTTTCCTCTTTTTAGCAACACCATGGTGAGGATCATGCCTTTGATGATGGTAGGCAGAGGCCAAATGTAGGGCATAAATGCTTACTTAGTAAAGGCACACCCTAGCACTTTAAAATTAGAGGCAGGACTTGGAATTGGTCAGGTGTTGCTGGTCAGAAAATCAGGAGAAGTCATGTTTACTGGCTGAATTTGAGGCATTGGTTAATAGTGTTAAATTTGTCTTTATTTTCCAACACTATTAGTCAAAGACCTAAAAAAGAAGGGCATGACAAAATTATTCCCATCATAGTCGTTGCTTTTAGTTTTTCATTTTTATATTAAGTCATATAAGAGTCTTGCTATACAAATAAATCTGATAAACTAGTTTATAATTTTTAGTCTATTTTTTCTTTGCAGTATAACTGGTTAAGGCGATAAAGAAAAATAAAACCAAATAAAAATTCCCATGTTTTGGAAGACTTAGCTGAATCTATTGCAGAAGAAAATGTGGCGGGTCCACCATCATTTCACTGGTGTTGAGAGGATTGACCCAAATAATTCTGTTTGTCCAAAAAGACAAATAAAAGCTGGGCCTGGCAGTACACACCTGTAACTTCAGCACTCCCGGAATCTGGGGCAGGAAGATCACAAGCTCAAGCTCAGTCTGGGCAACTTAGTGACTTAGTGAGATGAGACCTTGTCTTAAAATACAATAAATTTTAAGAAAGGGGTCTGGGATTATAGGTCCGTGTGAAGGGTTTGTGATCAACAACCTCTAGTACTAAAAATAAACCAAAACAAAACAAAAACTAACATATGTTCTTGTGTCCTCTTCTTGACAAAATTTGCATTTTCAAATTCTACACATTAAAGCATAATCAGAGATTTAGTTTTATTCTCCTGATCACATTCTTTTATTTCCTATACTCTTGTGGATATTTCACTATACTGAATTTATATCTAGGTATGGCCAATTTTGTCCCGAATAAATCTATTTTTTTTAAACTTTTGAAAACTAGATTAGCACACTTGTTACAGCAAAATCAATGCACCTTTGAAAATTTCAATGCTGTATTTTTAATAAAATCTTTTATCCAATTAGACCTATCTTTGGGGAATTTAATGAAGGGATGGCTTTTACAGATAAGACATTTTGTAGGTTTCTTTTAGCAGTATTAGACAGTGGTCATCTTTCCTTATTTGTAAGTTGATAAAAGTAAACATAAGCAGAGGTTAATTTTTCCTAGATCACCCTGAAAGCACAGGATCTGAAGATATCCTCGGAGTCAGTCAGATATGCATACATCCAATGGATCCATTATCCCCTTACCTGTGCATAACATTCCTCGTAGGGGAAATTCCCAATAAAGTCTTCTTTACTAAGCCTTCTATTTTAGAATTAATATTAGTAGGGTCATGTCTAAAATTTCCCCTGGGGTAGGAATGGGTAAGAACAGAAATAGGTAAATTCAACTCTGCACTGCAATGTTGAGATGAAAGTTATAATTTGTTATCCATACATTTCCAGGTTAATTCTCAGAATTACTTGCTCTTTGATTTTCCACCCTCTTCTTCCCCTATTCCTCCTCATAATCTATTTGGCTCTTTTCTTTTGGAGGTGCATTTCCACACAATGTTCAAAGAAAGGCTGTGGTAGCTGCTGCTGTCTTCTGTGATAGTTGCATGCATCTGTAATTCTGATGTTGTTTGGATCTAATACTACTTACAACCCAGAGCCTTTTTATTTTATCCCATTTAAATTCATACATCCTGGGAATTGAAAGCAAACAGTGAGACTCTACCCAATAATGGAAAGAGTGTTATCATCCATGTAGCAATTTTACATATTTGATAACCCTAAATAGAAAAAAAATCTTCCTTCTGAATAAGTGTTGATTTTATTTTTCAGTGCCCCTTCAATGTGTATTAATATATTTTTTCATTCATGTTGACAGTATAAAGGGAAAATGATGAGCTATGAGGAGGAACTGTGGGGGAAGGGAAGCGGTCTCCGTTCGCATCATAATAGGAGGAAAATGACAGCCAAGTTAGGTTTAGCTGGAATGCAACACATCTGCTTTATCACTCTGGAGGCACATTTTGACATAATAACAAACTACTGAGACAGAACTACTTTTATCTAGGTCAGAGTGACAGACTCCAAGCGTTAGAGAGCTTGAGGGAGCTACAGTTTGTAGTCTGAAATATCAGCAAGGAGACTGCAATCTACAGAAATTTTCATCAAGTCTTGACTTGACACTGCCTGATAGTCTTCATCCAGTACATTGTGATTACATTACTGGTGTATAATGGCATAGCATTTTGATTTCCAAATCTACCAAAAATGAAATGAACCATATTCTTATGTTGCTACATTTATAATCAAATGCAGATGGTAAAGGGAACAGATGCCTCTGACATCATCTCCCATTTGCCTTCAACTTCTGCAGACACTGGCAGTCTGTAAACTCACTCAGAGGGGTGCAAAATAAGTCAGGCAGTTTTCCAATTCTGTTTCCAGACCAAAAAAAGAAAACCCCAGCCCCCTCCCAAGAAATAACAACAATGGCATCACTTACTTTGAGTCATACAGTGTTAATTCCACAAAAATATTGTTTTGAAGACTGTATCAGTTTAATACAAAATTAATCATCAGAGAAAATAAACTACACAGACACTGGAGGTTTGGTAATTAATAACTACTGACTCTTTTGCTTGACAGTGACAGCAAGGACAGGGTGGGAGTGGTGTCATGGCAAACAGCTACAGTTTCAGTGAGGCAAAGAAGAGTTTTAAACAGACAGGCATGTCTAAAATAATCTCCCAGCCCTCCGCACTGAGACTGTTCACAGACTTAGTCCTTAGTATTTCTAAGTAAAAAATTTTAAAGAGGGGTTTTCCAGGTGGTTTCTGACCTTAAAAAAGAAATCTTTATTCTGAATTTTCATCTGTATTTTCCAGAAAGAATTTGATAGTTCTGATACGAACTTTCACCATTTCCCCAGTGACATCACTGAACATTATACAAAGTGAAAGGAATTTTTCTTTTTCTTTGTGACACATAAGTGTTTTAGAAGATCTTTTCAAAAAGATAAGAAACTTTTGTAGTCCATTTTGAAAGAAAGAAATGCTTGGGTAAAGTAGCAACTACAAGGCCTTTTAGTAACATTTGAGGTTCCAGAAAATATTAGCACAGTTACAGATGAAGGTGAGTTAAACAAAATCCTTTAAAATCTTCTCATCTCCCCGGACCCCCATGAATATAACTTCATCTGCACCTATGTAGCACAAATAGTTCAGCAGAAAAATTTTAAGAAACAAAGGCAAGGAAAGTGATAACATAAAAATAAATCCTGCTAGGCAAAATATGACACTTATTTTTAAAATAATTTCTCTGTGCAAGTAACAGACTGAAAACACCCACCCAGATGTGTGCACGCACACATGCACACACGCATGTGCACATACACACACACAATACAAGAATAAACAAACTCTTCTAGTTCATATCCACAAAAAGGGTTGGGAAGCATTAGTGCAAATTTCTGCTGACCTGCAGCATTTAGTCCATAAACTTTGGATATCCTAGACGATCCATCAGTGTCCAGCAGATATTTTCAATTAATTTAATTTCATCTCTAGGCAAGTTTTGTTTCCAGGCATTAGCATTAGTTGGTGATATTTCCCCCTCATAAGGAAGGTAAAAAAGGTTTGTGGAAGTAGCAAACAATATTTGGTTTAAACTAGCAGGAGACAAAGGAATTCCAAGAAAAGCAAATATCCTTTCAGTAGTTTTCTGAGGAAAATGAACAATATCTTCAAATTTTATGAGCTGGTAGCTAGTAGGTTGCAAATTTTTATTTATTCTCAAGGCTGCTCCTGTGTTTGCTAGCCACAAATGAGACAATAAGGAGACAGCATTCAATTTAGATCTTGCTAATTCATTTTGCAATGCTTCATACTCAAAAGCATAGTCTGAATTTAAGCCACATTTGCCTTTACTTTCTTCTTTCTTAAACAATTTTGCTAAGTGCTCTGGTACATTCTTCAAAGTGTAAAGACTTGGTTTACTACTATATAACATTGAATAAATCCATGCCCGAGGGTCTCTTACTATGTACAATGCTCTCATCGAAGTTCCTAAAACTTCCTGAAAAAATGGAAGCTTTAATGTCCAGCTACCACTACTTAAACTGAGCACAGGCCGTGCACTGGGGTAATAGATCAGGTGTCTCCTCAAAGCCCTAATATATTCAGCATCTCTATCAAAGGAGCTTTTCATTCTACTTCTTTGTTCCAGCAAGGACTCCTTCTTTTTCAATTTTCTTTTTTTGTCCTTATTCATTGTAAAATATTGGGCCAGTTTTCCCCTACTGGGTTCATGTAGATGGATATTTTGCAAATGTATTTTTGTGTCCTGTACTAAGGACTGCAACCAGCCTCGGAGTAAACGGAAATGCCCACTGCGAATATCTGTCACTTTCCATTCACAAGCATCTATAAATGAGTCGATTTCAAATTCAGTTTCAGGAATATCAATGTAGGCTGTAGGAACTCTGATGTAGAGAAAATCACTACTGTTGAAAAAAAGTTGTTTGAGAATTTCAGCTCCTGATCCAGGAAGTGAGGTAATGACAACATCAGGAAGATCCAAATAGTGCCCTTCAGAAGACATAGCCTTCTTGCTAGCTTCAGCCTCTTTCTTTGTCCATTTTGCACAGATGGGCTGAGTGCAAGTAGTCCACACATCCAGAAGCTCAATAAACCATAAGGCAATGACAAGTATTAGTATCCAACGCATTAGCTTTCTAAAAGAAAGATAAAATCGCCATTGAAAAGTTAAAATCACCAAACTAATGCACAAAATTAATCCAACTGCTATATTAAATTTAAATCCAAAGGGAAAGATGACTCTATCATGTCTTACAGACTTTACTATTGCTTCAGTGCCCATACCAAATCGGGTTATTTGGTTTTGATCAGCCACATTGGCGAACCCACCAAATCCCAGGTAACTGAATCTGGTATTCAGGTTATAGTAGTCAGTTACAATGGAAACAATATGTTCAGTATTATTGACATGGAGAGAAATCTGAAGTCCAGAATTGGAACTATCAATGAATCTGCAGCTGGAAACATTGACGTATGGCCCATAAAAGACGTATGCAATTCTTGTGATTGTGGAATCCATCTGAAATGTAACATTAACAAATTGGGTCCACCTTTTCTTAAATTCAGCAGCTTGCTCTGCTTCCTGTATACTACCCACTGGGCTGTTGCCACGATGATCAAACCAAAACATTTTGTAGTGTGCATCCCAGACATCCATCATGGCACCATTATACCTATTCATGAACCTATATGGGATGTATTTAAAATCAATATCCAGATTATGAAAGAAGGCACTGACAGAATTTATTGGGGAAGTTTCTTGCCTTTCAATGTGATCAACAACTAGTAGAGTTTGAGAATTTAAGAGAAGTAAAGCACGATATACACTTTTCAGTCTCATTGCTGAAGAATAAGCAGACACTGCTTCCCCACTCACAAATATCATTTCCCCGTGTTGAGAGGCAGTGATTATTTCCCCAGCTGCATCACCAACCTCTTCACCAGTCCACTTGAGCCACTGTGCACATTCTCCTAGTTGACCTTCCCAGGGTTTATTACACTGGCTTGATGGTGATGGAGCGAACACCAATACATTGTTAAGGTGGCTCAACTTTGGCCCATAGAGAGCCTCAGAAACAAAAACTTGCCCATTGGGGGCAAAAGTAAATGAGTTCTGATCTGGATGTTCATGTCCTGGGTTAAAGCTTCTCCATCCATCAATCCAGGAGTATGGCTGAAAGTGAACTATGTCATACACAGCTCTTCCCCCCAGCTTCCCAGATTTGAAAGAGACAAAAGTATTCGTTTGTGTGTTTGGCAGTCCACCCCCATAAGTGATAACACCCCAGTTAGGAAACATGTGCATTTTAGCAGTACCATAATCAGCAGGAGGTTGTGGGGTGAGCTGAGGGTCATACCAGACATATTCAGTGTGAAGAGTACTCCACCTTTGGGCAGTAGAAGGAACCATCGGTCCATCTTTGGGTCGGTGCTTTCTAATTTGTTGAGCTAACCAATTTCCAGCTCCATTCTTTAAGATGAACTTATCCAAAAAAACTAGCTGGCTTTCTGGACCATAAAACCAATTATAATTGGAATCTGCTATTCCTACAGTTCTCTGGAATCCTGGCAAAAGGGTAGCATAATAAAACCAAAAGTGCATTTTTAACCAGTTATTATCCAAGTTGTTGATATTAAAATGGCGCTGTGCCAAAAAAACATACTGTGTGACTGACTTAGCTGTGTAGCTTCCATAGGCCACACCTTCATCCAAAGAGCCATCAACAACATGATTCAATAGAAACATTGTCTTTTCCATCACATCCACTACAACCTGTTTCCATATATTTGCTTCTGATCCCTTTTCTACCCCTGTAACCAAGGCCCCTGTGAGTAATGCTATCATATTAGTAGCTTGGTGGTTGTGAAGAAGTTGTTTACCCCATGAGCGGACCTTAGAATACTCATACATTTCCTCAGTAACAATCCATATTTTTTCAAGGTATTTTTGTCTTCGATGATTATCTAGTAAGTTATATAAAAAGTCAAAGGCAGTGGCAAAACCTGTCAAGGAATGGCCAATCGGAACCTCATCTCCTGGCGCATTCTCAACTTGCCAGTCTTTGTAGCCAACCATTCTGTCCATATATTCCAAGACAAATTCAAAGGCAACTTTATCTTCTGGGCATAACAAACAGTACAATGCTAAAGGAGGCAGATTGTTACCATAGATTTCATTCCACTTGGCAGCAAAATCAGCATGCTTGGGTGGAGGCAGGTAGTATGTTGGGTTGGACAGCATAATTGTTACTGCACTTCTGATAGCTCTGAAAAGGTGCAAATGGCTTGTGTGAGACTTTTGTCTCATTGCTTGGATTTCTCCAGCATCAAAATATAAACTTGGATGAAGCATACTTCGCCTCAGCTTTTGTTTGGGTCTGACATCTTGCACTTTCTGTGTCTTAAACTGATGTATATCATCTGTGAAAACTGCCCATTCAGAGTAATTGCTCATGGATTCTTCTAAAGTAGAGAAACCAAACATTACTACTGTTAAAAATAGGAAATGTCCTGTAAACATTAACGCCATGATCCATGAGGAAGAGCCTTTCTTCAGGCATACATGTCAAACATAGTGTTTAATGTGTTTCCTATCTGGCCAGTATAAAACATACATGAAAGATTTGATAAAACAAACTTTAAATCCTATGTGCTGTGAAATCCAGCTGACATCCAGCTCATTCAAAGCAAGTGCAGTTGCCAAAAAGAGAAAACTTACATTGTGCATTTGTGTCCCTGGCAGGGTTTTGATTCAGATAAAATTTCAAGGAATAATAATTTTTCCAGAACATGTAGTATAGTCAAAAGTACTCTGAATTCGGCATTTACTTTCTTTACACAAATCTATTTAAAATGAGGAGTCAAAACACAGCATAAAAAGGAGAAAAAGCACTTAAAAATTCAAATTAAGAGTCATTCCTAACATAGGAAACCATCATTGGTGATAAAGATGATGGAGAAACTGGCATTCTTGGAGTTAGCAGGCTCAATTATTCTTCTTCTTAACTTTTTATGTTTCTTAGTTTGTGAATATTTTCTTCTTCCATTTTTAGAAAGAAAAATATCTGCAACAATTACTCAAAGTCCTACGTGATTTAAAAACAAAATCAAAATTTTTGTCTTCATTTCAAATCTCTTTTAGGCTTACTTACTCATCAGTCTACTGTGACACACAGAAAGCACTTCCGTATCTTCTTTTATCAGCTTCATCTGTGTAACACTGAAAATCTAATCTCTTCAGCCATCTAAGTACTTCTTTTCCAATCATGAAGCAAGCACACTAACCAGAAAAGAAAAGTTCCCTTTCACCAACAGTGAAGTCTCTTTTCTGTTCCTTTTCATGACACTCCTTTCTGGGGGGAAAAAACAAAACAAAGCAATTCTCTAAGGCTACAGGTAGGGGGAAGTGGAGATAAACCGTTGATTTAAATATTTTACAATCACATCACAGAAATTTGTAAGTACAATAAAATCTGATATTACATACAATTAAGTTAGCTCAAATAAATGTTTTCTTATTCCATGATGGACACATTTGGATCCCAGTGAACATCAGACGACAAACAGCAAGATATAGTTATATCTAACTGTGGCTTACTGTAGTCATTTAGAATGGTTTTATTCAAATGCAATTAAGGTAAAAATGAGTCCTGCTATCATTTTTGTTATTTTTGATTACAGAGGACTCAGGAACAAAATAAAAGCTGAAAGAACCTTTTTTTTAAATTATTGCTGTTGAATTTCTACCATTCAGGGTGTAAGAACGACTCAGCCCAGTCACTTTTCTCGGAGGAGAACTCATTCCCAAGTGTGGGGCAGAGGAATGACAGTCTCGCTCCAGACTCACCTGTAGCCTCCTTTAACATCCTTACAAAAAGCCACCAGAGGGAGCTCAGACTCAGGTTTAAGGAGCACGCTCTCCAGTGCCCGTCTTGGGTTTGCAAGAATCTAACCAAGTTTCGGTCTTGGACAAGTCTCTCTGTAGGAAACACGAACGCTAGGAGTTTCCTGATCCGCCCTGCCTGTTGAATTTATTAATTCGTGTCCTAAGATCACGTCGCCCTCCTCCTCCGCTCCCTGCCCCCCGACCTGTGGCTCTGGTTTGGGGTCGAGACACCCCTGAATGGCCACGTCCACTTACCTCAGGCGGATGGCGAAGGGGTCCTCCGGTGCCTTGGGCCCCCCGGAGACGGGGATGGAGCCGGGGGCAGGGTAGAGAAGCCCCGCAGGCTCCCCGCGCCCCAGACGCGTCCCCCGAGCCCCGCCAGGCAGCAGCCGCCCGCCGTCTCCTCGCGGCGCTGTGTCCCCGCGCCCCGCACCGCCGGGACACGCCGGCCCTCGGGGACGCCCGACGCCCGCGGAGCCAGCACCGGGTCCTGGGGAGGCAAACTGCGGGAGACGGGCGCTCTCTGGGGCGCTGTATCCGGCAGGGCGCCCGCCTCTCCGCGTCAAGATGCCGCCGCGGCCGCCGATCCTGCTCTTGAGCTGCGGCCCGCGGCCCCCGGAGGGTGAGAGACAGCGACGCGGGCAGCGGGCGGAGCGGGGCGGGGAGGAGGCGGGGCGTGCCCGGGGGTGTGGCCGTGGGGAAAGGACAGGGCCTGGGCCAGCGACGCCAGAGAGGGAGGGCGGGGCCTGTTGGAGGGGCGGGGCTTCGCTGGCCTTGGTGGATGCCGAGCGCTCCCTATATCCGGACGTGGAGCTTCTGGAGAAGCCGGGATTCTGGGCTGCAGCAGCGCCCCACGCTCCCGGATGATTTTGTCTGGCGCAGCGGGAAGGAAGTTCTAGAATGCGAGTGTTTGAGCATCTCGCTGGCCTGGCGTTAAAATTTTGGTTATGGGGCGAGGACGACCGCAAATGAGCCGTGGGGAGCAGGAAGATAAAAGGGAGTTGTGGGTTTGATCACAGATGATGGCAGCTGTGGGAATGGGCGGGGAAGAGTCCCAGGGCATCTGGACTCACCGTTTAGCGAAGAGCACGGGCTGAGGAAGGAAGGTCTGAGCGCTTGGATCCGGGAGGTAGCGGGCCTGAAGTTGCTGCTGTAGAAGAGCCAAATTCAAGTACCTAGATTTAATATATGAGAACAACTTCAGTAGCACGGGTACTAAAGATCGAGGAAAACAACACGGACTAATCTTCACTGAAATTGAAAATAATTTCTATGGCAGTATAAATTGGGAAAATATGGGACAGACATATATGAAACGGAAACCGACATTCAATAAAAAACCTATGTACAGGCAGGAGAAAACAGTGTGCCTTGGTTTCCCTCACATGTATGTAAAGCTCTAGGGCTTGGAAATCCCAGGGCAGTCTGTGAACCCTGAAGATTCCCTGTGAGTCCTCTCTGCACATAGGTGATTTCTCAGAGATACCAGATTTCAGTTTGCCAAGGGTCATCTCAATATTTTACCGATTCTATTTAAAATAATAACTCAGTAGCAATAAGGATACAGTGAAATATCCAGCTTCATAAATGAAAACTTTCATCCCCAGTTGGGAACTGGTAATGCCTCAGTGTCCTCATACCCCATAATATTTGGTAATATGGACAGATGTATCCCTTTCAAAATGAATGTCTTGCTTAGAGCCCTTTCTGGTAAAAAAGCAAGCAGAATATTGCTAGCAAAAGAAGTTTCAAAGCATTTAGCATGGAGATGAAAGGTGACCTTTCTTTCCTCATTGCTCTTCCTGTTTCCCTGTGGGGGCACTATCCCTGTCCAAATGGCCCAGCTGAAATTCACTTTGGTCTTCAGAACTGTGCTTATTCTATTCCTTCCCTTACAGTATCTGTCACCCAATCACACCCACTTGATGGTTGCAATTCTTCTGACTGTTGAATTTCTCCTCATCTTGGTGTCAGCTCAGATGCTTAAATTCCTCTGTAAGTACCTGCTGGTTTTCTTAAGCCAGAATGCACTAATCCATCACTATATATTTGTACCTTCAGTCAACCTTTAGATTATTTTATGCTTACTATTTCAGCTGACTGACTCCTGTACTCTATTTGAAATTCCTTCAAGTCTTGAGGAGAACTCAGTCCCATTTTTAAGAGCTGTATCTATGTTTAAAGTGAACTTTTAACATTTGAGTCCACATAGAGTCTGATCTCCTCTATTGGGATTCATCCCAAAACATAGGTCTTCCTTTGCCTTCCTGAAACAGAGTATCTGTAATGTCTGCACTGTCCCTTTACCTGGCCCTGGATGGAGGAAGACCTGTGGCCTCTGCCTTCTTGATGGAGACTAGAGTTATGGGAAAGAGAAATTAGACCGCAGAGATGTTTATATTTGTGGCAGAGAGGAACCTTGGAATTAGTTTCTGAAGATACAGTAAATATATAGCCCAGTTTTCAGAGCAAAATATGCAGATAAGGTGATTTTATTCTGTATATTCAAAATATCCTATGATGCAAGCACTAGAAGAATCAGAGAGAATTAGTGCATGAATAGCTGCCAGACAAATATTTTAACTGCTACCCAATCATTATATTTTCAGATTTCTTAACATCAAAATGATCATTTTCACTTTGCAGGTGAATGGATCAAGGTATAGACATTGTGGTATGTTGTGTTCTGCTTTATTTGTTTGTGCTGAACCTGTAGGGGTTCAGCTTGCCTCAAAGCATTCTCAGATGAGCTTTCAGGCTAATTCATTTTGAACAGGCATCTTCTCATGGTTGTGAAATGTAAGTGCATTGAAAACAGGAGCCACAGCTGAACAGTCCAAATCACTGGTGGAAAGGGTTGTAGGTAAATGGCACTATTAAAGATAGAGTCTTGTTTTCTGTGAACTAAAAATGGATAGCTCCAATTATTGTTCCTTCTAAACATGAAGCTGGTACAAAGTTAGTTAATTCTAAATAATGCATCCCACTGTAGATGGAATGAGCTATATGTTATGTTATTGTACATTAAAAGTCTTTATGAGTGTGGCAAGAAATACATACACCAACAGCTGCTAAATTCAGAATACTGGAGCAGTATCTCACTTTAAGGGAAGTGAAGAACAGCACAGTCTGTTGCTCTGGGGGTTCCTTTCTATGTAAAAGATTCTTAAATCTACTTGAGAATTTATACAGTGATTTAAAATCACTTATGAAAATTTGTTTTCTTTATCTGAATATCTTTCAAACAATGTTCAACCATTGAACTTAGAATAAACAGTACTTTCCAGAATAGCTCTCCCAGTACAGAAATCTTTCTCCCTCCCCTCCTTCCCTTTTTCCCATTTATCTCTCTCCCCCTTCTTTGTCTTTGTTCCTCCCTTCCCTCCTCTTGTCCTCCCTCCTTACCTCTTTCTTCCTTTCCTTTCTTTTACGTCCCTTCCCTAACCTTCTCTTTCTTTTCTTTCTCAATTCTTCAGTACCTATTTCAGAGCCTGGCCCTTTGTTTTGACTGTATATTTAAAGTTGAATATGAATATCACTCCCATTTTAAAGCAGAAGAGAAAAAGTCTTAAAGGTCGAAAGTGGGTTTCTGAATTCTGAACAAAATCACAAGTCCTTTTACTCCTGTGTTGAGTCTCTTGTTACCACACAACCATAGTAGAGGCTATGTCTTAGGGTGACTTAATTCAAGTGACACTTAAGATTGGGAAGCTGACCAACATTTTTACAGAGAATTTCTCCAAAAATGGTATGTCCTAAGATAGACAAATTCAATTTATGAGCCTTAAGGTTAAATATTACATGGTCTTACAAAACAAAAAAGTGCAAGCAATGAAACAAGCTACATAATGTAAGAAGTCCTTGGGCTGAATTTTTCTTTGTCTATGACCTGTTATTCTGGAGAAACCTTAATAATTGGGGCAAAATATTTAAGAACAAATTGTGCAGTCAGCAACTGCCCATACTCAGATCTCGAATGCATGGACTGGCACAAAACACAAACATTTGAATCTGGGGATGGCTGTGGTATTTTTTTCTTAGCATAGCCCTTGATAAGGCTTTGACTGTGAGAGTTCAGATACTGATTTCTTGAGCCACTTAACAGGGCCAGATGTGTATTTGATTGATCCACTAGAAATGTTAAGGAGTTTAGGGATATAGTAGCCATGACTGTTTAGAAACAGACTCCAAATGTAAGCTGCAAATTTTATTGCACAATTGGCCAGCAGTAATAGGCCACAGAAATAATAAAGACAAAACCACAGATTTAAGGTAGGCACTAGAATCTGGAAATACTCTTGTAGCTGTTGCTTTGAATATAAAACATCTCAAAATAACAGGGCTTTTGCCTACAGAGTTACTAATGAAGATGTGGCTGAGAGTGTTTCTTGAGTTTGTTTATCCAGCTGTAGGAGAGTCAATATGACAATAACTGGATTTATAAAAAAAATTTTAAAACCACAGTTTGAGGAAAAGTGTTTCCCCACCAGTCCACTAAGCCTTTGAACTCATAAATGAGAATTTTTTTTGGTCCGGGTATCTGCTTATATATACTTTCACTTTTGCTGCAAAAGAAAACTTTAAACAAAGGAGAACTTGCAAAGGGAACGTAAGATGGGCCTTCCAGTGCTCCCCCCAACCCCACTCTCCCTGTTCCTCTCCACTAACAATAGCGTTTCTTAATAACTAGCACTTCCATCTTTCAGGGCACATTTGACAATCTCCAGAGAAATTTTGATTAACAGCAATTGTAACAGTTTATATCTATATATCTCCCCAGAGCCACATGTGCTCATCAGGCAAGGCTTTCAAAGGTGATTAAATTACAGAGGTGCTATAGCCAAGGTGACGTTAGCAGGTACGGTGGGGTTGGAAAAGCTGGGTCCTGGAGGTGAGACCTAGAAGCTGTATCTTCCTCCCCGCCTGGCTTGTCCCTTTACTCTGTGGTTCACGGCCACTGCCATGAGGCGAGCAGCTTTCTTGTGCCCAAGTCTTTCCCCTGTCTTTTCTCTCTTCTAACCAACTGACCATGAGCTGAAAATATGAACTAAAATAAACCTCTGCTGCCTCACATTGTGGGTGTTGGATATTGTCTGCTAGCAACGAGAAAGTGACGAAGACGCCATAGTCTGATCTGGCCATGGTGCTCTTGGCATT
The DNA here is from genome assembly GCF_000247695.1 of Heterocephalus glaber. The sequence goes on from NW_004624792.1 coordinate 13,682,285, forward strand.
TACTGGTGCAGGCCAGAGATGCTATGGCACATCCCACAATGCACAGGACTGCCCTGGTCCCCATTACCAAAGAATTCTCCAGCCCAAAACGCGGATGAGAAACTCTAACCTAGTCCATGAACCCCAGAAATTGATTATGTGAAAATTGTAGGTTATTCACATAAAGTTATGATTTATCCCCAGGGATTCCCAATCACCTTTTTGGAATTTATGCCAGAGCCAGCTGCTGTGGGCTCAACATATGAGTCCTTCCATGATTTACACATTAGGATGTTGTGTTTTAAGAGATAAGATCACTGGGGAAGAGATTAAGTCAGTATGCTCTTTCTTCATGAGTGAGATGAGTACTCTTATAAAAAAGGTGGAAGGAAGCATCCTTATCCCTTTTGCCTTTTCGTCTGTTTTGGGCTTCTATAACAGAATATTCTACTCTGGCTGTTGATGAACAGAAATTTCTTTCCTCACACTTCTGGAGGCTGGAAGGTTCAAGTTCAAGAAACCAGCAGGTTGGGGCATGGTCTCCAATTGAAAGATGTCACTTAAACATTGCATACTCCAGAGGATGGTGCAGAATACTTTGTGTTCCCATGGTGGGAGATCAGGACAGTGAAAGAACCCATGCCCACCAGTCCTTTTTATAAGCACTATTAATATAACCATGAAGGCAAAGTTCTGATGACCTAAACACCTCCTATTGGGTACCACCTCCTAACACCATCACATTTCAGATTACATTTACAACATATAAGTTTTTTGAGACACATTCAGCTCCTTCCTTCAAGGAAATAGCATGTATCCTCTTTGTTTCTTCCCTCATGAAGCAAAAGCACCACCATGGAAGCAGAAAGTAAGATCTTACTAGACACCAAATCTGCTGGCACCGTCATCTTGGTCTTACCTGGCTCCATAAACTGCAAGAGATAAATTTCTATCATACATAAATTACCTAATCTGTGATATTGTGTGATAGCAGCAGAAATGCAATAGGATACCAGGTCTTACCTAATTCGTTCATGGGTAATTTCTATTATTTAGTGGGGATTGGATCCATTTGTCTTCACTAGTTTAAGACATATTAAAATCAGGTATTTTGCCTCTTATAAAAATTGGGGCTATATCTCCAGGCATCAGTGACAGTACCAAATCACAGTGGCAATGATATGACATTTAGTGTTTTGAGAAATTTCCTTCTGCTCTTATAAAACAGAATATCCTTTCACCCTGCCATCCTTACTCCAACCAACTTTATTATTCTTTTTTCCTTCAATGAGATTGCTTTGCAAATTAAAATTTTTGAACTATCAGCATCAGAAAGTTGATGGCATTGTTAAAAATGTCAACTTTACAAACTTACCCCACCCCTGTAGTTAAGAATCTCAGTGTGTGGAATGGAACTTTGCAAACTTTGAGCCACAGTTTGAAGATAATTCCCTTTCTTTTCTCCTTTCCTTACATCTGTGGGGTATGTGTCTTGGAGTTCATTTAACTAGGTAATGGATATGACCTCAGACTGGTAAGAAGACAAAGGCTAAGATTAGAAGTGCTATAAAGTGCTACAAAATTACTTAGAAACATTAAGTAATTATTCTTCAATGAGTTAAATTATTTACATGTAAATTGTTTACTCATATGTGAGTGAATGAATTGGCATATAGAAGCAATCAATAAAGATAGATTTCTGTGACAGAAAAGAGAAAAAATAATAAACTTGAATTCCATATGCTCTGCAAATTGATTAACAAGTTTACTGAGATCCTGGAAGCTAGCAGAGAAGTTTGCTGTCAAAAGAAAACCCAAAGAAAACCTACAAACAAACAAACAAAAAACAGAGATTAGCTCCGGAGCAAATGTAATGAGTTGTCTTGTATCTAAGAAAGTAACCTCCTATAAGTATCTTCACCTTAGTCAGACCCAGCTCTTACCATACACCTCATAGATTTTCCTAGTGGAAAGCTAGAAGTACATTTCTTCTCTCTGTATCTTCAAGGTGAGGAATCTTCTCCCGTTGCTTTTGAGCATTTGCTTCAATCTCTTTTTCTGAGTACTAGCTCTACCTGCTTCTTCATGGAAAGATGTATCAACAGGGCTATCCATAGTACACATTTATATTGTCTTTATTCTACCTTCAATTAAAAATAAACTGTCCTTTTTGAACTCCAAGCCTAATTCTCAGATAAGAGGATGTCTCAGCAGGGACTAAGCTCATCATGATCCTGACCATGAAAGAAAATAGTTCAGAGCTTTCCATGTCTGTCATACAGTATCTGAGAGAGGCAGCTTAAACATGGAAATACTTATTTTGGTTCTTGCTTTCAGAAGTTTCAGTCCACAGTTAGCTGGCTCCACTGTGGTGAGACATATCATCTTGCCCAAGAACATGTGACAGAGGAAAACTGCTCACCTCATTGCAATGAATAACAAGGGAGGACAGAATTAGATAGACACCATATAGAGATGCCTGGGGCAGAAACAAGATGTGCCCTTCAAAGTCATGCTGCCAATGACCTACTTCATCCAGTGGGGTCCCACTTCCTAATTACTCATCCAACCAGAAATCTCTAGTAGACTTATCTATTGATGAGGTCAGTTTCCTTGTGATCCAGGCACCATTCTAGCTCCTACCTCTGAACCCTGCTACACTGGGATCGCACTTTCAATACATGAATCTTTGGGGGCCATTCCAGATCTAAAGTATAACAAGGTCATGTAGCTCCAATATTACTGCAGGACTGATATTTTTGAGCATAGAGTGTTAGTCATCTTAGGAGAACAGAGCTGGCTCATACTTTAAAAATATCTACTATAAAATGACACACACAGATGCAGTGTTCTCTTTGAGAGGCACATAGAAAGCAGTGGATTTGATTGTGGATATCTGGAGCTGTGAAAGTTAAGGTAGGGTACAATAATAGAAGATGAGGTAGGAATATAGGTTTGAAAATGCCCACAAATGAGACAGAGCAGGATAACTTCTCATTCTTATTCTCCTCACATTATTTTTTCATGGGATTTATTAAATTTACCTAATCATAAGAATCATGTAGAATCGTTTGTGCAAAACACAAAGTATAATGTCTAAGGCCCTACCAAATAAGTATAAAGGTATAGTGGGGAAGAAAAGAGAAAAAATTGTATTTTGAAATATAATTATTGTCCTCTGAAATTGACAAATTACCCTTAGAGAGAAAATCTTTCAAAATATGTCAGTTATCAATATCTCTCAAACCACTCACCCTGAACACCCCAGCTCTTGTAATTACCATTCTACTCTCCATTTCTGAGTTCAACTTTTTTAGACTCTACATATCAGTGAGATAATGCAGTGTTTGCCTTTTTGTGCCTGACTTGCTTCATTTATTGTGATGTTCTTCAGTTTCATCCACATGCTGTGAATGAAAGAATTTCTTATGGCTCAATAATTTTCTTTTGTACATATACATCACATGTTCCTAATTAAAATATCCACAGATGGACACTTATGTTGTTCCTCTATCTTGCCCTTTCTGAATAGTGCTGTAATGAGCATTGAAGTGCAGACATACTGATTTCTCCATAAAAATGAAGACTATGGTAAATAATGTATGTTAATTAGGTAGGCTTAATCAACCCACAGTGTATATATACTTCAAAACACCATATTTTATATGATAAATACATACAATTTTATGTTTTTTTTTAAAGTATCCTAACTTACAATAGAGCTTGAGTTAGTTTCACGTCCAGAGAGCAGAGCTTGTTAGGATTGATGGGAGCAAGACCATGTGCTTGAGTAAACTTATAGAGCCATGCTTCCAAAATGTTACCCATTAACCCCACTGATTAAATTTTAAATTAATCAATATTTTTAAGTAATTGTAATTCAGTTCTTTAGTTGTGCTATCCACATTTCTCATGTTCAGTAGCCATTAATGGTTAGTGACATTTAGTATTAATAGCATAGCTACAGATTATTTTCTTTCCTGAAGATAATGCTGCAATAAAGAAGAGCCAAGGGGAGAGAGTGATGATATTATATTAATATAGGAGCCTGGGTCATGGACCCACAGAGACTTAATAGGCAATTATTAAGACATTGACAATGATTCTGGTGCATTACCTAATGACATTTACTCCAAGGAAAGCCAAAAACACATAGTTCTTTTTGTAAAGAAAGGAAATTTTTCTGATTATTTTAAAGTGGCTAAAATTTTTTTAAAACCTTGCAAAGACCAAATAAAATACATATATGTGATAGATTCAGATCACAAATTGCAAGTTTCTGACTTTTGTTTAAGAATCTGAATACAGAAAAATACATTTCCAGATTTTGCCTATGTTACCACAACTCTGCCCCCAGGAATTCACTTTCCTATTTTAATGCTGAGGAGAAAAGTACCATCTTTTTTAAAAGTTATATTCTACTAAACCCCTTTTAATGTGGAACTTTGAAAGACTGATGATACATTCAAGTAATCATATTTATATCTACAGAGACATTAAATTTTATTTCTTTAATTTATTCACTGAATATGCACTGAGAGTTCAGTACTGTACTGTCCCAGTTGCTGGGAAATCTCAAGAGAAAAAAGTCTAGCCAAATGGAGCTTATAATCTTGTGGATAGAAAAGGCATGAATTATGACTTCATTTTTCAGTATTTTAATCATTATTTCATCAGATTTAAATGACTTTGAAGGATTATCTATATTTTGCTGCTCATTATTTCCCAAAGTACATTTAAATTGATGAGGACAAGAAATTAGTAGTGACTTGGGAGCTGGAAAAATAGATTAAAGAGTTGTGAGAAATTTCTAGGATATTTTCTCTTCCTTCCTTCCTTTCTTTCTTTCTTTCTTTCTTTCTTTCTTTCTTTCTTTCTTTCTTTCTTTCTTTCTTTCTTCCTTCAGATTTTCACCCATTCTAATATCTGGAGGAACTAATATCTAGCCAGGAACAAAGCAAGCTGGCTGAGAACTGCAGAAAGGAATCCTAGAACTGTTCTTGGTAACCTGCTTCCAGACTTTTCAGCATAGTTAGCCAGAGACTTGCTATGGACAAGCGGGAATGCAGTGGAGTAGTTCGGCTATTTATCTAGGAGCAGTCATGGACGAGACTAACCCCTTTCTCAGCAGCTGGTTGCAAAATAGGCCACTCAGAAGGCTCAGTGTGAAAAACCAAAACTATGCTGTTGCATACAACTGACCACTGACCAAAGCTTTTTATCATAGGATACGGTCAAATCTAAAAGGCAAAATTAATTAAAAACATCTCTCTCATCAGTAAAAATTTAAAAAATAAGTAGAAAAAGAGGTAAATAGAACCATAGTTCACAAAAAATACTTGATGATAAGACTTACTAAATGCTCCCAATAATTCTCTGAGCTGGAATGCAGTTTGGGGGGTCTGGGGTGCAATCTAGAATTTAATATTATTAGTAGGTACATCAAGTGGTAATTCTCAGCAGGGAATTGTAGAAAATCCTGGAGTAGAGGCATAAAGAGTCTTTCTCTCTCTTCAGTGATAATATCACCCTCAGTCACCTGTTCTGTATCATCCCAGGCTTGTTTCTGCACCTGCTTTTTTTGGTTTATGGATACATGCCTGGATTTTGGAGTGAAATGGTTCTGAGACTCTATATAAGATACTAAGAAACAGTGGCCAGTTAAACAATTTTCAGCTATATAAATGTATTGAGATGTAAAGTGATGTGATATTACTAACTACATAGGGTTAGTAGGACCCAATTTAAGTAAGAGCCAGGAAAATTTCTTCATACAGAGCTTTGGGGCATTTCAAAGACAGCTCTAAAATTTACAAATAATTTTACATATTATTTTGTTTTATTAAATCTTTTTAACAATCATGTGAATGATATATGATCAACTTAATTTTCTATACTAAAAAACTGAAAAAGAGGAAATCAGGATAGAAAATATCACATCTGAGGATAGTGTGACAAAAATACTTCATTGGTGTCTAGCAACTTGCTTTCTGAATTTGTCTAATTTTAAAGATGGATATATTTAAGGAAACATCTAGCGCAGTTCCCTCATTTTAGTAAAGAGGTATCTGAGGTCTGATGAAACAAACAGATTTGGCCACTCTGAGGGACAGAAGGACAGTGGGGACCAGAAGGTGGGTCTCTGTAATGGCCATCTACAGCCTTACCATCGAAGTGTTGATGATGCTATTTGCTTTTAAGCATACTTAGTGATACATATTTTAGATTTTCTTCTTTGGATATAAAAAAAGTAACTCATAAGATAACTACAATATTCTATATGCTATTTAAATGAGAATAGTTTTCTTCAAGAATTTTCTAGGGTCTGTTTATACCAAAATTCTCTTAGGAGCCTTTGAAAATCTTGAATGCCTGTGTCCATCAAGAGTTCCTTTTTGAATCAGAATCTTGATCAAGCATGAGAGTTTTCATTTTTATTAAGTTTACCGATAAAAGTTTTAGGATGAGGTAATTAAACATTCTGTTCATGAGGCCAGAAATTGTCTGGAGTTGTCTCCTCATCAATTCCAGCTGGAATTTTAGGCACCCACTTTTCACTTAGTTAAAGGGACTGATCATGAGGCAGAGGAAGACAGGAGAATTGGGGATGGAAATCTTCATTCGTTTCTGCAGGAAGAAGGAGGGTGGCAGGTTAAGCAAACTTCAAATAGGCGACTAGGAGTAAGTTCAGTCGGCTGTGGCCATAAGGGATGTGGTTTTCTGATACTTGCTGCAGGTAATTGGGGTGGGTGTATGGTGGGGCAAGCCATTAAGAGCCTGAAAAGGGAGGTGGTTGGGATGTGGACTTAGTTGCTAAAGAAGGGGTAGTGACTGGCCTTCAGCCAGATCTCAGAAATGGTCAAGACAATATTTTTTAAACAGTATTAGAGTTTAGTAGGGCTGCACTTTTCTAAGGACTTGAATAGGGCCGAAGGATCAACTTTCTAGGAGGCTCATGCAATGGATATGGGCATGACACTTTAGTTTCTCACTGATTGTCTGGACAAAGCCTTACTTTTTCACAAATATTTCTCCTTTTGGGGCAGGATTATTCTCACAACAGAGTAGTGATGTCTCCAGAATTAGCAATGGAGTGGGGAGAGAAGAAAGAGAGAGAGAGAGACAGAGAAGAAGCCATATTCTTTGTATTGCCTTGTCTCCAGTGCCTTGTCACCCCATCAGTTTTAGATTCCTCATATGTGTGAGATCATGTAGTATTTGTCTTTCTGTGACATGCTTATTCTAATTCACATCATGTCTTCCACATTAAGTTGATCTCATAAAAGTAGAATGGTCGTTACCAGAGGCAGTGATGGCTTCAGGGAGGGAAATTGTTGGTCACAAGATTCAGAATTTTAGAGGGAATAATTTAAACAGCTATGTACAATTTGGTGACTATAGTTAATAATGTATCGTATTCTTGAAAACGCTAAGCTGGTAGATGTAAAGTGTTCTCACAATGAAAGTCATAACTATATAAGGTGATACATAAGTTAATAAGCCAGATTTAGCCATTCCACAATGTCAGCATACTTCAAAATGTCATGTGGTATACAGTGAATATATATATATATAGTTTTATTTAGTAGTTTAACAAATACAATTTGGACATTTGCTCATTACAGCAATATATGAATACAATGTATATAGCAGTACAATTCATAATAGCTACATTCTGGAAGTAGCCTGTATGTCCCTCAACAGAAAAATGAATAAAATAAGTGTGGTGTCTATAATGGAATACTACTTAACTACAAAGAAAGATAAATTTGTAGGAAAATGGATACACCTGGAAAATATAATGTGAAGTGAAATAAATCAGACACACAAACATAAATACTATAGTGTAACTCACATTTCAGTAAGGCAAAGTACAAATAAAAAGAAAAATAAAGTGTTGGTAGAAGGAAACAGGGAGATAGATCTTTTCCAAATGGGAAGGGATTTAGCAGACCTATAGTGAGGAGAGAGGGGAAGGAGAAAGGGTTGTAAAAAGATTTAAGATGTGTTCTGTACCTGTACCAAATACTCACAGTGAATGTAAACACTATATATCATAACCCTGAACTAATAATGATAATAATAGTGAAAAGGAGGGAAAGAGGATTTAGAGACAGAGGGAGGAGGTAGGTGGGGAGGGGGAGGAGATTATTTGACTATGAAATTTTATTTTAGTTTTTCATAAAATAAAATTTTAAAAAGCAAGATATGTTACGTACATGTAACTACTCAAGATGAAAGTTAACTTCATCTAGTACAAACATGTGCTAATAAAATAAAAGTTTAAAAATCTGTACATTGAAATTAACAACAACCAAAAAAGCAATTTTAAGGTGTGTATGGTGATGCATACCTGTAATCCCAGCACTCTGGGAGCCTGAGGCAGCAGGATGGCAAATTTGGGCCCAGCCTTGACACTTAGTGACTTAGTGAGACCCTGTTTGAAAATAAATAATTTTTTAAAAAGATGGGGATGTAGCTCAGTGAGAAGGCCTTGTATTCATTCTGCAGCACTACAAAAACAAACAAATAAAATGGGCTTTGAGAAGAAAAACGTAAAAATTAACTTTTGACTACTGAAGAAATAATTCATACCTTATATCTGTAAAAAATTTGGTCCAGAGTTTCTGAACACAAAAAGATTTTAAAAAGTTACACCTCATATTATTTTTTTGGCTCGAAACAAGACATTTGAAGCCCAGCATTCACATTTCAAAAATCACAATGACGTGATTGATACTATTTTCTCACAGAAGAGATGGCAGGAATATTTTCTCTTCAATTCAGATGAAAGCAGCACTGACTAGAGGGAGAATAAATGCTCAGTTTACTTTGGTTATGATTCTATGAAAGAAAACTCATCGTTGGAGAAAACAAATGTCATTTTCCTTAGTCATTTTCATATGTAAGCTCTGTCTGTGAGGATCCTAAGGAAATCAGACTCTTCGTAATTAATTGAACTTTATATCAGATATTCTAAAAGTTACATAGTCTCAATTTACAAAGAAATCCTCAATTTCTTTCTGTTTCAGAAAATGATGCCTTCATTTCAAAGATCATCACTACTTTTGGCTTCTATTTCATTAATAATCACTTTGTAAATCTTAGTATTTTACTGGACAGATACCATGAGGAAATGGTAGCATAAAAGATGACTTGCACTGAGACTTACATAACTAGATGTGTGTGACACCACCTAACAGAAAGAAGTGGCAGAGGATCAGATTTAAGACCAATGTAACTCTGTGAAAGATAAACAATGTGGAAACAGAAGCATGAAAGATAACTTGCACTGTGATTTACATAACTAGATGAATGCGATACTCTCTAGCAGAAGAATGTGACACTCTCTATCAATAGTTACAAGAAATTCTATTAAATAACCATTTTGATGTTTACTTCCTTACAGACATAGGCTCTCTTTTCTCCATCCCACTGAGCACTGCTGCCCCCACCCCAGTACTATAACATGGACTTTGATCATCTCTACTGGCTACTAGAGAAATATAAGAGAGTTTTGATTATATTTATGTAGTAATGAACACCTGCCTTTCTACTGGTAAATACTATGACTTCCTGGTCCAAGGCCTGACAGGTAACTACTCAACTGCACTTTTCCTTCAGTGCAACTATTATAGATGATAAAGATTTGATTTTAAAAACCACAGCTGTGATGTATTTGTACAGCAAGGGATAGGGGCAGAGATAAGTTTCACATGAATAGAATAACAAGTGCAAATGCTCATAGTGGGAGGGAAGTTAGCGTTTCAGAAAACCCAAAGCCTTGTTCAGATGGGAGAAACTTTAGGATACAATGATGTGAAAAAGACTGGAGATGTTAAAACAAGCAACTTGTAAAGACAGAGGGCTATAATTAGCCCCAGTTTTCCCAGGGAGGTATTGGTTTACATTAGCCTTTCCAGTATAATTGATGGGACTCCCTGTTCGAACGAAAAGTAAGGAGTAAACACAGAGAACAGCACCGCAGTCGCTGTAGTTCTGGCATGATAAGGTAGCTTGGGCTAGATTGGTGGCAGAGAAGATGGATAGATATGTCTTAATTCAAGAAATGGGCTTTCAGTTCTCCACTGCACTCACTCCATGAATCTTCACAGTCCTGTGAATCTGTTGCCCACTACTTTCAAATTCTCTGTGAGTAGTAAAAACATTTTTTTCATTCTCTCCTGAACTAGAACTCCGCCCCAACTTCTAGACATCATACTCTTTACTCTCATAAGGAGAAATTGTTCTCTTTTTCTGTGAAAACTAAGATCAATAGATAGTAATTCCCTCTTTGTCCAGCTAACAGGCCTATAAATCTACCTCCATCTGCACAAAGCCACTTCTGAGCATACACCGTGGGAGCTATCACTCTTCTTACCTAAAGCCAATAAACCCATGTGTGATCTGGATCCTGCAAATTATTTCCTCTCTTTGTACAATGCTTGATGCTTTGGTTTTCTCACCTGCCACTCAATTTGTAAGCCTATATATTCTGGTGTTGTTCCTCACAATTTCTTAAAAGGACTCTCTCTGAGAATACCAAGGCCTTCTATTCACAGAATCCTTTAAACCCATCTTTACCTCTCAGCAGTATGTGATGTTGTCGATAACTCTCTCCTTGAAACCATCACTTGTGTTGGCTTCTCTGAACAACACTGTCCTCAGTTTTCCTTGTATGACTTTAACATCCATTATGTAGAAGAACCTTGAGGAATCTCAAAGCTGCTGGACCATCTGCTCTCCTTACTCTATCTTTCTTTCCTATATAAGTTTATCCAACCCATATCTTTAATAGTCATTCAGAAATTGTCAATCTTCCACGAGCATACGTCCAGCTTAAAATCATAAAATGCCTATGTAAATAGTACAGGTTGATTGTTTTGAAAGCAAAGCAAAACTTCATATAAACAGGCTAGTATTTATGAGTTTTTTCTATCCTAACTCTGATCCTCTTCATTTCTTTCTGTTAGAGAATGTCACATACCCCTAAGTCACAATGAAAGCTATCTTTTATGCTTCCATTTCCCCATAGTTTATCTTTCACCAAGTTATGCCACTCTTCAATCTGATCCTCCTCCCTTTCCTTCTGTTAGGCCGTATCACATATGTCTAGGTATGTAAGTCACAGTGCAAGTTGTCTTTTATGCTTCCATTTCTCCATAGTTTCTTTCACCAAGTTATGTCAGTTCTATCTCCTAAATATTTAAAATAATGACTTTTGCTTGATTTTCATATTCTCTACAATGTGTTGTGTGGGTAGAATCATGGAGAACTAAAATTATAACATTAATTCAAAATTAGATTGTTTTTCATGTAAACAGTATAGGGAAATTGTTGTTTTCAGCAGCACTACTGAAATGATATGCCATGAATTGAGCTGCACACGGAAGGAATTTGAATATGGTAAACTTATGTCTTGAACTTCTGATGTGACTGGCAATTAACCATGGAGAAATAGTTGGACAAATAAGCTGGAAGAAGAGGAGGTGTTTCCAGGAAATAAGATTTCTTCATTTCCCTCCGTTCCTCCTTCTTTTCCTTCTTTCATTCCTTCCTTTTCTTGCTTTATTTTTTTCTTTGCTTTTCATTTACAGTTTTTTTCTTTCATTCTAGACAATGACACAAGGAAATAAAATGCCTGCTCCCATAGAAGTTTACTTTTACGTGGAGGCATAATACAATAAATAAATAATTACAGAAATAGATATAAATATTTTATAGTAATAAATTACTTTAAAAGACAGTATAGCAGATAAGTAACAGCATCACTACAATGCTAATTTAGAGACCTCTCTGAAGGGATGATATGTCAACAGAGACCAAAATAAGTAATGAAACAAAGCAAGAGAGTTTCAGGTTATATTTTAGATGGTGCACAGGCTTAGTGACAGACAGGGGTCTATCTAACAAGACTGAAGAATAGCCCAAGAAAAATACATCAGAAGGCATTTGGAAGACGCAGAATGAGGATTTAGATAAGTAATCAAGGATCACAAAATGCATGGATGGTGGTTACTGAGAAATAGTCTGCAATGTATCCTTAGCATGATTTGAACAGACGATGGATAAGATTTGAACTATGGTTCAATACTAGTACTCTTATCACTATTTAAAGAATAAGCTACGGTAAAGCAAATGTCAGTAGGAAAACCAGAACAATAGGCAAAAATTAATATTTTATATGCTGAAAAGATCCAGAGTATGACCATAGGTAGAAGAAAGTATGTTTGTTGAAATGTAGTGTTCCAGGAGTCAAAAGGCCGTGGAATAGTCTTCCTATATGGATGTATTCAGGAATTGGGTACTCCACAAGTGAGGGGGCATCTTGATGAGGTTTCTGGTAACAGTAAGGAGGAACAGAATGTCATAAATGTTGAATAGCATTAATTCAAAGGGAAAACTGCTTTAGAATGGTATACACAGTTGTAAAGCCAAACATGGACTCAGTTACCATATTTCAGAAATAAGAAGGAAGAGACACTTAAATGACGAATAATGTTCAAAGGCAATGAGTTCTGTCTCTTTAAAAGACATGCCTCTGAGAGAGAGAGAGAGAGAGAGAGAGAGAGAGAGAGAGAGAGAGAGAGAGATCATTCAGATGCTAAAGCCTCAGTCATAGGTTTAATATAATTCCAGGCATGTTATTGTTTTTACCAAGTACATTTACTGAATTTATTGTCAAGAAAAACATATAAATTAGATTAAATACTTTTTTCTTTTAAAAAAGGAAAATAGAATACTTATATGAAAGAATCCTTGATAAAGATGTAAATATTAAACAAAATTCTAGGCTCAGAATTCAGGGCTGGGAGTATAGCTCAGAAAGAGTACATACTTTGATACATGAGGGCCTAAATTGAATCCCAGCAATGAAACAACAACAAACAACAATAACAACAACAACAAAACTTTTCTCAAGAGAAGAAATATCTAGGCTTAAATTTCTTTTACTTAGTAATAAATAATAATTTTACAAATGGAGGCTAGCCTCATGTAGAATAGCTTTTGTTTAAATGCTGTTAATAGCTTTTGTTTAATACTTTAATGTCATTTAAACTTAACTTCATACTAATTGCAGATAGATTTTTATACATCAAAAGGGATAGAAATGTCAGTTTAAGAGAAAAACATGAAGATGACCAACATTTTCTTCAATTGTGGAAGAGAAGGTGCCCTGCTTGGCAGTGACTTACAGTCGGAACCCTTGTCAGAACCGTGCTCCTGTTGTTTTGCTAAGGGAGTGGGAAACTGGTGCAGAGTGCATGCTAAGGAGAATCTGCACTATGAGGGTGGCAGCCTGGAATGAAAGGTCCCATGTCCCTCCTGAACTTTGAAATCATCTCTCCCATATCTCTTGTTCATTTTCTCTTTGGGGCAATGCCTAAGATTTTTTTAAGTTTTTGGTGGTGAGAAAAGAGCACTTAGCAGGGCAAGAACACTTACCGCGGGCCATTTCTTCCTGATTATGCTGTTAATTTAGAGTTCATATGCTCTATGAAGAACAATGCACTTCTTCAATGCACTTCATAATTCTTAGCCTTCTGTTTTCAGATGGTTCTTCTGTGCTATAAAGTAATTTAAAATTATGAGTTAAATATTTTTGAATGTGTATTCTGAAAAGAAATGCTTAGGGAAATTTTAAAAAAGATCAAAATGGTCACTTTTATTTCATCCACTTAGTTAACTAAATTTATGTTTTTCATGCCAGAAGCCCTTATCTATGCATTTTATAACTTTTTCAATTAATAGCATTATTCAATATGCTTTAGTTTGGACTTGGTTTTGCTTTTTAATTACATATTATTTTTCAAAATGTGAAACTCCATATAGTTCAATAGCTTCAAATATTTCATTTTAGTTTCTTTACTTTTAAATTTTAAAACCTTAATATGATATAATCATCAAAAGACTACAGTGGAGGAGGGCATTTCTTCATTTTCCACACACACATAATAATTTTTGTCCATAAAAGGCTTTTTGATCTGAAACCTAAGAAAATAACATGACCTTTATATTATTACATCTTTAACTACAACATTTGCTCTTGTGAGGGTCTAGAAGAAATTAAGAGACATGGGCAAAAGCAAGTAAATTAGAAACAAATCAAATAGTTTGTCAGAAACCCTTGAAGAAAATCATAGCCACACATATTATCTTTTAAAAATTAAAACTCATTTGTTTTCAGGCTATTAACTTATTCTACAGCTATGTAGGTTATTTGAAAGGTAAAGGGAGAAAAGAATTTTGTTAATAATTTTAATTTTCATGAGTGTTCCTGTATAATCTTGTTATTTGGTTGGAATTAGATGACTGTTGTTTTAAAAACTTTGTACATATTACTATTTTAAATAGAAAATAGTCTAAAATAAATTTTGTTAAAGTTGAGTCATGCAAATGTCATTTTAAGTTATGAAAAATAAAAATTAAATACTTATGTCTTCTATTATGACATATTGTAAAGATATATTGAAAATCAATAATTTATATCTCTAGTATTTAGTATATTCACTTCACAGAATGTTCACATATTCAAATTACTTCAAATGCTGCAACCTTATTTGTGGTGTAGCAATAAAAGTACAAAAATTCTGAAAGCACTTTATGAGCCCCATAGAAAGCTAAAGTTTTTTCAAGATAGCTGAGTGACTTGGAGCTTAGATATTTTGACATTTTCTGGCTTCCATTTACTGGCTGTGCTATTATTGTACTATGGGTCTTCTATGGCTCTTGACGCTAGCAGCTAACTCGGTTCTTCTATAATGGTTCATACTAAGTGAATTGCTCAACCACTAGATTTAACAGAGTCATTCCATACAGCTAAAACTCTAATGAAATCTTACATTGACTATCCTCCCGGTCAGTGTAGCCACATGACCAGAGCTCTGTGGTCAAAAGCATTACAGCTTGTTTTAAGACCTCCATGGAAGGGATCTGCACCTGCAAGCCCCTTGAAACACGTGTCTCACAGTGTGGCACTACTACTTTTGTTGCTTTTTGGTCCTAAAATTTTAAAACAAAAAGGAACTTTGGTGGTAATATAAGCTACTCCCTTATTTTTTTCGGACTCCTTACAGAACTAAAAAATACTAAACTAATATTGTTATAAATGTCTGGAAAGAGGAGGAAAAGGAAATTATTAAAAATAGAAATCTTTGAGGATAATAGCGGCAGTAGACTTTTAGCAAAGCAATTATTTGAGATAGGGGAGAAACAGCAAATACATAATATAAATATATCACATCATAGGTAGGTTATTGGGGTTTAAGTAGTGAAAAAAGGAGGAAAGAACTCTTTCTTACAAAAAGTAATCTCATGCCTGACCCTCTGATGCCTCTTTATTCAGTGTAAAGCATGCATGCTTATGGACAAAGCAGTGAACTCATAATGACATCTATTGCCTTGCCTGGTTAGTGTTATTAGGGATAATAGAGGTGAATGTATTATAAGAAATTGTTCCTTTGGAGCCAATTGAATTATAAAGGGAGGTCATGCTAATTATTCCAATTTATGAGATTCCAGAATCATTGTGAAGCTGGTAATATTTTTTATAGCAGATCCACTTCTGAATAAGGCAAAGTCACATCAGGTTGGTGAGTGAGATTAAGGAAAGAATGGAAAAAGAGACTAATTTGGCTTCCAATTTACACAGTAGTATAGTATTTATTTCTATTTTTATAATGCCAGAAGATCTTTTATGAAGGAGGAAAAGTGGTGAACAAACTGGCAACTTTGCATCTGCAATATCAACCTTATGGGTTTTTTTCTCATCCAAATGAAGCAGATGTTTTGCATTCTATAGAAAGTATGCGTTTGAGTTAGATCAACTCAAGCAAAACTATAGCCCATGCATACATTTCATGTGGTGACAAAAAGGGCAACTGACTCAGATGATTTAACATTTATTGCCTGGCTAAATCATTCCAAACAATGTATTTAGACTTTAGTTAGAATTAGAAGTTCTAGAAAAGATATAAGTTGTGGTTACTGTCTTTGACAGTCACCATTGGTTATGAAGAGACAGAATCTAAATTATTGCAAAATGCGGTAATAGTGTTATGTTAAAAAGCTAGACCCAAGTGCTGACTTAAACACTGTGCTTTGGGATGGAATATAGGTAGTATGCCAGAGTCCTAAATACCCTGCCTTTAGGAGCAGCTTTTCTGCATTTGCAAGATATGGAAAGATAATATCTATAATTTCTGTCAGGGAAATTTAAGTAACACAGCCACAAACTATAAATCATTCTTAAGGATAGAACATGCATCAAGTAAATGTTTAGATAAAGAGCTGAAAAAGTATAAAAAATTGTTATTTGAGAAAGAAATTATTTTAGCATGATTTATCCATTCATTTCTCATCCATCATGTTAATGATCATTTACAGATCTCACTTCCAGGGTTCAGGTGTAAATAAAAACTTTTAGTTTGAAATTCCAAAGAAATGTATAGCATAGTTAGTTTTGATATCTGTAAGGAAAAGAAAATAGCTTAGTGTGTGTTTTAATTATTTATTTTTATTTTTTCAGGTTTTATTTTTTCTTGGTGCATATTTGCAGTACATAATGATTGCATTCCTCATGAGAAGTGGGTACACAATTCACCTTAATTCTCTTCTTCATCCCCTTCCCTCCTCTCTCTCCCATACTCCCCCACCCTCCATCTATTGGTCTCCTCTTTTGCAAAGGACCTATCTCCCTTTTTCCTCTTGTCTATCTTTTATTTTTTGCTAAAATTAAATCAGATAAAATACATTCCTGAACAAAGTAGTTCAATATAGTTTACAAGGGCTTTGTTAAACCTTGAGATGAAATATTAGAAAACAGAAATGCAAAAGGTAAGAGGTAGATTTAGTGTATGCTTTTATCTACATAAATGTCCTGACAATCCCTCAAATATAGACATCTGTAGATGCAGTAATGGGAAGATAGATATTGTTAAAAACTTCCTTGGTCCTTCTGTTTACTCATTTATTGGACTCCTTTTATTTTACTTGTTCTCTTGAAAGAACACTGAGATGTCAGTCCATAGTGTATAAGTTCTTGATGGCTTCTTTCAGAAGGAAAGAAATAAGAATCTGAAGTTTTTAACTATGCATGATTACTGGTGCTGCTAACCCAAGTACTGATGAACCAGTCTTTAAATATCTATCCTTTAACAAATTAAATGTTAATTAAATTTACTGCTACATACATTGTTGGGGTCTAGTATGATTCATGTGTGTGTGTGTGTGTGTGTGTGTGTGTGTGTGCATGTTGTCAAAAGACTTCTGAAATTCAGTCTTCCCAAGTCCTGTCTGCTGATATATTGCTTCTCTGGCTGCGCAAATCTGAGAAAGAATAAGACTCAGAATGCTGCTGTCCTTAGATAAAACTTCTATCTTGTCTCTATTACACAGTTTATATTTAATTTTCCTGGCAGAGTGGCTTTCAGACTGTTTTTCTACATTTTTAAAACAAGAAATATAAAATGTTAATATTTATTTAAAATTGTATCTCCAAAATGAGTCATTATTGTTGTAGCTTGAACATACATCTTTGAAATTCTTTGTAATTAGCATTTTAAGCATAAATTGTAATACATACATTAGAGAAGCATGTTTTTCTAAACATCTCACAAAAGAAGAATACTAGTTATCAAGGAAGGAAAAAGTATAAATATCCAGGATGAAGAAAGGAAAGAATTATTTCAAGGAAATCATTGATTTGAACTACCAGACTGAAAAACAAAAACAAAACAGAACAAAATAAAAACAAAAGACAGAATAAGATATGTAATTAGCAAGGGAGAAGCAGGAAAAAGTGTATGACAGCAAAGCAAAGATGCTTTAGAAAACAAACATACAGGATGACCCCTAAGATTAGCTCAGAAACCTGAAGATGCAGGGAAATGACTATCTCTTGATAGATGTAAACACACACATATGCATATTATAAATATTTCCCCTTATAGAAAAATTGCAATTAAATTGAAATTATGAATTTTGTCATTATTACTGGTGTTATTTCTGTCCTTCGAACAGTAGCTCTTGTGTAGTCTTTGTGGCCATCGACATCAGTGGGTTTTCACCAAGTCATAATTATGAGACAATGATAACTACTGCAGCTGTCATCCTGGAGGATTACAAGAAACTCACATGTACTGCTAGGAATGTTAGCTTTGGAATTCATCAATGCTGGGATAATCTCTTATGCCAAGTCTTTCTAGCTGTAAAAAGGAGGTTAATATTTGGTAATCTAAACATGACAGCATTGTAAAAGCAATACTGCATTTGCTACACATTCACTGCGATAATAAGAGTAAAATGCATTCTTTGAAGAATAGTGTTATGTTAAAGGAAAATACAAGACATTGTTTAGGGGTTTGAATATATTTTCACTTCATACATTTCTAAAAAGCCATTCTTATATATTTAAATAATTTTATGCCTATGAAAGTTAAGTCAAATGTTATTGGATGCTCTCTGAAATCTTTTTTTTCTTTTAAATGTCAAAGGTAAGAGGTAAATATTTTAGTCACCATTTAAATCGATATGTATGCAGCATCTGCCAGGTGTATTTAGTGTTGGGGTGAAGTATAAAATAATGTAAGTGTGAAGATATGGGACTTGAAGTATTGAATTATTTGATAAAATGCCCAGAAAATTCCCTGGAGACTGTATATTCTAGCATTAATTCAAGGTCGACGTCATGAACTGTGACTAAATTCACTCAATTTAAAGAATCAATCTGACTGATTTTGTTCACTGTTGAATGGAACGCATTTTTATTAAGTAGCTCTAATCATTCAATCATGCATAAAAGCAATGTGAATTAGATTATATATAGTATCTTATAACTAAATTGTTAATTTAGTACTCAATGTGACTATTGAATTTTTGGTAAGTTTCAAAATTTTCAATATTGACAAATATCTGTTGATGCAGCAGTTTTAAAATAAGAATTAAATGAATTGAAGACTATATAGCTAATTTTGCGTATGTGCTGCCGAAGCAAGCACTATATAGCTAATTTTGAAATATATAAAAGCTTAATTTGAAAACTATCTTTAAAAATCAGTTAATAAGTTTTATATTTAAAATACATACTCATAATGTGTACAGAAAGTATTTATGTAATCCACTGTATTACTCAAACAGATTTACAAGAGATTAAAAACTCCATCGAAAGTCTGCGCAGCAGAATGAAAAAATGTGAGGATAGAATTTCA
>NW_004624792.1:13704043-13732136 GCF_000247695.1 Heterocephalus glaber
GGAGGGGGTGAAGGGAGGGCAAGGGAAGGGGAAAAAAAATAAGAACCAAGAGACTCGTGTAATAGTACAAGATCCCAATCATGAATGTAACTGTATTTTGTACCTAAAATATACCAATAAAGTTAATGGTGGAAAAAAATCAGTTAATAAGTTTTATATTTAAAATACATACTCATAATGTGTACAGAAAGTATTTATGTTATCCACTGGATGGTAATTACAGTATTACAATCATGGTTATGAATTATGCATATCAAAATGAAGACTATGTACTACTTAAGATATACCCCTTATAGTAGTTGAAAAGAAGAGAGATACTGCATTACATTAATCTTACGTATCTCACCAATATTGAATGTGGTGACCACCTGTAAAATATTTTTTCAAAGCTTTTGACTTGTCTTACTTTGATTAAAAATGTTTTATTTAAAACAATGTTTTATTTTAAATGTAGAAACCATACTACCAAAACTGGTTGTCATATCCAACTTTCTTGTAGGTATACTAAAGAAATAAAATATTCTTTTTTCAAGCTTGTCATGATTTTGTTCCTGGAGGAAATGTTGATACTTCATTATGTATGCCATTATTAAGTCTACAGGGACTTTTATTCTTTTCAGAATTCTACAGAATCTTTAGTGTTGTTTAGATATAAAATGTTTCCTGAGAGTTTCATGTGTTCTGAGATGGTGTTGGGTCAAAAGAGGCAGGTCACTGGGCAAGTGATCTGAAAGAATGTATTCTTCTTCCCTACTACTCCCTTTTCTCTCTGCTTCTTTGATGCCAGAGGTTGAGCAGCATTTCTCCATCAGGCCCTTCTACCATGCAGCTTCTGCCTTGGAGCCAGCTGACCACAAACTAAGCTCTCTGACACCATAAGCCAAAATAACCCTCTTGTCTTTTAAATTACTGGTGTCAGCTATCCTGTCCAAGCAATGAGAAAGTGATTAATATAATCTTATGCTGATCTAGAGTATATCATCTTGGCCTGGAGTACATGAACCATAAACTTTTAGGAAGCTAATAAGACCTTCCCACCCAAGTTAAAGACAAGATACAAATCCCTATAATTCTCACCACTTACAATGTTTCATGACGATTGGTGGGTTGCACTGAGTCTTAGTGAAGACCAACCATTATATTATTATATGATTATACTATTCCAAAATATTTATTAATAAGATGCTTCCATATTTGAAGATAAGAGGAAGTGAAAAAGCTCTTCAGTTGGTCCAAGCTATAAGTAATGCAAGCAGGTTAGACACTTGGTCTGCTTATACCAGCAAGCACATTGATACATGAAGTATCTTTAGCTGCCCAGGATGCTACATATGGCTTGACCCAAAGTAATAGGGTCACTGCTACATATTTGAGATAGGAAAGAGTATATCATGAAATGAGGGAATTTTATGGGTGCCTTAATTTATCATAAGCAATCTAACAGTTAATAGAAAAGTATAGCCACCCTGTAAAGCATGGCAACCATTCATGCAAATATGCTAATGATAGTGAATCCAAGAAGTAAGAAAATGAAATGGCTGGTTTAGAAGAATTTGTAACAACTATGACTTACTGACCCACTGAAGAAATCATAATACTATCCATATTTTGCAATTATTTGCTGTGCCATGTCTCTACCTATGACTACAATATCTAACATCCTGCTCACATTCTTCCCTTAATTATAATTCATAGATGTTTGTAAACTAATTAAGATTTCAAATTAATTTCACATAATAGAATATGGTAGTGCTAATATGACTGAATAGATGAAAGGCAAATATCATTAGAGATAAGAGCTGACGAGAATGGGAACCTACTGTTTTGGTAAAAATATGAATTTATTTTTAGTAGTGAAATTGTATTTTCCTGGGATGTGAGAGTAAAAAATATTATTTTTCTAGGTTGGAAGTTCAGAGATAGAAGAAAGCTATTTGTCCATTTGGGGAAATTATAGATGGATTGTAGTAAACATTTTTAAGTTTACACTGCATAATGTATGTTGAAATCCCGTGTTGTGAAATTTACAAACATATCCTTCAGAGCAGCTAATAACCTTCATTTTTCCTTTTTTTTGCCAGCAGATTTGACACAGGTAATGTCTGCAGTTCCCTTACCCAGAGTTGCCAGCAAGTTCATGAGGAAATGGAGCATAATGTGTCCTTCTGCTGTGGAGAAGGCACACAACTCCTCCAGAAGGGCAGCCCCTTGGGGAAGGTTGGTGACCCAAACAGTATTTTCTTGGGGAAAAGTACATTGTTTTTGTTGTTATTGTCAGTTTTATTTGTTTTTCTTGAAGCCTTATGTGAGAACCTAGTTTTTCAGCCCTTCAGCTATCCAGTGAACTTTCCAATATCCCTTTATAAATTCCTTCCTGTCTGTATTACCTAATTTAGTCTAGAACTATGCCCCTCCAACCAGCACTGCACTAGTTATTAGTTTTACAATATTGAGAAAATATTTTGGTTTCTCTGAAACCCATTTCCATCATCACATAAGATGGTAGGTAGGAATCTTGTTGTGTTTTCAATGGATGTTTGTTGAATTTTCTTCATCTCCTTCTTATATTTGCTGTATCTTATGATTGAGTCTACAGGGATCGCCATTATCATTCAATGGCTTTTACTACTTGGCCATCATATTTAATCTAAGACCAAAATTAATAGTCCATTTTAGTCTTTCACATTCAAGGTATAGATCAAGATATTATATTAAATAATTTCACATATACAATATTAAAGTAATAGCTTCAATGTAATTGGAGGAAAAAGATTTTAGGAAGATAGGAATAAAGGGATACTAGAATAATTAGCAGCAAAATGAGAAAAAGAGAACACATTTTCATGAATATTTTCCTTGTTTTTCTTACTCAAGTTCAAATGAATGATTATGTTTCATCATATACTTTCCTCCCATTGATTCTGCTTTCATTGACTTTCTCTCTCATGTGTGAAAGGTAAGAGAAGATAAAACTTTAATTTTCTATAATAACTCTTTTGTAAATACATGTATGGTCCACACTATCCAAATCAAAATTTACAACTATGCTGATATTACTTAGAAGTACATGATATGTAAAATATCACAAGGAAAAATTAAAACTTTGATATTTAAAAGAGGCAAACATAAAGCGATTTCACAGTGCAATGTAAGATAATGACCTCTGAGTTATATAACCTCTTTCAGGCACAATTTTCTCAACTGTAAAAATAAATGGAGCCAATAATTAATACTTAAGTTAACTATGTATGGTAAAGTCCAAAGAGAGGTGCTTAGTCATTTTCTTGGCAATGAGTGAGCAGCCTGTAAATGTTAGTTCCTTAATCTTACCCTTAGGATCAATCAATTAATAGCATTTAAATATATTACAGAAGATGGTAGTGGAAATAAATAATAAAACAATGCAAGATCAGGACCCCAAAGAAAAACCTGCACTCCCAAATTTTTTCTGCATTATTCACAATAGCAAACAGATGTAAGCAAACAAAATATCCACTGATGGATGAGTGCATAAATATCTATATGTTGTGTGAGTGTACGTGTGTGGGTGTAAGAGGAAATGTTATTCAGCAGTATTAAAAACATAAGAGCCTACAATTTGTGTCAGCATACATGGGCTTGGAGAATATTATACAAAATAAAGTAAGCCAGATATAGGAAGACAGCTACACAATCTTATTTACACATACAATCTAAAACAGTCAAACTCATACAAGCAGAGAATATGAAGAAAATTGCCAGGATCTGGGCAGAAATGGAGGTATGGAGATGATGGTCAAAGTGTACATGGTTTTAGTTATGCAAAATAACTAAATTCTGGAGATTAGTAAAGTGTTTATAGCTAATAATGCCATTTTTAATATATTTCAAATTTTCTCAGAGAGTAGAACTTAGGGTTAAATATTCTTACACAAAATATAATGTGATTAATAATGATGTTAGTGAGGTAAAGATACTTTGGGAGGTGAGGGATGAATGTATCTATGGGCTTCATGGTGGTAATAGTTTCAAAGGTTCATAAATATGAACAGGATCCTGTTTGTAAAACATACATCAGTAGATTTAAAAAGAATATGGGAGTAAAAAAAGACTGTGATTTATGACACTTCTTGTGACCAAATGAAAAAGAGAAAAAGACTACAGTATTTAAAATACATCTTTCTTCCATGAACAATAACCTTTCTGATAAGTCATATACTTCACAGCCTTATAACTTCCTCATATGTAAAGTAAATCATATGGGCCATGTAGTCTCAAATTCCCTTTCAGATTTATGGAATTATAGTAATAGTATGGATAGATTTTTCTCTAGTTGGTTGGATTTACTTCTTAGAATATGAAGGTATAATTTAATTTCTTATATCTGTTTTATAGTCTTTAAAACTTAGTTTTTGTTACTTGAGGTTTTAAAAATAAAATTTACATCATGTAGCTCAGAAGTAGGTAGCTATCTATTGGGTGCTACTCTGAACTAGCCTGAAATTAAGAAAAAAGAGAATCCTCATTTTTCTCACTTTTTATATATAGCAATAACACCACATGCTCATATTGTGATGACTTTTTTTCATATTTCTAGCCTAGTGAAATCATTAGAAATATGATGAAATTTCCTACTCTTTTGTCATTTGATTAGCTCTTCCCTTCGGCAAGTGCTTTAAATGTAGCCCCTTATCCAACTCTCATTCTGCTTTAGAATTGCGGAAGAGCTTTCTTCTTCAAATAAATGACATTTGGCGACTAAAATAACTTCTTTCTAACCTCTTTTATAATATTATCTGCATCTCTGTGTATCTTTGTGTCATCTTTTCTTGTCCAAGAGCATCTTTTTACAGGACAAATCCTTATCTGTGCTGTTGCTCTATCATATCTCTTCTGAGACATCAACAATTACCTTCTTTCCTACAATGGAAGATTGTAGGGAGTTTTTTAAGAAACTAGATTCAAAATTTGTCTCTACCCCTGCTTGCTGTATGAACTCGGACATATTATTTAGAAGTCTATACTTGTGTTATCTCAACTGTAAAATATAATGCTATAACCTCCTGGTAAGGCATTTATTGTGCATTAAATGAGGTACAGTACTTGTAAGCTACTTAGAAGGAGGACTCGGTAAGTTTTTTGTATAATTTTTGTGGACAGTGTCTTGTTATGTACTTATAGGTCAGGCTAACCTTGAACTCACTATGTAGCCTAGGCTACATGGAACTTGCAGTGATTCTCCAGCCTCAGTTTCCTGAGTGGTGAGACTACAAATGTGTGCCACCACTCCTAGCTATGAGTTATGTTTTCATCTTTAACTTCTTTTTGTCTACTAGCTATTTGTCCTGAATATGTAAGTGTAGATTTCTGTCAGCCTTAAAAATCACATCTGTTGATTTCGTTTCTGTTGTTCTTTTTCAGTTTGTTTTTGCCTTACTTTTCTCCTTTCATTCTCATCTGAGCTTATTATGAGTTACTTACATTGATTGGCTTCACCCAATCAAATGTGAAATCCTACTGACCTTATCACTTATCTGTAACACTGATTCTTTCCGCTTCCTGTCACGGTCCTCACACTTCTGTTATCTGTCCCTATTCTATGCCAAGATCCTTATGTCTACTTTGATATAATAGAAGGATGATTTTATTCCGAAATATATGTTAGTAACAGAACAATGTCTTAACAAATGAAAACATGACTATAATAATAAATTTATTATTTTTAATGAGTTACAGGGTCTGAGTACCCTGTATGAATATAAAATCTTGAGTAAAGGAACATGATGAAAAATGTAAGTGTTTGGAAACATTTCATCTTTTTTTTTTATTTACTGAGCTAGGAGCAAGTCTGGATAGTCTGATAGTGCTTCTTATTAGGGGAACAACAAATTTCCCAAATTTTAATGTAGTTTGCCTTTGGGACAACTGGAATGTTTATTTTATTTTTGTGTTTCCACATCCTTTAATGCTTATTTATTTAAAAACAAACTCTGTATTTGGGAACAAAATAATATACACATGAGAATGTTATACACATGTCTCATGTGACTTTTCAACTGCGGTATATAGCTAGTAAAGAAAAACTAGCCAGCATTCCCTGGAGGAAGATTGATTAACTGATTCACAGTTCATTAATTAGATCTTGCTAATAGCTCTGTTGTAAAGAATAATTTTAATTTATTCTGAAGAGAAACTTCTGCATCTTATAAATTAGTGACTGGGCTGCTTCAATATCTGATATATATTTGGTTTTGCAGGTTTTGCACCTTACTTGAATGTTTTATTAGAATCACCATATTTTTACTTAATAGGTTATGGAAAAGTTCCTCAAATTAGTGTTCTATATCTACCGCATCTATTTTTTCTACCCACACAATAATCCCTTGAAATATAGATTTATTTTCCAGTAACATTTTAGAAAAATGACCCTGTATATGAAGTCAAATTATTGAAATTATTCTTTGTCTTTTGGTTACTATGAGGCTAACTCTTCCAAATTTGTCCTATCTGTATTCTTATTATTTTTTAATTTCTTGGCATTCATTTATTTTTTTCTTCATGTTCTCAAAATTAGGGTCAAAGAAAAAGCTCACCATTTAGTTTCTAACATCAAATTCAAGATTTCTAAAATTTGTACCATAATGCATCCTACTAAATGCCATGTCATTGTAATTTTTCATTACATAAGGTTCACTGCTAGAATTATGTAGTATCACAAAGTGGATAGATAGAAATGATTAAATTGTAAAATTCTAGTGGCAAGAATGGAAGGAAAAGGAGCAATTTGGATATATAGGAAGTAATCAAAACTGCATAGACTCTTTCTCAGTTTTGCATCAAGGTCAGGCTCATTTTGGAAGGTGATCCTGACAGTAAGCCAGGATCCATAAAATCAGCCCACCTACAAAGTATCACTCAAGGGCAATTCTGAAGGAACTGAACCAAGGATAATAAACAATGAAAAAAAAAAACCCACATAGAGGTATTTAGGGAGATGATAGAGTGCAGAAGAAGATGCAGAGCAGAAATTCAAAGCACTCTAGAAGAACAGCAAAGCTATTTCTTGATAATGAATAACTGGCAGCAGTAACTGACTGTGGATATTCCACTTGTGTTGTGCTTTTAAAGAGAAAAACACTTAGAAATACAGTGGATGCCAATTTGAAAATTCATCTGCTGATTACAAGAGAAGAGATGGAGAATTTTCAGTAATTGATTACAAATATGTATTATTTTTCATTCAGTATTCTCAGTTGGAAATAACAGAACCTACTCTAGCAAGATTAAAAAGCACATCTTTATTAACGAAAATGGAGCAGTGCACAGAATATTCAGGAAGAACAAAGAGCCAGGATTGATGCTATGCAGGTAGAGATAATGAAGCCAGTAGCTATTTGCCCAAACACCAACTGAGAATACTGCTGTAAAATCTCTCCCACTTCCCTTGCTCACCTCCAGGCATTGACAATGCTACAGACCGAACATCAGAAGTTCTACAGCCTCTAAGAAACTGGGCATCCTCACCACTGTGTTCATCCAAGCACCAATCTACTTTGTGGGCATCACTTTTTGCTGCCCCTTCCATATCAAGTTGTCCTTTGTCTGCATCCGATAGACATAATCTACAGCATTGTGCCCTTTCCATCACAGCAACAAGGAAGCATGGGAAATTCAGTATTTGGGAATCTACTTTGGGAGACTGAGGTGTATAATATATTGAATTATTAAGGTATTGAGATATCAAGAAAAATGCTGTCCAGTCAAGAATTAACAAATGACTACTGAATTCCTGATACCGAGAAATAAACAAAGGATGTCCTTAAGGGAACATAAGATGCAGATAAAAAGATGATCCAGACTTGAATGATGAGAAAAGTCTCAACAGATTTGACTAGTTGTCCTTGAATTTGAGTATACATTGGAATCAGTAGTAAGAGGACAGATTTCCTGGCACCAGCCAAATGTTTTTGATTCAAAAGATGTGTTGCGGAGGAGTTGAAGATAATACAATCCTAACAAACTCTCAGGGTATCTCATAATGATAGTCGCAGGCCTATACCCTGGGTACCCATAAATTATGAGACCATAAATATTTCCTTCAGAAACAGCTGCTAAAGTTTTCACAGATTCAGTCTTGATGTTGGAATGAAAGTCAGTGGCAGAAGTACAAAATAAATTATCAATACTTCAATATTTTTGAATAAGTATACTTAATTTAACTGTGCCTTATTCTTTAATTAAACTTTTATTTATATTAATTCTGGGGTCCGAAAATTCAAGAAACAATAAAGGTGTGAGCATAAACTGGATGAATCCAGTTAGATAGTAACATCAGAATTTAGAAGCACAGCAAAAATAGGCCAGTTAAGTATTCCAATTAGAAACATTACATGTCACAATAGCTAAAGTTTTATTTAACATGATTTTGTGATTTGATGCAGTTTTTAGCCACTCATAAGAGAAAAAATTTGAGACAACACATGAATGTTAATTTTACAAATCTTAAGACTTTTGGAAGTGATTTCATGGGAAAACAAATATTTAAAAATTGCTGTAAGATGAAGATGAATATACTGTTTTCATTTTCATATTTTGTAAATAATAGCTCATATATCTTTTTGAGATTCCCTAATAAATAAACTTCATTTACACTGACACAATTTGCCTAACATATACAGAAATTGGGTCTAGAGACTAAAAGGAGGATATAACAGAAAATGTCCTCAGTAGTTTTTATCTTCAGTTTTTTAAAAAAATTTTATTCTTCCCTCTAATTTATATAGTTGTTCAGAAAGAAAAAAGTGATATTATGGTGAGGATTGCTGCCTGGGTTCCAATTGATATTGGCACATGTTATAATTGGGCTTTCTATGTTACTGCACAGTAGTAAACTTCAAGGTCACATTTGACTTTACACTGATGAATATAATATTTCCTCTTTCTTTAATGGAATTTATTGTTCTGCCTTTACTTTCTCTTGAGTCAAGTGCAATTCTTTGAAAGGAATTTTCCTTTTTGAAAACTTAGCTCCATCAATTTTGAAGATAAACAATGATTTTGATCGGAAATCTGAGAAAAATGCCATTTTCAAAGCACAGCAGTCTTATCAAATACAGTTCTAACCGGATATATTTCGATATTCAATTAGGTACCTAGGCATGATAAATTATGCATTCATATTACCAATAATGCTGAATCTGTGCGCCTTGAGATAACGGTTAGCCCCTGGTGATAATTACACAACAGATGGTTCCTCCTGAAGCAGAACAACACATATTATGCAATTTAACAATGAAGGAAATGAAGAGAGCGCTTATAAAAATAAAAGGAGATAGGCATCTGATTAAATGACTTAGTACATAGCAATATGTTGAATCAACACAATGAAACATTTACCTCTCCCAATTAATTTGCCTGATTTTCATAGCAATCTCTTCTGTGGAAATTTATATATATCTATCCTCACTGTGTCCACTTCACAGGCCATGTGTACTTGTGAAAATCAAATATTTTGTTTTAATTTGCTTTGCCACAGTTCTCAAAATTAAAAAAACAAAAAGCTCTTAAGGGTCACTGATGCATGAGCAGTAACTTATTGACAGAGAATGGTCAAAACAATCCTTTATCTGGAAAAGTCAAATGCCCTTTTCTTTAAGAGCTTTAGGCAAGTACAATGCATATACCATTACATTCCACATTTAAAGTGTACGATTCAAGGGGGTCTGGTGGGTTTTGTATCAAATGATTTTACCTTTTTATAACCATCACCACCGTCATTTTTTACAATTCCAAAGGAAGCTCTCTGACCATTAGTAGTAGGCACCACTCATGTCCCCACGCTTGTTCAATTCCCAATTCAAATTTGGACTATCATGTACTTTTTGTCTATAAATTTGTCTTTTCTTGACACAATGTGTAAGTGAAATCATATAATATCATGCTCTTTCCTAATTGGTTTAAATAGACACAATATTTTCAGAGTTCATTTGGCATGACTTTTTCAAGTTTTACCCATGTCATAGTATGTATCAATGCTTCATTTATTTTTATGCCAAATAATACACCATTATATATCTCTACAAAATTTTGATTATTCTTTTTTTTATTTTTTTAATTATTCTTTACTTGATGGGCATTGCTAACCATTATTAAGAGTCCTATTCTAAAAAATCAGCGTAAACTTTTATATGAACTGGGCTTTTTAATTTTCCTGAATATAACTGAGAGTTAAATTTTTGGGTCATATGGCAATTCTATATTGAAAATTTTGAGAAAATGCCAAAATGTCTTTTAAAGTCACTGTGACATCTAACGGAATGCAATAAATGTAGCATCGTGAGTAAGTATCTTTTATAATGCTTAAAAAAATAAAGTCACTGTGACATTTTGCATTTTTATTGGTAAGGTACGGGGGTTTCACCTGCTCTATCTTCTCACTAACTTCATTGTTTTACTAGTACATCTTTGCAGTGCATGTAGCTCACAGTCCTGTTGGAGAGTGGGTACATATAAGTAATACAACTCTTTGAAACAGTCCCTTTCCACTTCCTTCTTTCTTCCCTCTTCATCTAAATCTCCCTTCCACACCTTCTTCTTCTTTTTCTTTTTTTGGTACTGAGGATCAAACTCAGGACCTTGTGCTTTCTCCAGGCAGGCGCCAGAACCACATCCCACCTTCATTCTTGTTGATATTGTTGATCTTAGCTAATATATATGACACATAATGTTTATATAATTGAAGTTGTTAGGTTCCTGTACCTAGGATATCTCACTAAATTTTGATATAGACTGCCTTTGGAGTTTATCCATTTTAGTGGGTGTGAAGTGGGACTTTCTTGTGCTTATAGCTTCCATTTGCCTAATGAATAATGGTATTTGGTCATGTTCCCTTGTGCCTGTTATATATCTTTCTTATACTGTGTATATCATGCAGTGTGCATATGTGTATAACTTGGATAAAAGTCCCTTCAAATACTTTCTTCATGTTTTAAAATTACTAAACTGTTTTTACATTTCATAGCAGTTAAAGTTTCACAGCAAAATTGAGGAATCAAATGCACAATCTCAAGACTATCAACATCTCATATGAGAGTGGCACACATTTTATAATCAATCTTATCTTCTCTCTTCATCACCTCAAATTCATAACTTATTTTAGGGTTTAAGCTTGGTGTGTCACATTCTGTAGTTTAAGAATATGGATAATAATAGCACACCCAATATAATAGTATCCTACAAATATTTTACTGGCCTGAAAATCATCTATGTTCCATATATTCATCCTTTCCTCATCCTAAATCTCTGGCAACCACTTACTCTTTTACTAAGCACTTTGAGAATGGCTTCTTTCATTTAATATCATGGATTTACAGTTTCATCCATATCTTTTCATTGATGGATAGATCATTTTGTCTGTTACTCAGATGTACCAAAGTTTATCTAACCATGTACTTATTGGAAGATACTTGGTTGTTTTCAAGTTTTGAAAATTATAAACAAAACATCTATAAATATTTGTGTGCAGAACTTTTGTGTTAACATAATTTTTTTAGTTCATTTGGGTAAATATTAGGGAGCATCAAGAATCTTTCAATAAGAGTATGTTTAGTTCTTTGAGAAATAATTATCTTCTAAAACAGCTGTATCATTTTCCACTCACACCCATAATTAAAGGGACTCTACATCTTCAGATTTTTCAGTGTTATCAGTGTTTTATAATTGGTCATTCTAGTGGCTATGTAGTTGAATGTCATTGCTGTTTTACTTTGCAACTCCATGATGATAAAGGATATAAAATGTCTTTTCTCATACACATATTGTTGTTTGTTTGTCTTTGGTGAAATGTCTGTTGAAATGCTTGGCCCATTTTTAAGTGGGCATTTTAATTTTATCTTTGTTGAATTTTAATAATTATTTGTATATTTTGGATCACCGTCTTATCAAATTTGTGACAAAATGTTTTCTTTCAATTTGTGTCTTATTTTATTCGGTTGGAATCGTCTTTTGTATAGGACAGATTTTTATTTGTAATGAAGTGCAGTTTATCATAATTTCTTTCATGGATGCACTATTGGTGGGCTAAGGTAAGTCATCTACCTACCAAAGATAATGAAAATATTATATTCTATGACTTTTGGAGTTTTGCATTTTATATTTGCATGTAACATTTGGTACGTTGTGAGCTAATATTTTTGTAGGCTTTTAAGTATTGTTGTCTAGATTCCCTTATTTATTTATTTATGTATTTATTTTTGCTTATTGATAGCCACTTATTCCAGTATTATTTGTTGAAAAATCTGCTTTTTCCCCATTTTTTAAAATTTTTGCCCCTTTGCCAAAGATCATTTAACTATATAATTTTTTTGCTTAAATTGTTTTATTGGTACATTTTAGGTATACAAATGTTTGCATTTATCATTGGGTACTTGTACTTGTATATGATGTATCTTGGTTCTTATTTTTTTCCCTTTCCCTGTGCTCCCTTCCCTATTTACAAAGACTTTGTTTCCATTTTTTGTTTGCTTATAATTTTTCCTTTCCCTTCTTTCCTTTTCCCTTCCTCTCATTTGACCTATATTAATGAAGATTTATTTGCAGTTTATTCTCTTCCATTGGTCTGTTTACTTTTTCAACAATACCACAATTTTGATTACTGTAGCAATACAGTGAGGTAATATCAGTCTTCCAAATTTTTTCTTTTCATTTAACACTGAATTTGGTATTCTAGGTCTTTAGGCTCTTTATACAAGTGTTAGAATCAGTTTCTTGATATGTACAAAATAATATTTCTGGGATTAAATTGAGTCTATACACGTTAGAAGGAACTGGCATCTTGAAAATGTCTTCCTCTCAAAGTTTCATAGTTTTTCTCATGTAAATCTTATATTTTTTCATTTAACTATTTTATTTTCTGGGGTAATATTATAAGTAGTAATCTTTTAACTTTAAATTCTACTTGTTCTTTGATGGTATGCACAAAAATTAACTTTTACATGTTAACCTTCTATCCTATAGACTTACCATGAACACTTTTATTACAGTGTAGATCTAAAATGTTCTCCAAAAATCTCATGCATTCAAATGTGGGGTTTTGAAAGATGATTGGATTATAGGGCTGCTATATTCATTGGTGGATGAATCCATTGATGAGTTCATAGCTGAATGTCCTGTTAGGAGGTGGGGCCTGATGAGAGCTTTGTCACTGAGGGCATGACCTGAAAGGGTTTATTCTTGTCTTCATTCCCTTCTCTCTCCCTCTGCTTTCTGGCCACCATGGAGGTGAGCACCCTTGTCTTGCCTTTCAACCATGCTGTTTCTGCCTTGGAGCCAGTCAGCCATGGTCTGTACCCACTGGAAAAATATGAGGCAAATAATTTGTGAGTGTTGAATATTTTGTCCCATCATCAAGAAAGCTGATAATATGTGATCTTAGTTCCAGCAGGCTTTCTTTCATTTTTTTTTTATTGATTCCTTCAGATTTTCCACATGGATAATCATGCCATCTGTGAACAAAATGAATTTTATTTTGTACATTCTGCCACTAATTTCCTTTGTTTGGTCTTATTGCATTAACTAGAACTTCCAGGAAAATGTAGAGAAGCATAGCAAGGGGATAACCTTGCCTAATTTCTTATCAGGAAAGCCACCTCTTAATATTAACTGTGATATTAGCTGTAGTTATTTTTTTGGAGTTACTCTTTGTCAGACTATACTTAAAAATATTTTATCAGGACTAAACTTTGAGTTTAGGCAGGTAGTTTTTGAAGTCCTAATGCAGAGAGAAATGCAGATTAGCAAGATATTCCTCAACAATTTGTCTAGTACTGTTTGATGGTTGTTGTTGTTTTTGTTTTCCAGTGGTAGGGCAACCTGGCATGGCTGGGCAAATGTTGTACCACTGAGCTATATTCTCAGTTCTGTGTTTTTTTTTTTTTAACTTAATTCATTATTGTAGTATTTCAACTTTGAAAATTGAATTTAGCTTTGTATTTAGAAAAAAAATCTAGTAGAGTGAAATTTTCTGTTTTTGTTCAAAACCACACACAGCCATGTTATAATAAAGAAAAAAGTTGTCAGGAGAAAGAAAAAAGATTGGGATTCACAGGTAACAAAACCTCAGGTGCCTGTGAAATAACACAATCAACAAGTGGGATCTCTACTTATTAAAAAGCTTCTGAACAGCAAGAGAAACCACCAACGGTGGGAAGAGACAACCCACAATGTGGGAAAAAATTTTCACTTGCTGTTCCTCAGACAAAGGTCTACTATCTAGAATCTATAAAGAACTTTTAAAAAGTCAGACCTCCCAAATTTAAAGACCCAATCCAAAAATGGGCATCTGAAATGAGCAGACATTTCTCAGATGAAGAAGTAGAAATAGTAAATAAACATATGAAAGAATGTTCAACATCACTGGTCATTGGAGAGATGCAAATGAAAACAACTCTGAGGTTTCACCTCACCTCAGGAAGAATGACTGCTATCATGAAATCAACTAGTGACACATGCTGGCAGGGCTGTGGGAAAAGAGAAACACTGCTCCATTGCTGGTGAGAGTGTAGACTCTTGCAACCACTGTGGAAATCATTATGGAGACACCTCAAAGAACTAGGACTGGAAGTCCCATTTGACCCAGCTATTCCCCTGCTGGGGATCTTCCCCAAAGAATTAAAAGAATCATACCACAGTGATATATGTGCACCCATGTTCATAGCAGCACAGTTTGTAATAGCTAAAACTTGGAAACAGCCCAAATGCCCATCAACTGGAGACTGGATAAAGAAAATGTGGTTTTATTATAAAATTGAGTACTACTCAACCAGGAAAAAATGAGAAACTAGAGACATTTATAGCTAGATGGATGCACATTGAGGCAATATTCTTAAGGGAAATAAATACAACACACATGTGTAAATACCAAATAGTTTCTCTAGTGTGAGAAACTGAAAGTGTAAATAAGGACTAAAAGGTATAATAGATAATGTGAAATAGGAAGAAAAGGGGAAAAGGGGAAGGGAAAGTGGGAGGGGTAGGGAAAATGAAAGAAGGGAATGGAATTAATATGAGAAAATGAAAAAAATGGAAACAAAGTCTTTGTAGATATGGAGGGTTGGAAGGGTTGAAAGGAGGGCACCACAATGGGAAAAAAAAATAAGAACCAAGAGAGGTTATGTAAAGGTGCAAATTTCCAATGATGAATGTCATTATATTGTATACCTAAAATGTACCAATAAAATTAATTAAGAAAAATACATTGGGATTCTAGAATTCTAAATCTATGCCAATGTTTAGCACATACATTTATTGTATCCAGCACATACTTTGCTGTTTTACAATTATGAGTACATAAAACATACTCAGCTGAAGATTATAGATCTCCTAGATCTGCTTCATTTGACAGCTTTACTGCTACATATATCTCTTTTGTTTTGGAAGAGACTATTATGAAAGGTGAATATATTATGCAAATTATTTAATTTAATCATTGCTGAATTGGGTCTTCTCTACAGATAGAGCTCTTTGGTTTAAGGGAATTTTGTGAGTCAGTGAGAGTTATGTATAATCAAGTTTGACATGCACATTTTTCATCTCAGAATGTATTGGTTTTAAAACTTATGGAACTATATATGCATATGTATACTTTAACTATGCTTAATTTTTATTTAACTTTATATAAGTTTATTTAAGTTTATATCGAGCTGGGATTTGGCTCAGTGGTTCTGGCACATGCCTCGCAGGCGTGAGGTCCCGAGTTCGATCCATGGTACCAAAAAAAATAAAAAAGTAATCTGAAAGAGACTTTAAAATAGAATCACTTAAAAAAGTTCATATAACTGCAAGCTAGGTAAATAATCTTCAGCTTTTTAACACAAATATATACAGCAAGATTTTCTTCTTTTTGCTAATTTAACATATTTTCATTTTAAATTATTTTGCCTTTTTTATACACAAATCCTATTTAACTTAGAACCATAACTGTAAAAAAGTACAAAACAATATAATAACTATAGTTATTTACAAAGTTTTCATATATTAAAATTATGATGGGAACAAAGATCCTTTTAGTTGTGTTTTTTTTGTTTTTGTTTTTTGTTTTTGTGTTTACCCCGGTACCTGGGATCAAACTCAGGACCTTGTGCTTGCATGGTAGGCATGGTGGCACTGAGCTAAATCTCCAGCCCTCAAAATCATTTTAATTATAATGAAATCTGTAATCACAATTTGATATTGAAGTTTAAATCATAAAAATTACATTTCTTACCTTAGAGCTATTATGTTTTCTCATTTAATCGTACCTTTTGATTTTATGCATGTATGTATGTATGTATTTTGGGTAGTCAGGATTGAACTGAGGGCCTTCCCACTGAGCTACATCCCCTGTGTTTTATTTTTTGTTGAGACAGCCTAGCTAAATTGCTAAATTACCCAGGGAAGGTTCAAACTTGTTGCCTTCCTGTTTCAGTCTCCCAGAGAACTGGGATTACAGGTTTGTGTCAACATGCCCAGCTTTGATATTTTTAACACTTTGCAAGTTATGACAATTAAAGGTTTATGAGTATATGTTTCCTTTCTTTCCATTTTAGTCATTTGTAGATAACACTAAGCATTCTCAAAGCATTCTTGGGAAATTACTATTAAATATTATCATTAGATTATGCTTCCAGAAATGTAATAGAAAAGTAATTTAGAGAGAAATGATTTGCCATCAAAATTTAGAGAAAATATTATTTTTCCCCAAAGTTAGAACTGTTTGATATCTATAAATGTATTTGATTTTATGTCTTTAATTATAACCATTAAAAACATAAACAAAGAAATCTTAATAGTAAGTCTTGGTAGTATTTTCCTGGCTGGAATCTAAGTGCAACAACAGTGGTACTTTGGAAAGCCAACTAGCTGTTTTTGTTGTTCTGGACTAAATGATTATTTAGCATTTGAATTTGTGGTTGATTAGCCATGCATTCAACTGTTTCTTTGGTGAGCAAATGCAAAAGAGATCAAGAAATAACAGCTATAATTGTGCTTGGAGACATTTCCTTTACTCAATAATAGGTTTACAAACCATTATTTTTATAATTCAATGAGCCCTTACAAGATGCTCAAAGATTTTAAAGGGTGTTAATACTGCATTTAAGCTCTGTCTGCTTTAGCCACTACACAGCCAGTTTTATTCATCAAATCATGTTTGTTTGTTTTTGTTTTTCAGTTTTCAATTCCCTTACCTTAAATAAAAAATTGTGCAGGAAATTTATTTTTCCTAGTTTATACCTTTTAAGATTTGATGAAGGTAGTACTAAAAACATAGCTAAATAAAGGAATCTGTGGATCACAGACTTCAGATGATTTTTTTCCAGGGTAGAATGTTCAAATTCATGTTGAATGGACAAATCTGAATAAGATCTATACTACCTGATCATTTCAGTCATACAGCCAGGTGCACTTTTCCCACTGTGTGTTATGGATCTATGAACAAAATTTCCCCTTTCGTTGTTTTTAATTAGATGTCTATGCTCTTCATACTTAGCTTGAAATAACAAGTTTTATTCTGACTAGCAATGCTTTACTTATTTCTCATTCAGCTGTATTTCAGCTACCCTTCCGGGTCTTCAGTTTTTTCAGAAATATTCATTAGTTATCAAATATCTCTAAGGCATGGGAGACAAAGTTATAAAATAAAATAGCAGCCAAGCACAGTGGCACACTTCTGTAGTCCCAGCACCCAAGAGTTGAGGCAG
Organism: Heterocephalus glaber; assembly: GCF_000247695.1. The sequence continues at coordinate 13,721,758 of NW_004624792.1, forward strand.
GAGGATCTCCATGAGTTCAAGGCCAGCCCAAACTACATAGTGAGTTCAGAGCCAGCCTGAGCTATGTAGTAGTGAGACCATGTTTCCAAAAAACAAAACAAATAAAATAAAATATCAACAGTTTCCAGTCATGGAGCTTTCAGTATAAAATTTGGGTCTGTAAACCATTTAATTACACAATCGATTGTTCAAGTGCAGTCACCACTGCTATGAATGGTACTTATTGATAGCACTGCCTAGAGCTGTGTTCATGTTTTCCTTTGCATCTATGTATAAAGTGTCAAGTTTCTTTTAAAAATAGTATTGTCTACTTCATTTTCTCTTAAACTAGAGAACAGAAAATAGAAGTGACTATCTTTGAAAAACTGCCTTTCTCATCCTTTTACTTTTGATATTCATTCAAGGTCAAGATCAACTTATTTAACAGATTCCCCTTTGGAGCCATCATCATAATCACGCCAGGCTCTGTCTTGCTCCCATTATCCATATTGTTTGTTATATTTCTATTTTTTATTTCAGGCTGCTTTTCCCCTTTCCCTTCTTCAAGCCATGTTCATCACTGCATTACACAAAGAAGACAAATAATAAATAATTTGTTGAAAAGTGAATACATGAAATATCTCTAATTAAGTTCAATATTAATTTCCAAGATGTTTCCTCTGACTCAATAGAGTAAAATAATGATTGACATTAGCATTATTTAATATAGTTTGCTATTTAACCTCTAGTTCTTTTTTAGCACTTTTCCTTTTCTATCTCATTTATTATCCCATAGAAGGAATATTTAGAACATAGGTTCATATTCTTTTTTCTAATCATATTAACTAATCATATATTATGTGACAGGCACTAACAGTAAGCAATGAATGAGATGGATACCATTCTTCTCATAGAATTTGAAGTGTTTATTTTTCTTTTGTTGTATAACCTTAGAATTTGTACAGAAGTGCATTATACTTCCATGGTTGCCTTCATAAATTACCACAAATTGGATGGCTGGAAACAGATTTATTATCTCACAGTGCAAGATGCTAGAGGATCAACCTCAAGATATCAGTAAGGTTTCCTGGAACATTTGCTCTGTGGTGTATCTCTCTTTTTCTTCCCGCAGCTCTTGGCAACCCTTGGTGCACCTTGGTTTATGGCTGCTGCACCCGATCTCTGCACTGTCTTCAAATGGTGTTGTACTCTTTCTGGAAGGACACCAGTCACACTGAATCAGGCTTACACTAATTCAGTAAGACCTCATCTTTATTGAGTCTCTCGGTAAAGACCATATTTCTGAATGAAGTCAAATATTTGTGCATCAGGGCTCAAGATTTAAGTACATCTTTTGTGAGGACACAATTCAACTCACACATGTGCTTGCATTTTCTAGCAAATAAGGTATATGAATGTTTAATGACTTCTCAATTCCAAACTAAAAGTCTGAAAACCAGTAGTAACAGAAATTATAAAAACAGCAATATAGAGGTCAAAAATGTTGATTTTTCTATGCGATTTGGATTGAATAATGCTTTAGTAGTACTGTTTCCTGTGCAATACATATATTCATATATGTACCTATATATTGTTTTCTTTCTTTCATTTTTTTCCCCAGTACCAGGGATCTAACTCAGGACAATGCACTTCAAGGCAGGTGTGGCACACCATTGAGCTTAATCCCCGGCCTCATATATTTATATATTTTTCTTTTGAGTCAACTGTGTGCAACTCACATAGAAGTTCCTCCCTTAACTTGGAGGTTATCAGTTCTTAAGAGAAAATATTAATATTTCTTTTCTTTTTCTTCCAAAGTAAGCAGTTAAAGTGGTTGTAACAGAAATAAAATAAAGGCATTTTTGAAAACATGAAACTCAATATTTGGTTTGCATCCAAAATTTCTAGATATATTAACTTAAATTTGCATAAGCAATTAATTCAAAATTCACCAAAATGTTATATATCAAAGCCAGTTTAGGAAACAACAAAATAGAATTAATAAATCTGTAAACTAGTACATATATTAGTAACAAATATGTATACATATATAGAGAAATCTCTGCAAATGAGAAAGGAAGCAAAACTATAGTTATAAAATATATAAAATCATAAAAGGTTATTAGGTACTATTCAATGGAAGTTAAGCAGAGATCTATTACTTGGAAAGCTATAGATTATCATAAGTAATCCAAGGAGTAAAGAGTTGAATAGAAAACAATACCTGAAAATGATTGAAAATCAAGCACTTAAAAGTTGAAGTGAGTTTAGCTGGACTATATGTATGCCCGACAGCAAACAATAATGACATTTGAAACATCTTGGGTATTGAGAAAAGATGAAAAGCTCCCTGACTTATTTTTGAAAGCATAGTTTTAATAGGAAAGTCTATGAAGGTAGAAAAACAAAAGAATGATATATTCCAATTTCCATTGTACATAATATACAAAGTCCTACAAAAAAGTGCATACACACTTCAGGTAAAGAAAATCTCATATAAATATTTTAATACTAAATTTATTGAGCTGCCATAAGATTAATCCAAGTTATCTTTGGCCTCTACAATTACAAGAGTTGCTCAAAGTGGTAGCTATTAGCTTTGAGACATTTATCAGTATGAAACTGCTGTTTAGGTAACCTTGTTCATTGAGGTTGCTGCACATGCATTTTTAATTCCTTCTCTGAGGGCCAGCAGCATAGTGGATTTTCTGTGATATACAACATCCTCTAGGGAGCCCCATATGAAAGTAGTACCATGTGTTGGAAAAACATTATACTATTTTTTCCCCGAAGTGTGTATACATTTTATTGCTGTTTTTAGCTAGTTCATTCAAAGGCAGCAAAGATGAAGGAGTGTGGAAAGGAATTTCTATAGACCAGATTAGAAGGGAGTCTTTCCATGTTTGCTGAAATTCCATTTCCTGGAACTATGCCACATGACTGTACAAAGACACTTAAAATTTTCTCAGGGAAGATTGTCTTATGCTTGCTGGAAGAACAACACCTGAACCTGAAACAAATTTGGTGTGCTGACATCATCTTTGATTTCCTTTAAATACTCTTCCTTTTTCTCCATCAGAACAGATACTTCCTCTCTTCACAGATTGCTGATGAACAAAAGAACTAAAATTTCTAACCCTACTGAAAAATTAAAATAGTAATGCTATCACCATGTAAAAATCCTTGTCTAAGAGAGATACAAAATATACTAAGAAAAAAATGATTACAATAGTTTCTAGAGGAAAAGGACAGAACTCTTGGAACCAATTATTAATGAGTACTTAGATAAAAACAAAAGGCTCTTAAAAGATTATTAAAATTAATAAGAAATTTTGTTAAGGTAACTGACCATAAGAAACTTAAAAATTATTAACTATGCCAGTATTTAAGAGTTATATTAGTAAACTAAGAAGAAATAGCTATGCAAAATAAAAAATAATAAAATATTTAATTATGAATATAACATTACAGACTAATGAATAAAGATATCTCAGGGGAACACATAAAACATGGTCTTCACAAATGAAAGAGATAGAATGTTATGAAATCATTAATATAAAAAAACAATCGTTACATAAAATAAATATATTGTACTAATATATTAAGGAAACAATATAGTTAGAATTTTTCTTTGGTTGGTTTTGTTCTTGTTTGTGCAATTGGACATAACCATTTTGTGGTGTATATAGGTGTATGCCTGTGTGTGTGTGTGTGTGTGTGTGTGTGTGTGTGTAGGAGAGAGAGAGAAGATGCTTAATTAAAGGAAGAAAGTATCTTATTTTATAAAACTGCCAAGCAGTCTTAAAATAAATTTGAATTTCTATTTATCTTCCTCCAAAATGATAAATTCCACATTAGTTAATGCTTTCTAAATGGGAAATAAAATGACATTTCTTTATATCAATGCAAGTACTAGTTAACAAAATCAGTTTCCCTATGACAACAGTGCTGGATAAAACAGGAAACTATATATCATAACTTCTAAAGTGCATTGAAAAAAGTGAAATATATTGTAGAAATATTAGCAATGAAATACGGGGTAAAAGCTGAAACCTAAAGCACTGAAACTGTTTTTGCATTAAGGACATTTGCTGAACTGGAAAACACGAACTTCAAATTTCATGGCTCTGTAAATTTTAATGGTTAGAATGCAAGGTGTGAGCTCACGTAGAAAGTAGAAAGCCAAGAACAGACTCACATGTGGAAACAATTTATAAATTAGATGAAAGTACATACTTTTCAGTAAGTGGCACCTGGATAATTATTTATCCACATAGAGAAAACATGAAAATGTTCTTGTGCCTTATAGTGTTCTGAAGTCTGTATTTCAAATAAATCATAGATTTATATATGAAAGGAAAGCTTTAAAGAAACCTTAGGATAAAGTACAGAAAATCATTATGCTCGCATGGAATGATAGTATTAAAACTCAGATCATAAAGGAGAGTACTGATAAATTTGATTACACTAAAATTAATTTTTTCCTAGTTCATCTAAACATGCTGGAAATAAATAAATAACAGCACAAAACTGTCATACCTATTTGGAATCCTTTTCAAAGCAGGACAGATAAAGGTACACAATTTTTACTGAAATATATACTCAATTCTTTAAGATATGCATAACATAACACAAAAAGAAATACTAAGACTACAATCAAAATGTGAAAATACTCTCACTTGTTTATCTCTCTCCTTAGTCATATCTTCCCCAGGCATCTGGGTCTGTACTCTTAGAACAGGCTACTTCGAAGTCAAGTCCCCTTTAGGCAAGTGACTAATACTTGAACTATACAAAAATCTATAGACAGATTTTACTAGCTGAAAATATTCAAATAAAGAAATAAATGGATGAATAAACTGGTAAGTGGTGACATAAAACATACTCTCAGGAAAAGAAACATTAGATTGTAATATTTGTAAATCAATATAAAATGAAATATTAGTATCGTTAAAACATACAGGGGTGTTGTAAAATATAATACACATCAACTAGCAAAATGAATAAACTATATGCTTACTCAAATTTCACAAATAGGATACAAAGAGGAACTTGTAAAAAAAAATAAATACACAATCTTGCATGTATTCTGGGAAATACAAATGGGAATAAGAATGCAATGCAACTTCTCAAATTAGATAGACAAAAATTAAATACAGTATACTTTCCCCTTTGAAATTTGGAGTACAGAACATTGAAATAAGGTGAAAATGTAAAATATTTCATCATTGGGGGGTAAGCCAAGAATATGGATTCAAATACTGTAAAACATATTGAGATCATTTTATATAGATGCCTGTCAGAGTAAAACTACTCTCAGAAACAAAAGCCTAGGACATGGGGGCAATACCTGTAAGATCGTAACATTTTAGAAGCACAGATTTAAGTGATTCAGGTTACATTACTAAATCTGGTGAATCAATGTGGCTTATTTAGACAATGTAAGATTAATACATCAGAAAAAATTATGTATCAGAAATATCACCAGAACTGAGGGTTGAAGGAATTGCATAATAATAAGTGAGAAAACCCAAAGGAAATGGCATAATACAACATGTTCTGATGTATACAAACAATAACAAAATAGCCTTCATATACAGGTAAATACATTTGTTTGTGTGTCTAAACATAAATAAGGAAAGATGAAGAAGGTCACAAAAAATCTTTTGTTCTGGTTTTTAATTCATTATGTCTTTGGCACAAAGGAGGTGGCTGTAAATAGATGAAAAGAAAGAAGCTCAGATCATAAACTATGCTTCACTTTCCCACAGCATCTAACATGCAGAAAAATGAATAAACCCACATGGTCTCGTATTTTGATAAACTGTATGTAGAATGGCCAGTTCTATAAACAATATGATGTACACATATTGGATATGTATTATAAAGCCTGGTGTGGTGCCACACTCCTGTAATCCCAGCATTTGAGAGTCCAGGGCAAGAGAATCACCGTGAGTTTGAGGCCAGCCAGGGCTAAATGGTGAGTTCAGGACCAGCCTGAATTACACATGAGACTCTGTCTCAAAAACCCAAAGATAGATGGATAGACAGACAGACAGACAATACTGTATAGAAAAGGGCTGAAAGTGCTGTCTGGTGACAAGAACAAATGTAATTCACTTTCAAATATAAGATTTTAAAAACTTATGTTTCGGTTATTGCAAAAGAGTTATAATGAATTGTTTTACAAAACAATAAAATAAATACCATTATACTCAGCCAAGTCATTTATTTGTAGAAAAGAAATCCCTTAGGGACCAATTAGCTTTGCTCTGTTCTGTGGTGGAAATTTTTACCACAAGCCTGCGAGAGTTCCAACATCTCACGACCATATGCTTTAGACATGACAGAGAACTTTTGAGTGCAGATGATGCAAAAACAGTCCTTTAACACAAAAGGAAGAAGGGAAATGTGAGGAGGTAGAGGGGGAAAAAAGGAATATAAAAGCAATCTGCTCTTACAAAAATAAGGGCCAATGAGCACTGAGTGCTTAAGGTGTACTAAGCAGTGCATATTACCTTATTTAATTTAATCTTTTTTTCCAAAGAACTGTGAATTGACACTACCATCTTACATATCTCATGGATAAAGAAACAGGACTGCTCAGTGTCAGTATCTTGCCTTGTGTCACAGTAAGGAGTAGAGCAGGATCCACAGGCTGGTAATTCATTTTCTCTCTCTCTCTCCATATATAAATATATATATATGTACATAAAATCTCTTTTTTCTCCCTCTTTCTCTCTCTCTCCCTTTCCCTACCCCTTTCTTTCTTCAGTCTTTGATGTGCTGATGATTAAACCCAGGGCCCTGAGCATGCTAAGCAAGTGTTCTACTACCAAGATATACTGAGATATACAGCCCCAGTCTTTAAATTTTTTTTAACAGTAAATGGTTAAAGATGATTAGTCTTCATAGTGACTAGCTCTTCTCACACAGAAAGCCAGGCACCATGGATATCTGGAAGAGCAACAGACACACATTGATAGATTCCTGTAATTAGGAAGTCCACAGCACTGATGGCCTCTAAACCAAAATAGAACTTTGGAGAGCCCTGTAGGGAAAGGAATTGGCTGGTCCAAGCACTGTGCAAGGGCACATGGTGATCCTGGGTAGTTTTACCTCAACAGATGGGAGAAAAGCAACTGGGGAAAAATAGAGTGCAATGTTGCATCCTGTTCAAAAGTAAACCTTACCTTATCTCAGACTGAAACTTCATCTACCCTTGCACAAATGAATTGACAAACCCACCATGGAAAAACAGAGAAGAAGCAAATCAGAGTATATCTTTGTTTAGTAGTTATTGTGGAAAAATTTTGAGGTTTAGAAGTTGTACATGAAGATAAATCAAGTTTTCTTTTCCCATACCCATTCCATCTAGTCTTAAAGAAATGTAGGCAAAATTATAACTATTTTTCAAATATCAGGAAAAGAAATGGCAGAAGCATTGTAAGTAGAGCTCTTAATTCTTTGTTCAAAACCAATAATTAATTTTTAAAAACCTAATGTAATCCTGGTATCAAGTTTCTCAGTGGTGTAATGCATCTTACTTACCTCTCTGAAATTTTCTACTAGTTTTGACACAATCTTTTGCCGCTAAAAATGTCTTTAGGAGAATCGTTTAGTGATTTGTTAGTCATCATCGCTATTTTTTTTTACTTCCATCTCTACTCATTTGTAAGATATTATTTGTCGTACATCTAAAACTCCTGTCATTTATCTTTCCTGTTGCTATCCTAGATCACTTGCTAGTAACTCTGGGAAGGTACAATAGCTTCCCAATAGGTTCCTATCTCTCGTGTTTCCCTACCCTGAGTGGAGTTCTGGAGCTGGATGTGAGATCAGTTTCCTGAAGGCAGCACTTGCTCTCTCACTCCTTAAATTTGGGACAGCCAAAAATATTTAATGGCTCTAGAACGATGCTCATAAATATGTCATTCTTTTCTTCACTAGAGAGTATAGCCAGTTTAAACATTTTTGTTATCATCTGTCATTATATAGCAAAGACATTAGTGTTTCAAACTATAAACTACTATAGGTCAAACATAATATTTTTGACTATGAGCTTGTGGTTTTTTATTTTCCTGTTGTCTGGAAAATATTTTTTAATCGAACAGTAATAAAAATGTTACTTCCTAACCTCTACATTAGACAGGAAGTTTAATTTATAAACTGAATATATTTATATATTTAGAAACCAAAAACTATAGAATCTTCCCTTGAATTTCCATGTGCTTTAATCTACAGTACTTTTTTTTTTTTTTTGGTACCGGGGATCCAACTCAGGACCTTGCACTTGTGGGGCAGGCGCTGGAACCACTGAGCTAAATCCCTGGCCCATGTGCTTTAATCTAAACTAATTATGTTACATAAATCTAGTTAGTATTCAAATTGATATAGATTTTGAATTGTGATTTAGAAATGTGTTATAATTTTTATGCTTATTTATCATATCCAAAGGTATATTATATATATATATGTTATATCAAATCATATTGAAGACAACGCAATTTATGTGTTTGCTTCACTTACTATTTTTTGAAGATCACTAGGAAACTTCTTGTGTATGTAATCACTGCAAATTTGGTGAATACTGAACAAATCAAGTAGATGAACATCACTCCTCATACTACACAAGTTGGTAACACAAATAGTTAAAGAAGAAACCAATTTGTATCAGCTTTTATACAGCAGGCAAATCACAGCAGTCCCGTGTCTATAATTGCTTGGTTAGGTTTGTTGATCTTTAAGCCTGGAAGAAAAACAACCAAGAAGGACTTGAATTGTCCCTCACTTCTTTTGCAGTGTGGCTGTGTGGGTGAAATGTGCAACTGCACTGCCACCTTGAATGACTTTCTTCCTGGTAGAGACGCCACACGGGCACATTGCTGGAGACTCTGATCCCCCTGGTAAAGTCTGCTGCTCCTTGATCCCGTCTACTCTATTACATCAATCTTTTGCACACATATCCTGGCACATAGCACTGCTAGGGCTTGATTCCGGTACGAATGTTTTCTGTTTTTGCTTGTTCTGTTTTGATTTTTTTTTTTTCCAGAAGGCAGGGTTACTCTTGAAGAAGACAAGTGTTAACACAGAGAAAAGACAATGTTTCCTCATCTAGACCAAAAAAACTTTGGAAGACATTTTTGTGGAATGTATTTTACTCATTTGCTACCATCAAGTAACAGTAAGGAGGGAAATATAAATAAAGAGAGGTAGAGATCTGAAAGATAGTATATGATAGAATGTATCTGATCATGTATGATAGATATGCAGAACAGGAAGCTATAGATCATTGAGAAGTGATGTATCCTTAGAGAATTTACTTTTCTTATTTTAATTATAAGTATTGTCCCTAATATCATCCTTTTTTTCTCCTTCTCTGCGTTACAAAAGACTGAACAAAATTCTGAAATCATTGGAAATGTCACACAGTGTTGTTTGATTGATCTTTTTCCAGGTTTAATTTTACACTAGTCTAGGAACCAGTAAAGATTAGCTAGTGGGAATTGGATGCTAGAGACAAATGAGGTAAAGCACTATTTAGCTTACATCTCTTTCCTACTCCCATCTTTTTTAAAAATTATCAATTAAAAAGTGTTTTTCTGGACGTATACATCTAGTCCTTTGTTAGTGATGTGGAACATAAAATACAAGAGACTTTTTTTTAACTCAAAAATTATAGGCTTCATGAAAAAGATATGATACCAGGTAGTTACATGGTAAAAATAATTTACAATTAGGTCATTGGCATTTTAGATGATGGTGTTGTCTAAGAAACATTCCCTAGGGGCTTAAACATGTTGATGAAGTGAAAACAGTGGTAAAATATAAGAGCCTATGATTTCTTTCCAGTTGAGGTTACATTAAGATCATTTGGGATATCTACATATATGCATATATAAATGTAATGTATATGGAATCACATACTACTATATACCCATGTTGTTTCGTGTGTGTGTGTGTGTGTGTGTGTGTATGTTTGTGTGTGTGTGTCTGTATGTTTAGAAGATAAATAGCTCTAGTTAAATCCAGAGAACAGTTGAATTTCAGTCATTTCCCCAGGGTCATTGTTGCATTGCATATCAGTATGGCAAATCAGCTGTGGTAATGAGTTTTTTCATCTGTTGTCCACTGACTGAGCTTTAGTTGAAATGGTCTAAGTGGCCTTTGTTCCTTTGTCATCCACAGCCTTCTCACAGGCTAGGATGTCTGTGAAGTGAAACAACTTTCTCAATGAGAAGAGAATTACTATTTGATCAGGTTTTCCTGATTGCATTATCCACATTGAATTTAACTTTTTTCTTATTTTATTCTTATTTGTGTTTAATTCATAAATTAAGAGCACTTTTACAGTGAGCTGAGCTTTGTTCATGGTTTCTTTTTCTCTCCATATATATGCA